>OX359275.1:2862500-3035000 GCA_947179155.2 Hedera helix | reverse complement strand
TGAATGCGTTATAACCTGATTGTATATATGTAGGTTATGCGGCGAATGTAAATGTATGGATTACATAAACCAAGAAATAAAAGTATACAATGGGTGTATAATACGTGAATAATGATGAACGAAAACCGAGGCAAGTTCTTTCAGTTCTAATTGAACTAAATGTGAAATTGTTGATAATATGCTAACTGATTACTCAATTATGTGCAAAATTGTATGTGTTATGTGAATTTTTGTGAGCATGATTCATTGTGCACATTGTGCAACTCTGTGATTATAATTGATGATATTTAGTTGATAAATTGATATAACTGGTAGTATTCAGTTGGTACGATGCATATTCATATAAAATGCATCGCATGAAAAGTATGTTGTGTAAAATGCATAGCACGAAATGTATGATGCATGAGTAAAATGCGAAGCATGATCACATTTGTTGTATGATATATGAAGCATGAAATGCGTTAAATATTACACTTGTTGAGTCGCCGCGTTCATTCTTGCAAATATTTTATTTGCAGATTAAAGGATGGATTATCAGATAATCTTGGCGATAAAGACTTGAAGCGTGTTTAGAACGAAAGTGTTTATCGTTTTCTTTAATAAAATTGTATCAAGTCAAAATGACTTGCTGTGATGAAAATAAACTAAATTGTATGAAACGTTGAGATGTCGAACAAAAGTTATTTGTTTCGAATGTGAATTGTAAAACTTTATTTATTGTAAAGTACATCTGCACGATGGAAGGACTCTATAAAAGATAGTGTTTATAATTATGTGGGTTCTGTAATAAAAGTTCAACTTGTGGTTTTGGAAATCTATCTTGTATATAAGAGCGAAGCATGTATTGAAAGTTGGGTGTTTGTATACTCATAATTAATGTTTTGAGATAAATAATAATATATATGATTGTGAAAAATTCAAATGGATTGCAAAGATTGTGATCCGGTGATAAGATGAGGATGTAAGGTTTTTAGTTAAACCAATTCGAAAAGGTATAAAAGTAATAAGTGTTGTAAAAGTTTTTAAAAATTCCTGAATTTTATTAGTTATATTATTGATTTAATGACGTGGAGTTTGAATAAGATTGTATTGACGCACAAGATTGGGATTGAGAATAGTCTGAATTTTGGGGGCGTTACACAAGCCATGATAAGGGTGTAAGGTGAAATGTTGCTGCTTCCCGGGAAAAGGGACAGGGTTGTGAGCGTGACTGGTCAGGAAACTCTGAGAAGAGGCATCGTGATGAGAGGGAGCAAGACACGGATATATATATGATAAGGAGCACATGTACGCGATGGAAAAAGATGATTATCGAGACCCACGTCAAAGGAGCATGACTTGGGTTACGAGGATAATTGGGATTGGGGACAGGCTTCTTCAAGATCTCATAGCAGATCACGTGTGATGACAGAAAATGGTCACAAGTCTCGATCGAGGGATGTAAATTATGGGAAGCGGAGACGCCTGCCTTCAAGCTGATGTATGCAGAGTTTTGGAGCATCGACAATCATTCTTTCTGGTTTATGTTTGCGCCACATGCAGAGTGTGATTTCTTGAAAAAGTAAGTTTTGAACGTGTGGGTTGGAGGGAAGAGTAGATTCTCTGTGGCTTTCTTTCTGATCCCTACAGACTGCAACACTTAAATAATTGTGCTAAAATACATTAGTAGCTCTAGTAGTGTATGATAAGTAATTTGCTTTTTCCACTGGCCATTAAATAGCTTAATATCTATCCTGCTGCATAATCCTCCATTTTGAGAGTATTGCATCATAGTGACGTCAAGGGGCGGGAGAAATGACAGAGGCATTGAGGAATTACTTCAAGGCTTCTGGTTTCAATAACCATACTTGGGGCCGAAAAAGTAAAAAAGAGGTTATTGCATCATAGACCGTGCAAACTCGAGGTACTGGAAACATTTGTGTGTGTGTGTGTGTGTGTGTGTGTATATATATATATATATATATATATATAAGGTAATGATCCATAACAAATATTTGTTGTTGAGCAAGATAGGACAAATAATATCCATACTATCTATTATAGGGACTAATGACTAAGATTAAAAAATTAAAATCTGACATCCGCTACTAATAGTAGCAGATGACTAAATCATCTGCTATTAATAGTAGCGAACGATGATGTGTTACATCTGTTACTATCAGTAGCGGATGATTTACATCTTATACTATTATTAGCGGACGCTGGAAAATTTTAATTCTTTCATTCGCTACTAATAGTAGCAAATGGCGTTTTTGCAGTTTTAATTTGGGTCATTACTTCATATATTGAACGCTAATAATGGTATTTGTCATATTTTGCTCCATAACAAATACTTGTTATGAATCATTTATATATATATATATATATATATATAATTGTATAACTTATCTGTCCTTCATTCACGTTACTATTACTTTTCACTTCTATCACATGAAATATAAGCAATGATGCTTAAACATGATGCTTTTATATTTTCTCGTTTTTTTCCCTGTGTCTTGGTGTTCATTAAGTCTTCTACAAATATGTGAATGGTCTCTGGTAGTCTGGTTAACACGTGAACACTTCTGATGAAGCTGAGAAGTTGAGATTGATTATTAATTATCTATTTATTAGAATGTTCAATGTGTCTTTGAGTGGGTTTCATTCTTTTATGATGTTTTGCTCTGTTTTTTGTTTTTAATCTTTGGATAAGTTTTATGATGTGTTGCTCTTATAAGCCATGTTTAAGTATATGCATTTGTAGGAGTATGATAAGAAAATTCTTACCAAATTGTGCAAGCAACACTTCTCTTTTCTGTAACTCTTTTGGTTACTCAGGGTAATCCCCACCCTTTTCCGAAGTGAGACTAATCATCCGGATACACACATATAAACCATGTATACCAGTCAAGCATTAGTGTTTTGTCACCCATGACCGCGAGACATTCGAGTTTATGGCTTGTTACAACATGTCAACCCATTATCTATTGTGACACCCATGTAGGTTACCTTCTTTACTCAAACTTGGTCTTAAAAGAATAGTTCGATATATAACTGTTCAAGAAGACTGTCTTTAAGTTCATAGGATTTTGTGAATTGAAATGTTAAAGAAGTTGCTAGTATCCTGTTATCAGTGAATTTGACATAGCTCCTAGAGACATTGATGTGAAAATAAATTGTTCCCTTGCTGTTAATCCATCTTTGTCGATTTAATTGTCTAGCAAGGAGGATAAAAAAATCTATTGGTTTTCAAAATTGAATTTATGCTTCTTAAAAGATTCTTAGCCTTAAAAATTATTGCTCATAAATTCATTGGTTGTTGTATAATTCAATGCACTTTCTGCTATTTTTCTCCTAGTTTCTGTTGCGTAATAAAATGTCACAAAATTGGCTTTCTTTTTTTCCGTACCGAGACAAGTCATCTCATTGATTGGCTTTTAATATTTAAGTAGTTTTTGTTGGTTAGGTTGTGTCAATGACATATTTAGCAGAATGGTTGAAAGGAAAAAATGGTGCTTTTGTTTACGCAGTCAGATGCAGCATTTGTTAGTGTGAGTGAAAAGCTATTTGGAATAACGAAGAAGGAAAATGCTTTACCTTTCGGTACTGAAAAATAGCTTTATAGGGCGTCATTTCTTGATATGGAACATGGTAAGAAAGGAAGCTATAAATTTAGAATTTCCAGTGGAGCACATTTGGGTTTATGTTTATTGAAATTTAGGGATAGAATTAGTATGATACTTTATGGCGAAATGGTCAATAAGCTTTTGCCTAAATTTACGATCAATTATATTAACGTTTGAAGTTAGGGTATGTAGGTGCTTTACGATCAATTCTATTTGTGTTTATTTAAACTAAAAACACTCGTCAGTCAATTTCATGGGCAGATCCACCTTGGGGGGGGGGGGGGGGGGGGGGGGGGGGGGGGGGGGGGTGGGGCACTGAATTTTCAGGGTCATTTTTTTTAATAGGATATTTAGTTAAAATATGAAATTTTAGATTAAAAATTTACTAAATATCTCAAACTTCTATCCACATTATCACTCCACTCTTTCTCATTGTTTAATAACTTACATTGAGCATGATATTTTCTAACTATTGAAAATGAGGCTATCATAGTTTCATTGCTATAAATTCAAGCAATGAAGTCTCAAAAATTGTTATCGTAAACAATATTTGAGCATTATTTAATTTTAAAATTTATTTTACTATATATTTTTTTAAAATTGACCCTACTGAACCATGGGGCTGGGTCCATCCCCGGTCAGTTTCTTTGCTATTTTTCTTTGCTCCAACCACTAGGTTTAAAGTTATCTATCTTTGTGGATTTGTAAAAAAATTATACAGTGTTTGGCATTCATAAAAAATTTCTTATTTCCAACATGACATCCTTTGGAGAGACGATCATTCTTCCATTCTCCTTATCCAGTTGGCTTACAACATATTTCAATCAACTCTGAAGTGTGTGGTCTACAAAGTTGATCAGGGAGCATTGAGTTAATATATCATTTTATTTTTTATGTTAACTGTGCATTTTAAAGATTAATTTTGGGGTACTCAAAGTTTCATGGACTTGACTAAGTTAGGTGGCAGTTTATTAACTAAAAGGTTCCCATGGAGCTTTATAACAATTCTAATGAAATGCTCTTTCTAGTTTTTTCCTTTTATGGCAAGGATAGATTACGCTTTGATTTGTAAACGTTGTATTTTTTTCAAATCATCATATTCAGGGAGCAGAGCAGGTAACTCTTTGGTTTGTTATTGAATCAGCCCATGTTAGTTATCTGGAGAAAGATGAGATTGGCTGCTTCCTTGGATCCATCTGAAAATGGCTTTGGTTTGCCAAAGTACTAATGATGTCTAGAAAGATTCCAGTTCATAAACTTATTGATTATTGAGGATGTTGGGGCTAAGTTTTTGAATGCAACCATCGTATCCATTAGTCTGCATGCAAAGCATTTTTTGTGTCTTTTGTCAATGATTTTAACATATTAGGTTGCGAAAATGTAATTGGCTCATCTCTCATCAATGAGCTTGTAAAGTTGTATACAATCTCTGAGGCTGCTTCTTGTATCTAATAGCGTTTGTTTTGTCACTAGGAGTATCGGGAATTTTTCTAGGTGTCCATTGTAAATGGCGTCAACTGTTGGTAACTTGCTATTGTCAATAGCCACTGTAATACATCAAGTAGTCTTTTGTTACACTGTTATTGTAGATTATATCCCTGTAAACTTTAAAAAATTCAGATGTAGTCTGCCTGTATTATGTAAATTGTGGACTGTTTAATTTAGGGATTCATACTTGTCAATCTTTTATATATTGATGGGGCTGATACTGGAAGAGTCCAATAGTTCCTTTAAGCTGAATAGGAGCAGTCAAGGTGTTATGGACTCATCATTTTTATATTATGAGTTCCATTATTTTTATATTGGGTCATTGTATCCATAATTACATGAGTCATTACTCATAGCAAAATTGAATACAAAATAATTAATCTTTAAATTTTTATGTTCTAATTTCCCGTTATCTTCCCTTCCCTTAGTTTTACTCGTGCCGCAATAATTAAACTTATATCTCTTCTAATCGCATACAGATTAGAAAGAAAATAATTATTTTAGTCTTTACAAAAGTTGAAACGAGCACCGGCCAAGTTTTAAGAGTATTATGTAACATCTATGTAATGTTTAACATTCGAGCTGGATAAAATCAACAAATTAAAACAATTTATAGTGTGTGTATATATATATATCTTCAAATTAATTTCTTCAAATTAATTGTATCCCTTCCTTCCTACTTTTGGATGCCTTTATTCTAAAAGTTTATTATGGATCTTAACTTCTAAATTTACATATTTTACGTACTTTAAAATTTCTATTTTTCAAATCGAGACTTTAAATTAAAAATAAATTTTATTGAAGAATCATTTTATTTATTCCCTTATGCCAAGGTGTCCAACTGCTCAACCACCATCAAGGAGTGAAACTTACTGTGTGTTAATTATTTTAAATATTAATAATTAAAAATAATAAGATAAAATCATGGAGCAGGTAATAAGAGAAACTTTGGATATTGAAGAAAGAGACAAAGATAATGAGAATAAATTTTTGGATGGATAAGTGAGAGTAAAAAATGAGAATAGTGGAGAAAAAATATGTAAAAATAAAGATTAACTATATAATATTTAGTTTTATCATAAGTTGTAATTTACCTCCACCAAAATAATTTTATGGCTTGACCATTTTTCTCTAATTTTTCTCTTCTTACCAACGTATCAATGTTATTTTTGAACATGAGAAAAAACGTAGCTTTTGTACTATGTAATTGGTGTACATACTATCATCTACAAATTAATAGTATCAAAATTCACCTGTATAAAGTTTTGAACCACAGCTTATATGATGGAGCTACATAGCATAATGTTTAGAATAGTGAGCAAGACATTGGGATAAGTCTAAGGGCACATAATTCAAACAAAAAATGACACTACATTTATTTTAATTATTAAAAAATAGGATATGACATGAATTTTAATGTCATGTCTCACTTTTAATAATTAAGATAAATATAATATTTGAATATTGTGCACTTATTCAACGCATTATAGATTGTGGTTGCTAATTTCCTTACTATATATATGTTCACAAATTAGGCATGCGAACAATATGCATTGAAAAAGTATAAGTGTGCAAAAATCAGTGACAAAATGCATCTGATCATTAAAAAATAAAATTTGACATAAAAATTCGTGTTATTTTATTTTTTAATAATTAAAATAAATATAGTATTTAATTTTATCATTGATTTTTGCACCTGTATTATTGTCCATATGCACTTCTAGAATTTGAACCGAGAAATTTGATTTCTCCTCAAAATATGAGGAGTACGGCCGGCAAACCGAATTCCACGCCACCACACAATTAGTCATTCCATTTTTCACCCCTCCACTATCTTATTTATTTAAATATAAGCCCTCCCTCCTCCTCATCTTTTGCATTGCAGTCTTAATTCTCTTTCTTTTAGAGAATTTTTGCTGCATTAATTATTTGATAATCAAACTTCAATTAATTCTCCATATTTCCAAAATGGGACGTCAATTTGTGATCCTTGCCCTCATATTCTTCGCCGTTGTCGGAATGGCCTCCGCGGCGGCTTCCAAGGCACCGGAGCATGCCCCTTCAACAATACCCGCGGCAGAGGCGCCTTCATCAGGTGTGATTGGAAATACCGATGGAAATGAAGACGCAGCACCTGTTGGCGGCCCAGTTCCCGATGGAGCTTTCTCTACCCTTGCTACTGATTCCCCAACAGGACCACCAACCAAGAGCGCTGCTTCCGCCCTCCAAATTTCCATAGTTGCCGCCGCTACCGCCGCCGCCGCGACTTTCTTCTTCTAAGAACTTGCTAGCTAGTTAACTAGATGGATTCATTCTAGTTAATATATACATACATATATGTTGAAGATCGATGAGATTTGAGCTTTGATCATTATTCCTTCTTGTGTCTAATGTTGTAATTTGCTTCTCTATTGAGATTATGGAATACAGAATAAAATAATTAATCTTTAAACTTTTATCTTTAATTTCCTTTTATCTTTAATCTTTTCGAGTTAATTATAGATATAGTATCATGAGGTAATTAATAATTAAGATGGCCAATATATAAATTATTATTCCATTCATCTTCAGGGATTTGGTTATCTTTAATTATAAATTAACCAATTAATTTTCTCATAACAAAATAAATTATAAAAATATCCGTGATTGAATAATCAAAATTTCTGGAAATTAGCATAGGTGAAATTTTAGAGAATAGAAGTCAGTTGAGGAAGTTCTGGCTTGTATTATTCTCTTGTTGTATCCTATTTTTTATGATGAATAAAATTCTTGGCCTTATGATCAGTTATGGCTTTCCCTCAAGAAAAAAGAAAATTAATAGTACTATTTGGTTTTACTTTTCTTATTTTTCATCATTTCTGTGGCTTTCCTCCTTTTGGCTGGTACAAATATGACTAATTAACTAGCACTAATTTTAATACTGTTTTCTTTAAAATGTATCAATTAGGATAAAATTTCATGCAATTAATGAAACATCAATTTTATGTTTAAATTAGTAAACGTATACACCCTATTATATATATATATATATATATATATATATATATATATATATAGAGAGAGAGAGAGAGAGAGAGAGAGAGAGAGAGAGGGAGAGAGGGAGAGAGAGAGGACGGTTCAAAACTATATATCTTAAATAACATACTTACTTAATATTCTTTGATGGTATTTTCGTAAATAAAAGAAAAACAAGTGGGACCGCAGAATATCGTATCATGTTACATCCTTTTTTAATACTTTTTTTTTTAAATAAAAAAAACCTTCAAAACAACGTCATTTTGATAAAGGTGTATTATTTAAGAAGTATGTTTTAGATCCGTCATATATATATATAAAATAATACAACCTTTGTTCTAAAATTATATATACATTTTTCTTTTTAGTCCGTTACAAATTTAGAGATGCATTCTTAACTTAGGACTATAAAGTGATATGATGTTCCTAATTTACTACTGTTTTTTTACTATCATTTTTAATATCAAACTATCACAACTGAATTCCAAAATAATACTAATTAAGCTATAATTTGTGACGCCCCCAAATCTAGGCCCACACAGCCCAAACTTGAGTCGTCAAAAGACTACAACAAAATTATTACAATGAAATACAACGTACAATAATACAGTGGATAATACAACACAACTAAGTCTTCATTATTATTGCCACACTATTTTATAACACGTGAAGACTACGATAGCTATCCCCGCACTCTCACTCCATTCCCCGGCTAGACCCCGTTACGTTCTCATCTCCTGTTGAAAAACAATGGAACGAAAAGAAAGGGTGAGCTCAAATAGCCCAGTAAGAAATATCATGACTAAGATAATGACGAATAATTTATCATTAGCCTTCAACAGTTGAGTTCTTGATAGAATACAATAGACTACAAGGTTTATATCAAAAACTGCAGTTAAATTCTTAAACAACGTTCAGATCAATAATAGCAGCGGAATGAGCAATCTATTAGAAGAATAATGCAGACTATAATGTTCACTCGCTTCTCTTTTTAGTAAAAATATCATCAACTTTTATCATCTGAAATACCATTAGTCAAGATAATACAACTTCACAGTTCCTGGTCATAATCATGCAGATCAACAGTTCGTCTTTGCACTACGGGCCAAAGACATTCAATATAACACCAACGGTCATGATTATACCAGATTCAGCCTTTGGTCATAATCATACCAACCAACAGTTCATCTTTGCACTACGGGCCAAAGAGAACTTTCACCACGTGTCATAAAAGACACCGAACAGATGTATCGCCTTTAACCTAGTATATCGCCTTTAACCTATCATCTGTTCAACAATTATATCACATATGTGCCCCCGGCCACAGATATTCACAACAGCTTGATTCTTGATGATTAATACAAATAACAGTGATACAAATGATGAACAGAAGAACAGGATAAACAATAAGTATCAGAAGTTTACTTTGTGCAGATTCAAATAATGTCCAAATTGCCAACATGATGTGGAGTGAAATGATATTCAAGATCCACAGTTCAGAATAACGATTACAGTTCAATAGAAATGTTCAGAAAATAGGAAGGTTCAGTTGAAATAATGAAATTCAACTATTATGGAACATATAATATTTTCAGGAATTATAGAAGCAATAGTTCCATAATAAGTTTCGATTCAGGTGTATGAAAGAAAATAATATCCCTTACCGTAGCAGGTTTGATTAACAAAAGGTGAAGGAAATTAATATCCATTACCATAATAAGTTTGAATAATGGAAGATGAAAAAGATGGTATCCCTTATGAGTATAAAGGAAAATGATATCACTTACGAATATGGAATAAAAGTGTCATGTGATAATTCGTGTAGACAAATTATTTCCACACGAGACAAATAAAAAGGGTTATTCACCAACAGGCGGTAATCTGCGCCGTAAGGTTATTCCCATCAATTTGAATACGAAGGGTTATTCACCAAACAGGCGATAATCCGCGCCGTAAGGTTATTCCCATCAATTTGAATACGAAGAGTTATTCACCAAACAGGCGTTAATCCGCACCGTAAGGTTATTCTCAAAGATTAATAAGGAATGAATACAAAAGGTTATTCACCAACAGGCGATAATCCGCACCGTAAGGTTATTCTCAAAGATTAATAAGGAATGAATACAAAAGGTTATTCACCAACAGGCGGTAAACCGCGCCGTAAGGTTATTCCCACAATTTAATACATGGAAGTAAATGGCACAAGAAAGAAACGATATTATTTTCGAGAATCAAAGAGTGATAATCCCTTCCAATAAGAAAGAAATAATATCCATTTATGATGATGAAAAGAATGATACCCCTTACCGTAGTAAGTTTAAATAATAGAAGATGAAAGAATATGATATTCCTTACCTTAACACGTGACTGGATATTGATTTAAATGAGGTTGATCAACCTATATATTTATAATAAAATTAGTAATTACAATATATAAATTTCAAAGTGTATGATAACTCGTATAATATGAACTATCAAAATTATATATATTTAACATAATTTTTGTATTATAATATAACTACTTTAAAATAGTTTTTAAAATAATATTCTAAAATAAATCTTCCAAAGAAAGCTTTTAAAAATGAATCTTCTCAAAGAAGAGTCTTCTAAAGGAAGATTTGTGAATACCGTGAAAAAAGGAATTTATGAAATTACTACTCTTTAATAAAAGACTTACTTGAAAAATTCCTGCACTCCTTTTGGCTTTCAAACTCTCAAAATAACCTTACTATTCTCAGAGAAAACTCATAAAATTCTTATAGAAAAATTTTATGTTTTAGGTGTGATTTTTCTATTCAGCTGAGCAAGCTATTTATAGGAGAAAATAAGACACTATGCTGGTAGGTGGCAGCAGGCGTGATGCACGCCTGCCTCAATCTTTCAAAATTGGCAACAGTCGGCTGCCAACCTTCCAGCTCAATTCTCACATTTTAATTTTCATGTGGGCCCCACATGGGTCCCACATGTTACTATTCACGTTACTATTCCAAATAGTAAAATTAATTATTATTATTATTATTATTTTTTTTTTTAAAAAATTTAATTATTCTTCCTGTGAGTCCAACATATAAAATAATGCTACAACAATAATTCAACAATAATGTAATAAACACGTTACAGATTATTATTAATTTAATAATATAAATTATAGTGTATTTGCTACTGTGACAATTATTAGATTCAATAATTTTAAACTACAGTGCACCAACAATTATTGACTCGATGATATGAAATACAGTGTAATGACAATTATTGAATCAATAATGCAAAATACTGTGTAGCAACAATAATTGAATTGATAATATAAAATATTATGCAGTGACAATTATTGATGAAATGATGCGTAACAGTTATGGTGTCAATAATATGAGACACTGTGCAATACCGTGTGCTACTGTAGAGTACCGTGTGCTACAGAAAATACCATAAATTACCGTATGCTACTATTCTTTTATCACCGGTATTTTAACAGTTAACACCGTTGACTATTTTTATTTAAAAATGTTACTTCTGTCGTTTTCTATATCCGACAAATATTCCGTTGTGGGGTCCACAAATAATTTGTTATTTCGGCGCCGTCGTACGGCACGAATATTCCCCGACAAAACGAATATTCCCCGACAAAAAGAATATTGTCCGACAAAATAAAATTTGCACATAACATCCTTAACTTTCAATTTTGTCAATTTAACCATTTACTGTTTCAGGAAAAATATATATGAAGAAAAATTAAATTTTGTATTTCATAAATTCGGGGTCTTACATAATTGATAATATAAAATTATTTTTAAAAGTCATTTTATAAATATGTCTCTAATTTTAAAAGAGACAGAGTGCTCCACATAACGGGATGGATCTTAATTAATTAATTATTTTAAATTTTGTGGAAATAAGTTGAGAACAAACAATTTGAAAGGAGAAGTATGAAGTTGATCATTATTTTATTTATTTTGATAGAAGTATTGTGAAAACTTTCATTTGTAAGCGGGAGAAATCAATAGTGAGAGGATCGGATTAGCCAATTTTTGACTGTGTAATTAATAGGTGGTCTACATTTTCTTTTATGATCGATTTCATTTTCATAATTAATTGAAAAATGAGGTTTGGTGTATTTCTTTCTCTTCTTTATTGCATGCATGCATGCATGTTTGGCCCAAAGTGAATATCATGATTACCTAACAAAATGCATGGCCACCCTTACAATATGCAAACCGAACTTGACGCTCCACAAGTCGTACTCAATTCTCTCTATATTTATTCACACAATTGCTGCATTACATTCTATTGAATTCTATCAATTGAAATACTAGTGAGCAAAAACCATTCCAATTTTACCCTTGAATTATTTCAAATTGTAAAAAATGGGACGTCAACTTGTCATCCTTGCCCTTATCTTCTTTGCTGTCGTCGGAATGGCTTCTGCAGCTGCTAACGCTCCGGAGAAATCCCCATTAACCGCCGGAACCACGGACGGAAGTCATGATCATGCTGCTGCAGGGCCTGTTGCTGGATCAATCACAAATGGAGTTTTCCCTACCGGTAATTCCCCGTCAGAATCACCTACTGGTTCCCCTGCCTCCGCCGCCTGCGTCCTAGGGCTTTCCACCTTTGCCGGTGTTGCCGCCATCGTCGCTTTCTTCCTCTTCTTCTAATGAAACTCAATAAGATGAATTGGTCGTCGGTGACTATATGTGCATGCAAGAGGACATGCAATTTTCGTTTATTAAGTGATGGGTCCTATATATGTCTTCCACTACTTCTCTCTGTCTTGTGGAATTCCTAGTTATGCAAAATGTTCGAGAATTTGTTGCCAGTTATATTATTGTAAATTTCATACCTCTTTTGGATCTCAAATGTTACATAATAAAATAATATTGGTGCTCCATCCTTAATTTTCTTAATTTCTTTTTTTTTTTGCCCTCTTTATAAATCCTCATTGTTATGGTCTTTTTAATATATTTATGCGTGTCCTTTTGATTGTATATTGAGAGAAATTATTTATAAATAGTGAACAAGATAACCAAACCTTAATCTAATTTCTTTTCATTGGTCAAGTCTAGCAATTTGTAAGGTTCATCTAATGTATAAGAAGAATGAAAAATCTATAATTAAATTTAAAACTTCCAAAACATATTCAAAAATAAGAATAACAAAATCGATGGGATCTCCACTTATTGTTGAGCTCTCATCTCCAATCTCAATGTCCCATATTTATATTGGCATCAAATAAACCTTTTTCATTTATAAAATTAATTTAAAAAGTGAATAAATTATACTCAACAACAATGTACATGAGATAAGATCATAATAGATTTAGACTCATTTTTCTTAGACCTTTATAAACTTAATAATATTATTAGTAGAGAAAACGAGGTTTAATTTGTAGTTTCTAATAAAAATAGCATTATACTTCTTGTCTAGATAATTTTAAATAATCATATATTTTTGAATTAATCTTATACTTCACAGCGTTGTTGCCTTTTGAATTTACTATCAACCAACTTATATTAATAGAATTCAAACTTTTAACCTTATATCAATAGAAGTGAATCATATCAGGATCCAAGTGACCATGATTCTTATTATTATAAATTTAAATGAGACTAAATTCTCATATCAACTATCCCTATAATGTGAAAGTTTAAATGAATACTAATAATATTCCATAAGCTTGTATTTTTTGGCAAATAGTTGGTTGAAAAATTATGCAGAATGTATAATTTATTTTATTACTTAAAGTATAAGGTGTATTTAATTCAAAATAAAGATTAGGATGCTAATCGCTTTTTGGGTAAAGAAAAAATTATTCAGCGTTTTTGGGGTATTGTCATGTAATATTCTAAGCTATTCACATGCTGTCATTTTAACATGTGCAGTAGACTCAAATATAAAAAATCGATTATACCTACTAAAATAATGACATGTGTTTGATTTAAAATATCATGTGATAATATTTTAAGAATACCGAATAATTTCACTGAATAAAGTTTAGGATAGATTGAAATTTAGTCTTTAAAATGATATTGAGGCTTAATAAGTTACTAATATACATGATACATCGAACTAAAACGGGTAATAGGTCCAATAGCGACCCGAGTTAGAATACGGCTAAAAATAAGCGGGAGCACAGAACTGAAGTTTTAGGGCAAGCAGCGTTATGACCTTCTGAAGCCTTCTTCTTCTTCTACAGCTATTATTTTTCACTTACACAGTGTCAGCACCACTCGGAAGTAATATATGGTCTGATGTTCCTACCTACCGAAGTTTAGGAGAGAGAAATGGCGTTAGTTTTCGATGAGTTTGGAAGGCCATTCATAATAATAAAGGAACAAGAAGAGAAAAGTAGATTGAGAGGACTCGACGCTCAGAAATCCAACATTATGCTGCAAAAGCCGTCGCTCGAATCCTCCGTCCTTCTCTCGGCCCTAAGGGCGTTGACTGGGAAATCACCATCAGTAACTCTCTTTTCCCCTTCTCTCTATATATTCAGTTCTGCATTTGAGTTCTGTATTTGAGTAGCTAATTGTTTCCTAAATGAACTTCCTTTCGCATTATTACTCACCAGCAGTGTTATGGAAGTGGAGTTTTAGTTTTTGTTATCTAATTATTTATCGTTTGTAAAACAATAGAAATCATGAAAAATTAATGGGATTAATTAAACTTAATTATCGTTAATATCGTTTTTACTTTTTTGCTTGGCATTAAAGGAAGAGTGAAGTTCTATTAATTGATTCGTTAAAGTTTACTACATTTCTCACTGAGCAATCACCTGGAATGTCAAAATATTGGATTAAGCTTTACTGACTACACTTTTGCACGTGATATAATTTTCCAATTTCTTTTTATACTAGTAAAAAACTATTCTGCCCGTGAGATTGAGTATCTTGGTATATAAAGTTTTATGAAAAAGAAATTGGATTAACTAAAATGATGCCTTAGGATCTTCAATTCCTCTTTTAGATTTTTGTGATTTCTTTAAATTACAAATTTAGCAATCAATGGTATATTGGTTTATCTACTAGCCGGTACCCGTGCTCTGGCACTACGTGTACGAAAAAGAAGAAGGAGAGAATGCCGAAAATAGAGGAGACAGGACGAGCTTGGAAGTTTTGAAGTTAAAGAGTATATAATGAAGGGTTAGATTTATCTTAAACTTTGGACGGTCTTGATCATTTATTAAAATGAGCGGGAATTTTTAGAAATTCAAAATCAGTTGTGTTTTGTTATATAGAATTAAACTTTTTCATATACACGACTAGTCACATTTGCAGCAGGATTAAGGGTCTACATTTCTTCCATTTTGCTTTGAGGCGTTTGAGTGTGTTATGATCCTCCTCACAACTTTAATGCCTTCTTTGTCAGCAAATGATGGTGCAACAATCTTGGAGCAGATGGATGTTGACAATCAAATTGGAAAGCTGATGGTTGAATTATCCTGGAGTCAGGACTATGAAATTGGTGATGGGCATCTGGAGTTGTTGTTATGGCTGGTGCACTTTTGGAACAAGCTGAGCGGCTATTAGAATGTGGTATTCATCCCATTCGGATTGCAGAGGGATTTGAGATGGCGTCAAGGATTGTTGTTAAGATTTGGAGCGTATATCGCATAAGTTTGATATTAGTCCAACGAACATCGAGCCTTTGGTTCAGACTTGCATGACTACTTTATCCTCCAAGATGTAAGTTTCCAACCCCATATCAATTCTGCAATTTCCCTATCCGTATCATAGAAGTGTGATTTATTTTGGTACTCAGAATAAGCAGTATATTAGTTTCTTAACTGTATAAATTATTGCATGCATTTATATATTTTGAGAAATTGGTAAATGGGTGGTAGATCAATGCTGTTGTTGTGGCTTCTTTTATATATGAATTACTCATCTTTTCTTAGTTTTTAAGGATAAGTTTAAAGTAAGGATAACTTTATTTCAACAAAAAAGATGTAGAAAGCAGAGGGCCAGTACCCCTGCCGCAAAAAATTAATACCTTTTCAAATCTCAATTACATTGCGACCATACTCGACAGAACAGACAAAGCACAATAACATTTGAAGGCCGAAAATAACAGGCTCAGTCAAATAACTTTTCAGTTGATCAGCCCCACCTATATGAAACTATTGAATTACCGCTGGCCATATGCCATTTTTCTTTCTCATTGGTCATTCTTGTTGCTATAAGCTATCAACATCTTTAAACACAGTAGGCCTTTGATTATAATGAAAATTTATCTGGTTTCTCTTACAAAAAGGCATTAGATAGTAATACGAAGGATAAATTCCTCATACAGTAGCATAAGTTCTCCTTTGATATCTAGCACCTTCTCCCATATTTGAGCTGCATCTTCACAACCAAAGAATAGATATGGCTATGCCTTTGCTAGCATTATAGACGCACAACCATATGCAATGGTATCCTGTTTAACCAGCTTATCTCTTATACCAAGTTCAAGTCTTTCTTTTC
Source organism: Hedera helix (assembly GCA_947179155.2). Classification (NCBI taxonomy): domain Eukaryota; kingdom Viridiplantae; phylum Streptophyta; class Magnoliopsida; order Apiales; family Araliaceae; genus Hedera; species Hedera helix. The sequence continues at coordinate 3,018,433 of OX359275.1, read as the reverse complement.
ATAATGATAAGGTGTAGGCACACGTAGTTATGGTTTTGGGAAAAAAAACCAGATTCGTGCAATTAGCAGCCCAGTCTGTCTTAATTGCTGCATAGGCCTTTTTGTATTTTCCTTGACAATTAGTTTCACAAAAGGGTGCGGGGGTGGGTGGTTGTAATGTAATTAGGTTGCTTGTTTAACTTAGAATTCTAATTATAGTTAAGAATATGTGCTTTTTCTATTTTCATCTTTTTACGTGTTTTTAGGATTCCTGCACATTCCTTTTCAGAAGTAGCATAGGATTGCAACTTTTAATGGGTTATTGAAATTCTATTTATATTTTCATGTGGCACATTTTTCTTCATTAGAAGAATTTATCTTATGGTGGACTTTTAGTCATTTTAATGATAGTGTATAGTAACACAATTTTCTTATGTCGAATGAAGAAGTTCCTGCCAAGGTTTTAAAAGGCGCCAGGCGGGAGGCAGGCAGCCCGGGGGGGGGGGGGGGGGGGGCTAGCGCCTAGGGAGCCTAGGCGGAATTTTTTATTTTAAGCCAATTTTAATATTTTATCTTATATTTATTCAAACAAAACAATAATATAAAGGAAAACAATATATAATAAAGATAATAAAAGCCTTTGCTTAAAGTTCAAACACATATCCATATTGTTAATATCAAAGTTCAAATAGAAACATGCAATTGTTTAAAGTTCAAACACAAACAAATAATAAAAAATACAAACTAATAGTACTTATCTCCATATCTCTCTATATCTCTCTCTAACTCTTCTTCTGCATATCCCTCCAAGATAATATCCCCAACGGGCTCACACTCATGCTCTTCATCTCCCTCTTCTTTTGTGTCATCATCAGACAAAAAAATTTCTTCATGGAGTTCTTTTACTCTAACATTTTTACTATTTCTCTTAGGCTCTAGCACGCTATTCGCTTCGGATGCTTCACTAACCGCTTCTCAAGTAAGGCCCGAACAACCCTCAACTTATTCATCTATTCCTACGACGTCGTTTTGTAGCTTAGTTATTAAAATTAAAAAAAAAAATCACAACCCTAAATTTTCCGCTTAGAGCTCGCCTAATTTCTCCGTCGTGCCCACCCAGTCTCGTATAATTTCCTAGAGGGATTTTTTTTCCACCTTGGACATAGGCTAGGCGCTAGGCGGCCTAGGCGTGGCGCCAAGGGGGGGCCTAGCGCCTAGGCGGGGATTAATCGGACCTAGGTGGGGATTTTTAGAACACTGGTTCCTACTTAAATACATCTAATGGTAATTTCATGCAAATATTCTGAATGAATGTATTTTTCTGCATATTCTAAGATTAAGTTTAATTCATTTAACAGTGTGAATAGATGTAAATGCAGTTTGGCAGAGATTGCTGTAAAAGCAGTTATGGCCGTTGCAGATTTAGATAGGATGTTAACTTGGACCTTATTAAAGTTGAGGGGAAAGTAGGTGGGAAGTTGGAGGATACAGAGCTAATTTATGGAATACTGGTTGACAAAGATACGAGTCATCCACAGATGCTAAAGCAGATTGAAGATGCAATCATAGCCATTCTGACTTACCCCTTTGAGCCTCCTAAGCCAAAGACTAAACATAAGGTTGACATTGATACTGTGGAATAATTCCAAACTCTACGTCAGCAAGAGCAGAAGTACTTTGATGACATGGTTCAGAAATGCAAGGTAGGGTTGCATGATAGATTTTTCATAATTTTTTCTAATTAAGGCTATTACTCGATAATATTATGGTACCTGGCTACTTCAGCAGAGACCATAATGCAATATTAAAAAAAGTCAGTATTACCACACAATTTGGTATACTGTGGATCCTACTTGTCTTCATTACTCTTTCGTTACATGAGTTGCAGGATGTTGGTGCTACATTGGTTATCTGCCAATGGGGGTTTGATGACGAAGCAAATCACTTATTGATGCACAGGAATTTGCCTGCTGTTCGACGGGTTGTCGTGTAGAGTTAGAGCTGATAGCCATAGCCACTGGTTTGTGTCATGTTAGGCTTATCTGTCGTCTATTCCAGTGATGTTAGGAGGATGAAGTTTCTATTACTTAAATTTGTTGCATTGGTTTATTGTTTTTATAGGTGGGGGAATTGTGCCAAGGTTTCAAGAATTAACGCCAGAAAAGCTAGGAAAGGTATTTTGGATTCTCAGGTTTCCTGTTTATGTAGAAATAAGCATTTTCACACTTTCCTAGTTTTTTGTTTGTTCTCTTTGAAAAGTTATTTTTGTTTCTTGTGCCTTATAGTTTGCAATGTGGATGTGGGGCTAACATCCTTTTAAATTTTAATATTTGGGGTTTGAATTGTTTACAGACTACAGTACCAGATCACAATGAACAAGTTATGCAAATTTCTCTTTTCATTCTATGTACCCATTATTTTAGTCAAAAAAATTTAAGACTCAACTGATTAGGATAGTTGAAATTCTTTCAATAAGCCACACACCTGGGACCTCAATCATATTCTTTTGCTCACCTCATTTCCAGTCACGTGCAATGGCCAAGCAACTGTTTTTTTTCAATTTTTATTGTTTTTTTATTTTAGGGGGAAAAAATCATTATGATATTCTTGTTTCTCAGGCTGCATTAAGATTGTGTAACGATGTGTAGATGTTGCCTCATTAATATGGACATCCTATTCAATATATTTATGACAAAACAGTGTTTTCTGTATTTTATACAGTTAACACTTAAGTTTTATGCTGTATTCTCTTTCATAATAAGTTTATTAATACATATATGTTTTATTTAGTTTTGTTGCATTAATATGATGCTGTGGAAACATTTATATTATATCTTGTGCCATCTATTCATGCTGGTTTGGTTCGAGAAAAATCATTTGGTACTACAAAAGATCGGATGCTCTACATTGAACATTAAGCAAATTCAAGGACTGTGACCATATTCATTCGTGGTGGTAAGTGAAAAATTATTTGACTTGTTCTCGTTATAACAGTGGGAGTAGGAGTAGGTCTTATGGTTAGTTATTTTCTGAACTTCAACTGTGGAAGAAAGGATAGAGGCCTTGATGAATAACCAGGTCGTTGGTTCCAATACCCATTCTTGGGGTCAAAATTAGATATATTAAAAATATTGTTATTCATTTTGTAGTAAAAGTTCATGCTGTTTCAGTTAACTTTCAGTTGATTAACTGTGCATAGGTAATGTATATATTAACTGTGCATAATGGATTATAGGACATGATGTTTTGTATGGCAAACCATTGAGTACCTTTCAAACTGATAAGGCAGTGATTGCAGTTTATTGGTAGATCCATTTAGAATCCAGCAAAATATAGATAAAATGGTCATGCCTGCAAGCTTAATTTGGTGTCTCATTTAAATATGGGTATAGTTGTCCATATTTTAGTATTGACGTGTTTGTTGATTATGTGAGTTAAACAGTGGAAGAAACACAAAAATGAAAATCAATGTGCATGTGTTAGTTCTATCTTCTATGCCATGCTATTTCTTTTCTGGCCTTGCTGGTTGATGACCTGCTTGGTTTTCAAATTGTAGTGGGATGCTGTAGCAGTTTCTGAGTTGTATTCCCTCCCCCGGTCTTTCTAGTTTCTTATACAGAGACTGAGGGAGAGTATCTACTTACATACTCACTTGTTCCCAGACATTTGCATTAGTATTTAGAATATTCTTTAAGTTAATACGATTCTAAAAGTGTTCAGAAAGAAAAGAGAAGCAAATAAATTATCTTCACCACATTCAGAGATCTTAGACATGATCTTTTATGTTGCATTAGGCAAGATGATGACAAAGGAGACAAAGCGAAGCATCCATGATGCATTGTGTGTGTCTAGGAACGTTATTCACAACAACTCTATTGTATATGGTGGTGGTTTGGCCGAGATTTCTTGCTCAATTGCAGTGGAGGCTGCTGCAGATAGATATCCAGGAGTTTGAGCAGGTATAGTAACCTAGTAACCTTTGATGTCTTTATATTGCATTCTTAACCTTTGGAGTTTCAAACTGACTTTTTTCATGCTGGTGACAGTATGCCATCAGGTCATTCGCAGATGCTTTGGATTCTGTCCCCATGGCACTTGCTGAGAATAATGGTCTGCAACCCATTGAAACATTATCTGCAGTGAAATCCCAGCAAATTAAGGTATTCAACTGATTTGAGCATTCAATGACATCCCGTGTATCTCTCTTTCTTTCACTCAAGGTGGTTTAAATACTTTAGTCTCCCTAGTTTTTGTTTATCAATAAATTATTTTAGCATTAATTTGTAAATGATTTGCAGGAGAATAATCCTTGCTGTGGAATATACTGCAATGATGTTGGCACGAATGACATGTGTGAGCAAAATGTCTTCGAGACTCTTATTGGGAAGCAGCAACAGCTCTTACTTGCCACTCAAATTGTTAAGATGATCTTGAAGATTGATTATGTCATCTCACCTTCTGATTATTGATGAATCAGGTATCCTTCATGCTAAGTTTAGTTCCACCTGGAACGGCACCTGCATTATAAAGTTGTACGAGATGCGACTTGAGTTACTTGTGTCCACCTATTTTTGGTTGGAAAGACATGTGGCTGTCTTTCCTTATTTGTAACTTGATTGTAATTTTTGATCGTGGATTGTTGTTCTTGCCTTACCCTTTGAGCATTTATGGATTACTTCATATGACTGATGGCCCTTTGTCTGAATTTTGTTCTCATGAGACAAATAAAAAATTTCTTAAAGTGAAGCATGGTCCCCAATGACAGTTTGTGTCTACTCAACATGTAGGTTAGTGGCTGTGCTGTGTGTGGATTTTCCCCATGTTTACCCAAAGCATATACACAACTGTGTCACAAGGTTGCATCTATCAGTGCTTGGACTTTGGTTCGCATTGTGGATGAGATCGAAGTAACCTATGGACACTAGATGGTATAAGGATGTATGTTGCGAAGTCCCTGTCTTTTGGCTTGATTAGTGTAGGTTCTTTCTGTATAAGTATAGTAGTTTATATGAATGTAGTCTGGTGCCGGTGTTAAAATAATGATCCTTAAATTTGTGTGCTATGTGTGGTGTGAGTGAACAAGTGTGTTTTAGAAAGAGGAATGGTCATTATATGGATAACAGAAACCGACGGTAACATACTAACATCCTGGTTCATGGTTATGTTGAGGTGCTTGAGAAATGATGTTAGCAAAGCCCTTGTGCTATTAATTGTGTAGAATTTCTAGTAGGATGTATGTCAAAACTATAGGGGTGTAATCAAGGACCAAATGATTTATGAGATGAGCTGCCAAAGCTCGTTGTAGTGCTTATTAAATTTGTTAACAGACCCTGATGGTTCGTTGTGTCCATTAGTCTTTCTACAAAGTATCAATGGAGGGATGTCAATTTTGGTTGTCGGTGGCTGTTAAAGATGATGACTCTTATTATTATTGTTATCAAGGCTGAAGTTGCTCGAGTCCTATAAAAATAGCAAACCCTGCTCACTTAGTAATGCTGGGTAAGCTTAGAATTTAGTAACCCGTGGCATATGTTCTATTGATTGTGTCAATAAATATAGAAGTTGATGTGAAATGAAATTGAATACTTTTAATGAAGCTTTTGAATGAAGGAGCTTTTAACTCTCAGTCCGTGTTAAATTTACGAATTCAATTAATTAAGCATCATAATGAGGACGGTGAGAAAATTAGTTTGATAGGGTGAAGGGTCACAATCCTAGGTAATGTTAGCAGGCAAGATAAGCTCGTACATCTTTAGTCCCATCAGAGGTACCTTGCCATGTGGTATTTATGAATGAGAGCCCGTAGGGGGAGGAAGTTGTCATAACGAGAGCTGGTGGTGCCACACTGCTATGTTTTGTGTTGTCGGCAGCAAAAATCTTTAAATAATTGCGAATAGGAAAAAGAGCATTAATAATCGCTTGTTACTTTCTTTTTTGATGGTGGGATGAGTAGGAATAGGACATGGGTCGAGAACTTGTCTGAAAAAGAGATCCGCGCATTGATGCTCACTGCAATTTTGTCAATTCTATAGTCGTGCGTGGCCTTGTGACTTTCTGTCTAGAAAACATGTCCCCTGTAGGAGAAAATATTTAAGGCATTTGCTTTTTCTCCATTTTCTGAACCTCTAGTGCATATTCGACCAATCATGTGAGGCCGTGGGACCGCCCCGACCCCATCCCCCTCGCCCTCATCCTCATCCAATAGAAAAGAATTTAGAGAAATATATATATACATATATATATATATATATATATATATATATATATATATAGAGAGAGAGAGAGAGAGAGAGAGAGAGAGAGAGAGAGAGAGGAGATTATACATCGGAATTCCTTTTGTTATGGCACAGGAGTGGAGATCTGATCTTATAAATACTTTTGCTATTCTTTTAGGTATTAGTAATTTGTCTATGACAGATTTTATAGAAACATGCCAAGGTTGTAAATTTGTAATCATTTAGTAAAAGTGAAAATGACTGAACAAATGACTGCTATGGAACCTAGAAGATGAATTGACATGTAAATACAATTGGCTTGTAGATAATTGAAGTCTTAATCATGGCTTCGTGTTAACTAAAGCCATCATCGGTTAGCAACGGGAGCCTTTCCTGCAACCGAGTGAACCTGCCCCTGCTGTTAGTGAGCTCACAAGGGAAGATGGTCTTGCGCCTAGACTCGACGCCTTGGCATAACTAGAAGATGCTCCTGCCCCTGAAGTTGTGAAAAAGGCACCGTTCAACATCAAGTCTCCTTCAGACCTCCAGTTCCATCCGCTCCAGTCCTTTTGTGGCGCGTCTTCGTGCTTTGTAACCTGAGAGAAAAGTTACTTTCTCAAGTTAGTCATTTACCTAGGCAACCAATCATACATATCTTCTAGTCATCCCCACCATTTATTAGCCTTCTAGTCACCCATATATAAATAATCACTTATTTCAACTTTAGGATATTAATAGTTTTAATTTCCTACCAGAAATTTATGTCATAACATCTTATTAGGCTGCTGAGTTAAGTAATGTGATGATAATCTCACTTTCACTGGTGTAAGAAATGGTTTGTCACCTCTTTATTGAATTCGTCATTGGGGGCAAGAAATCTATTGCCTTGGCTGTTGATAGTAGGAGCAGCACTGCCACCAATTGCGTACATTTCCCAATGAGTATAGTCATTATTCACCACATGGAAGTATCCATGTCTACACCTGCAAATTTAGGAGAATCAAATTAAACATCACAAGTTTCAAAAGTTTAGATGATTCATATACCACTAGGGAAAAAAAAAGTAATGAAATTAATGCTTCTTTACCTTGGCATCCTTTGAACAAGGCCTTCTCCAAAATGGTTGAAGGCAATGGTAACTTGCATGTTCTTGTCTTGTGTGTAAGTATCACTGTGACCCAATAGCATAACCTTGTTATGGTGTGTCATGTAATTGTTAGAGATGGTAATGGCCGTCGATCCTCGTATGGCATCAATCAGGCCATCGTTGCAATTAGATAAAGAGCAATGATCCACCCAAACATGGCTTCCCCCGAATATCGATACTCCATCCCCGTCCGATATAGTCCTCCATCCGTAGTGGTTCGGCGAATCTCTCACATAAGCATTTCCCCCCTGCTTGCAGTCGTGTATGTTTACACCATGAATGATGATGTTGGTGACATACTGTATAGTTATGCATGGCCCACCTGCGATGTGGACGCTGGCGCCTCGACCGTCGATGGTTTTGAATGAGTTCATCATAAGCTCTTCTTTGAGTTTGATCACCATGTCGCGTTCGAAAATGATCCACAGTGGCTCATCTTGAATAACAGCATATCTCAGAGTTCCTGGCTTTGGGTTCACAGGATCATCGTCTTGGGAGTCGGTAACCACATATATTTGACCATCTCTTCCTCCAATGGCATTTTTGCCGAACCCTATAGCACAATTAGCTAACAGTTGGCGGTTCTTTTCCCAGTTCTTATCGCATCGCCAGCAATCGTCAATTGGGTTCCCGGTTCCACAGGAGAGGAAGCCTAAATTTCGTCTACTCGCATTGATTCTCCTGCCAAAAAAAGAAATAGAGCAAGTACATTGTTAGTCTAAGACATGAGACTGACTATTATATATGAAGATGGAATAAAGAAAAATGCAGTGTTTTAATTAATACCTGTGTACTTCTTGCACTACTAGCTCAGGGTCTTGAACTGGTGAAGAGAGAGTTAAAGTTGGAGATAGAAGAGGAATAAGGAGCAGAAGAAATACGGGTAGTATGGTCATCTTGGAGTTGAGGGAGAGGGCAGTGAGAAAATGAGTGAGGAAGTTTGGGAGCAGAGTGGTCTTAATATAGAGGAGGGGTGGATAGAAAAAGACAATTGGGTCCATCCTGTTTCATATTTTTTCTTCTACATCTTCATTCTTCCCTAAGGCTAAGGTGCTGGAGTTTTACCATCTTTTTTAGATAGAAAATTATAAGTATACAAAAACTTCATTTCATTAACATGTTAATTACAAGAGAATATTAATATAAGGAACTTGCTATAAAAGAAAGTTGGAAAAGGAACTGACGCACACTTCTCCTGGGCAGAAGTTGAGAAATTACACACCGTCTGTTGCGTCCATATTGACCATGTTCGGTTTAGAACTTTGGGGGGTTTTTGGAAATTTAAACTCGTCTAAAAGTAATTTATTTTAAACGTATTTTTTTTAACTCACAACGCAATTTTTTTCACTTACAAATGCATCATCTAATACGGTGTGATGCAATTAAAGTTTAAAAATCCTCCAAACGTACTTTTTAAAAGCCCTCAATGCATCAAAACGGAAACAAGTTCGTCGTGTATGAAGTCTACCCACACAAACACAACTTAAGAAAACGATCTAACCCAAAAAACCAAACGAACAAACATTAATAACCACAATATAAACACGTAAAAATTGATACCAAATTTCAGACTTAATAATCTATTAACATTAAGCAGTCCACCGACACTTGTTTAACTATCTGTCGGTTGTGTTAAAACGGAGACTAAAAAGTCTCCATATGGCATAACTTTTGTTGCATTTAGTCAAGGCCGTTATAATATATTTCATCCGTTTTAAAATAAAAGTTTTCGTTAACTTTTCACGTATATTTAAAATAATAATAAAATAATAAAATTATTCATATTTAAATTTTTATTTAATTGCATAATTTTTTTGTATATAACTAATAATATTCCATAAATATACATAAAGAATAGAAATATGATAATTAATACTAAAAATATTATAGACAAATTATTATAAAAAATAAATTATTTAAAATAAATAAATATTTAATTTAAAATCATCTAAAATCGTAATAAGAATTTTTATCTGGATGGAGTACCAGTTATACATGTGGCATAACCACGCCACATGTATGGCTGGCTGCCTAGTGGCTGCTGCTTTAGACATTGTTTTCAATTTTTGCTGGCTTTCTTTTTAATGAATGGGGGCATTTCATGAGCTTAACAATTACTAAACTAAGTTTTTTAAGAAATACTTGATGGAAAGTTGTTAAAATATCCTTAATTCAATGCTCTTTTTATACTTCTTCCGTTCTAATTGAAATAAATGATGAAATAAATTTACAAAATAAATAAGATAAAGTGATATAATTCAGCTTTAAACCATTTTCCAATTAATAACACGACGACTTTATCTCCTACTCCAATATGGAGCTGACTATTGAGCTACTTTTTTCACATGTAAGGTTTCTTGTGAAATCCCACATGGTGCTACTACCATGGTGCTGCTGCTCTATATTTAAGATCAAGATTTTATAAGAGAGAATTGATATTTTTATAAGTTTATTTAATATTTTTATAAAATTAAATAAAATTTATTTAGAAAAATATTAAATTAACTTATAAAAATATCAATTCTCTTTAAAAAATTATCACGCTTCGTTGATCATAACTTTTTATTATAATAAATATGATATATGTGTTGATTTATTAAAAGAACGATAAATAATAAATACAATATTTATTATAATAAAAAATTATAAATTTATGTATAATTATAAAAATATTAATTTTTTCTCATAAAAATATTAATCTTCTTACCAAAAGGTGCGCTTTTTATTTATCCAGGGGTTTTCATGATGTGCTCATTTTGCTGGAAGCGAACAAATGCATGTTCTCCCATGTGGCCTTTGCTTTCCCACTTCTGGATTCTGTTGTACGTTGAGCCGTCCTTTTCCAAGGAATGTAAACCGTTGGATTCAATTGATATGATCTTCAAGTTATCCATTTTTGAGTGGCTATGAATACGTCAAATTTTGTATTCGTTAGCATTTATATTTAAAACAAAAACAAATATTATTTATATTTAAAATAAAATAAATATATTCATATTTGATTTTAAAATATCCATAAATAAAAAAATACGAATATAAATATAAAAATATTTATATTTATTTAATATTTAACTGTAAATATATCCGACAGATAACGAATATTCGATATTCAATATTCAGATTCATATCCATATCCAAAATTCGTATTCGATTTGAATATATATATATATATAATTTAATTATTAATCATCATATATTAAGTAAATATTTTTTTCAAACAACCTTCCTTACACATATAATAATTAGTTTTTACTATAATACAATTTTTTTTTTAAATATGTCATTTCACTTTTAGAAAATAGAAAATAACACTTTTAAATATAATATTAAAAATTATAATAATTTTATTTAATTTTAATTAATGTATTTTTATTATTATAAAATGTAAAATATCTAAAATGTATCATTTAACAAAAAAATTATATACTACAAGAACAAAATTATAGTTATTAATTTGTTACAAATATTTTATTTTCAAAATTTACGTGCGAAAACAAGAGTGAATAATAAATTAGTATTATCCTTCATTAAAAATATGATTAATTTGATACTTTCTTTAAGATATTTAAATTTTGGTTGATTTTTATGATCAATAATAAATGTTAACGTGTTTGATAAACTTTAAATGACGATGAATAATTATTTAATTTTTTCTTTTAACTTTTATAAATAATTTGAATAAATTATTTATTAGGTAACTAATAAACGAATTTGAATACCCAAATATTCGAGTAATATATTTGTTCGAATAAAATAAACGGAAGTGGATATTATCTATATTTAAATATTATTTTAAATATTAAATACGAATATTATTTTTAAAATTTACCAAATAATACAAATAAAATATTAATTTTTCTCCATATATATTCATTTACAGCCTTACTTACATACCTAACCGACCTGCCCTGTCCCAAAATAGTGTTTGAGGGGGAGTCCATTTGTTGTGCATTGATGATTATGGATAGACATTACAATTTAATCATTTGCACCCATGAATATTTAAACTCAAAATCAATTATCAAATTATATTTTAACCTTCTAACAATATAAAGTATTGCAAAAAATACACAAAAATATTTATATTTAAAAAAAAAAAAAAGAATATTCACATGGACACTCCTCAGTCTAAGGATAATTCTTTCGGATATTCTCTCTGTTATAAATTATGTGATTATTAGTAATTTTTAAAAGTCAATTTAAAATAATTTTAAATTTAATATTAAGATGACTTATTACAAATTTTGAAAGAATAAAATTTATAACGAATAATACTTTTTAGATAATTTATAATATTTAATTATTATATTAATTAAAATTTAAAAAATCTATGTCAATTTTAATTTTTTTTTAAATTAACTTTAAAAAAATAATAATGATTAAATAGTATAGAACGAACAAAAAAATATAACTGTTCGAATAATTAAATGTTAGATTGCACAAAATTTTGGAATATCACGACATTTTAATCTATCAATTACTTGTTTAACGTAGTGGTATTTTTGAGACGGAAAAAGGAAATGAACAGTATATATTAGGTTACGTCATATATCCTACGCTGCTACCCCATCCTATCATTACAGGCACCATAGGCTTTTACGCTGTTCACATATTGTGATGCTTGGATGGGATGGAAGATTGTAATTATTCGGTGATCGGTATCAGCTACCAAATTTCGCGTGATTGAACGGTATTTTACGACCAAGTCTATATATATAATATTTAAATATTATAATAATTTTAATTATTAAAAAATAAAATATACCATAAATTATTATATTTTATTTTTTAATAATTAAAATAAATATAATATTTACGTATTGTGCATTTATATTTATTTATATTTTATTCCTATAATTGCTAATATGAGTCCAGTGAATTCGTTACCACAATTTTCGTCTATGTCTAATATTAATTAGGGAGAACAAAAAGAGCAGTGTTTTATATTTTTATTAAAATTAAATTTGAAATTATATCTCAAAATTTATAAAATTAGAGTTTGAGAAGTTTAAAATTGAATTACCAAATATAAAAATTTATTAATCATCTATATATAATTTAGATCATAATTTAATTCATCATGTGTGCGTTTGTTTGGAAAAAAATTATATTACGTGAGATTCTTTTTATTTTTAGCGTAAGGTCATTACAATGTCATAATAATATCATCGAATGTCATTGGCCCGAATGATATTACTCAATTCATAATATTTATGAAGTTGAGAATTCACACACACCCAAAATAGAGAGAGCTGATATTATTCAGTCCCCCTTTGGGGGTGTTATACTAAGAAATATAATTTTATAGGGCTAATTTTACTCCTTCCATTCTAATATATAAGAGCAATTTCTTTCGTATTTTGCACGTTAATAAAATTTAATATTTTAAAACGAAGTGAGCATCAAACCTAAGATTAAATTCACCGTAAATAGTCTTATATCATCAGTAGAAAAATAACATAAAATAAGATAACATATATAACGTAGCCCAAATTTAAATCAAATTTTGAGAATTCTTCTTCTCCGAGGATGATAAATTTGAGTTATTTTTTTCTTCTGTAATGAACTGTTGGCGCCGGTTGGGATAAATTTTTGAAGAAAGCCCAAAATGGCATAATAAATGATTGTTTTGCCAATGATTCCTCCTCCAGAAATGATAATTGGACTTTAAAAAATCAGCCACTTCAAAAAAACCTTATGTAATTAAATTCTTATATATAAAAGTAAGAAAGGAGATAAATTAATTAAGTTAACTCATTTTAATTGATGAGTTAACTCAGACGGTTATTATTATATTTAATTTAGTAAATTTTATTGATATTGATAAAATACTTATTATTATTAATTCTATAGATGAATCATTTGAGAAAAATCCAATAAGAGTCTTTTCAATTAACTAAAATTAATATTAAATTCATTTAATATGATTCATGTATATGAATTCTAAAAAAATCCAACAAGAGACCTTTCAATTAACTAAAATTAATACAAAATTCATTTAATATGATTCATGTATATGAACTCTAGAAAGAACAAAAACTAAGACACTAATAAATAGATATTACATGTATAATAATTTTTATGGGACATTTTTCATTCTATATATACTTCTCTACAAAAAGTATATTTCACTAAAAATATGTTCATTATATATTTGAAAATGGATGAGAACTTCACACCGTTGAAAAGCATTAAAGAAGTGTATCTAACTTCTCTATACATTCCCATCAAATTTGAAATTACTTGCAATAAGGGTATATAATAAAGGTGGGTTTTTTTTTTCCCAATTTGAAACTATGTTTAGTAGATATAAAACAGATTTTATTTCATGGATTTTATTTGAGACTATTTTCGTTCAATTTGAAGTTTGTTACTTGCAATGAGGGTATATAATAAAGGTGGTTTTTTTTTTCTAATGTGAAACTATGTTTAGTGGGTATAAAACAAATTTTATTTCATGGGTTTTATTTGAGACTACATTTTTGTTCAATTTGAAGTTGCATGTTTAAGGATTAATAAAAGTTTTGTGTTAGTACTAAAGAACATATAAGCATCATTTAAAAATATCATGATACAAAATTCTATTTGACACTAGAGGAACAATATAAAAGGTTTTTTCTCAAACTACTAAAAGTTATATGTAATTTTAATCAATTACATGTAATTAATTTGTAATTTTTAATATGAAAATATGGAAAGCTCCATTTTGACAATTATTTGTAATTTTCAATCACACAATAATAAAAATAATTAAATTCCTTTTAATTGTGATAGAATATGCTAATCTAAATTGTTAATATTACAAATAAATAATAAATATATATCAATAATGTGACGCCCCCAAATCTGAGCCCACGCAGCCCAAACTTGAGTCGTCAAAAGACTACAACAAAATTATTACAACAAAGCACAACGTACAACAATACAATGTATAATAATACACAACTAAGTCTTCACTATTATTGCCACACTATTTTACAACACGTGAAGACTACGACAGCTATTCCTCGGACTCTCACTCCATCCCCCGGCTAGACCCTGTTACGTTTTCATCTCCTGTTGAAAAACAATGGAACAAAAGAAAGGGTGAGCTCAAATAGCCCAGTAAGAAATATCATGACTAAGATAATGACGAATAAATTATCATTAGCCTTCAACAGTTGAGTTCTTGATAGAATACAATAGACTACAAGGTTTATATCAAAAACTGCAGTTAAATTCTTAAACAACGTTCAGATCAATAATAGCAGCGGAATGAGCAATCTATTAGAAGAATAATGCAGACTATAATATCCACTCGCTTCTCTTTTTAGTAAAAATATCATCAACTTTTATCATCTGAAATACCATTAGTCAAAATAATACAACTTCACAGTTCCTGGTCATAATCATGCAGATCAACAGTTCGTCTTTGCACTACGGGCCAAAGACATTCAATATAACACCAACGGTCATGATTATACCAGATTCAGCCTTTGGTCATAATCATACCAACCAACAGTTCATCTTTGCACTACGGGCCAAAGAGAATATTCACCACGTGTCATAAAAGACACCGAACAGATGTATCGCCTTTAACCTAGTATATCGCCTTTAACCTATCATCTGTTCAACAATTATATCACATCTGTGCCCCCGGCCACAGATATTCACAACAGCTTGATTCTTGATGATTAATACAAATAACAGTGATACAAATGATGAACAGAAGAACAGGATAAACAATAAGTATCGGAAGTTTACTTTGTGCAGATTCAAATAATGTCCAAATTGCCAACATGATGTGGAGTGAAATTTAAAAATGATATTCAAGATCCACAGTTCAGAATAACGATTACAGTTCAATAGAAATGTTCAGAAAATAGGAAGGTTCAGTTGAAATAATGAAGTTCAACTATTATGGAACATATAATATTTTCAGGAATTATAGAAACAATAGTTCCATAATAAGTTTCGATTCAGGAGTATGAAAGAAAATAATATCCCTTACCGTAGCAAGTTCAAGAGTGTAAAAAAAATGACATTTCTTACCTTATCTGGTGACTGGATATTGATAAAAATGATATTGATCAACCTATATATTTATAATAAAATTAGTAATTACAACATATAAATTTCAAAGTGTATGATAACTCGTATAATATGAACTATCAAAATTATATATATTTAACATAATTTTTGTAGTATAATATAACTACTTTAAAATAGTTTTTAAAATAATATTCCAAAATAAATCTTCCGAAGAAAGCTTTTAAAAATGAATCTTCTTAAAGAAGAGTCTTCTAAAGGAAGATTTGTGAATACCGTAAAATATAGGAATTTATGAAATTACTACTCTTTAATAAAAGACTTACTTGAAAAATTTCTGCACTCCTTTTGGCTTTCAAACTCTCAAAATAAGCTTACTATTCTCAGAGAAAACTCATAAAATTCTTATAGAAAAATTTTATGTTTTAGGTGTGATTTTTCTATTCAGCTGAACAAGCTATTTATAGGAGAAAAGAGGTTACTATGCGTGGTAGGTGAACTAAAAAAAAAATTCAGCAGAGGCTGCGCAAACGTTTTTAAAAATTTTCAATACTTGCACAGTAACTTTAAAATTTTCAAAAAGTGAACAGTAATGAACAGTAACTTTTGTCGGTAGATGAACAGTAACTTCCCCCGAGATGAACAGTGACTTCCGTCAGTGAATAGTAACTTTTCCGGGAATGAATAGTAAATTCCGGGAGTGAATAGTAACTTTTGAAAAATAAAAATTTTTATTTTTCCTGTGGGTCCAACATATAAAATAAAATAATGCTACAACAATAATGTAATAAATACGTTACAGATTATTATTAATTTAATAATATAAATTACAGTATATTTGCAACTGTGACAATTATTAGGTTCAATAATTTTAAAAAAAACAGTGCAGCAACAATTATTGAGTCAATGATATGAAATACAGTGTAATGACAATTATTGAATCAATAATGCAAAATACTGTGTAGCAATAATAATTGAATTGATAATATAAAATATTATGTAGTGACAATTATTGATGACATGATGCGTAACAGTTACGGTGTCAATAATATGAGACACTGTGCAATACCGTGTGCTACTGTAGAATACCGTGTGCCACAATAAAATACCATAAATTACCGTATGCTACTATTCTTTTATCACCGGTATTTTAACAGTCAACACCGTTGACTATTTTTATTTAAAAAGGTTACTTCTGTCGTTTTCTATATCCGACAATTATTCCGTTGTGGGGTCCACCAATAATTAGTTATTTCGGCGCCGTCGTACGGCCCGAATATTCCCCGACAAAATGAATATTCCCCGACAAAAAGAATATTGTCCGACAAAATAAAATTTGCACATAACATCCTTAACTTTCAATTTTGTCAATTTAACCATTTACTGTTTCAGGAAAAATATATATGAAGAAAAATTAAATTTTGTATTTCATAAATTCGGGGTCTTACAACCTCCCCTCCTTATGAAATTTCGTCCCCGAAATTGACGTACCGGGCATTTCAAAGTTATCCTCCTGATTTCCAGATGTCATACTAAACTGTGGTCACAAAATAATTGTTAGTTCAAACAAACTGACTCATCACTTTCTGTTCCTACATTCAAATCGATTCGTTAGATAACAAAATCTAATTTAGGTGGGACACACTAGTGACTGATTATATTCGTCTTTCTCCTCCTAGTTCTACCCCAGATCTCCATTAAAGACCATATCCCTAAGCTCTGATGCCAACTGTGACTCTCATCCCACCATAGGGACAGCACCTCACAATGGTACCTATCAGTTTGCCACCTGTACTATAGGCGTCCCCTACGGAGAGTCTGGCTTCGGTGCATCCCCTTTCCCTAGGAAGTCACCAGCGAGAGGCTCGGGGCTCTTCGTTATATGGCTCTGATACCAACTGTGACGCCCCCAAATCTGAGCCCACGCAGCCCAAACTTGAGTCGTCAAAAGACTACAACAAAATTATTACAACAAAGCACAACGTACAACAATACAATGTATAATAATACACAACTAAGTCTTCACTATTATTGCCACACTATTTTACAACACGTGAAGACTACGACAGCTATTCCTCGGACTCTCACTCCATCCCCCGGCTAGACCCTGTTACGTTTTCATCTCCTGTTGAAAAACAATGGAACAAAAGAAAGGGTGAGCTCAAATAGCCCAGTAAGAAATATCATGACTAAGATAATGACGAATAAATTATCATTAGCCTTCAACAGTTGAGTTCTTGATAGAATACAATAGACTACAAGGTTTATATCAAAAACTGCAGTTAAATTCTTAAACAACGTTCAGATCAATAATAGCAGCGGAATGAGCAATCTATTAGAAGAATAATGCAGACTATAATATCCACTCGCTTCTCTTTTTAGTAAAAATATCATCAACTTTTATCATCTGAAATACCATTAGTCAAAATAATACAACTTCACAGTTCCTGGTCATAATCATGCAGATCAACAGTTCATCTTTGCACTACGGGCCAAAGACATTCAATATAACACCAACGGTCATGATTATACCAGATTCAGCCTTTGGTCATAATCATACCAACCAACAGTTCATCTTTGCACTACGGGCCAAAGAGAACATTCACCACGTGTCATAAAAGACACCGAACAGATGTATCGCCTTTAACCTAGTATATCGCCTTTAACCTATCATCTGTTCAACAATTATATCACATCTGTGCCCCCGGCCACAGATATTCACAACAGCTTGATTCTTGATGATTAATACAAATAACAGTGATACAAATGATGAACAGAAGAACAGGATAAACAATAAGTATCGGAAGTTTACTTTGTGCAGATTCAAATAATGTCCAAATTGCCAACATGATGTGGAGTGAAATTTAAAAATGATATTCAAGATCCACAGTTCAGAATAACGATTACAGTTCAATAGAAATGTTCAGAAAATAGGAAGGTTCAGTTGAAATAATGAAGTTCAACTATTATGGAACATATAATATTTTCAGGAATTATAGAAGCAATAGTTCCATAATAAGTTTCGATTCAGGAGTATGAAAGAAAATAATATCCCTTACCGTAGCAAGTTCAAGAGTGTAAAAAAAATGACATTTCTTACCTTATCTGGTTACTGGATATTGATAAAAATGATATTGATCAACCTATATATTTATAATAAAATTAGTAATTACAACATATAAATTTCAAAGTGTATGATAACTCGTATAATATGAACTATCAAAATTATATATATTTAACATAATTTTTGTAGTATAATATAACTACTTTAAAATAGTTTTTAAAATAATATTCCAAAATAAATCTTCCGAAGAAAGCTTTTAAAAATGAATCTTCTTAAAGAAGAGTCTTCTAAAGGAAGATTTGTGAATACCGTAAAATATAGGAATTTATGAAATTACTACTCTTTAATAAAAGACTTACTTGAAAAATTTCTGCACTCCTTTTGGCTTTCAAACTCTCAAAATAAGCTTACTATTCTCAGAGAAAACTCATAAAATTCTTATAGAAAAATTTTATGTTTTAGGTGTGATTTTTCTATTCAGCTGAACAAGCTATTTATAGGAGAAAAGAGGTTACTATGCGTGGTAGGTGAACTAAAAAAAAAATTCAGCAGAGGCTGCGCAAACGTTTTTAAAAATTTTCAATACTTGCACAGTAACTTTAAAATTTTCAAAAAGTGAACAGTAATGAACAGTAACTTTTGTCGGTAGATGAACAATAACTTCCCCCGAGATGAACAGTGACTTCCGTCAGTGAATAGTAACTTTTCCGGGAATGAATAGTAAATTCCGGGAGTGAATAGTAACTTTTGAAAAATAAAATTTTTTATTTTTCCTGTGGGTCCAACATATAAAATAAAATAATGCTACAACAATAATGTAATAAATACGTTACAGATTATTATTAATTTAATAATATAAATTACAGTATATTTGCAACTGTGACAATTATTAGGTTCAATAATTTTAAAAAAAACAGTGCAGCAACAATTATTGAGTCAATGATATGAAATACAGTGTAATGACAATTATTGAATCAATAATGCAAAATACTGTGTAGCAACAATAATTGAATTGATAATATAAAATATTATGTAGTGACAATTATTGATGACATGATGCGTAACAGTTACGGTGTCAATAATATGAGACACTGTGCAATACCGTGTGCTACTGTAGAATACCGTGTGCCACAATAAAATACCATAAATTACCGTATGCTACTATTCTTTTATCACCGGTATTTTAACAGTCAACACCGTTGACTATTTTTATTTAAAAAGGTTACTTCTGTCGTTTTCTATATCCGACAATTATTCCGTTGTGGGGTCCACCAATAATTAGTTATTTCGGCGCCGTCGTACGGCCCGAATATTCCCCGACAAAACGAATATTCCCCGACAAAAAGAATATTGTCCGACAAAATAAAATTTGCACATAACATCCTTAACTTTCAATTTTGTCAATTTAACCATTTACTGTTTCAGGAAAAATATATATGAAGAAAAATTAAATTTTGTATTTCATAAATTCGGGGTCTTACAAATAAAATATTATTAAATATTTATAAAAAAATAATACAAACTAACCAGTGCATCGCACAGTCAATCAAACTTGTCTAATTAAATGTTATAATTTATAAATTTGTTCAATTAAAATTATTAATATTGTTAGATTTGATCACTTTTTGTAATAGTCAAAATTGGAATATACACCGTTTTTTAGTCGAAGTTTTAGAAATAAAGAGTTTGAGTCGGAGGGGCTGACGCTAGGAGGCCAAGATAATCTTACCTCCTCTTTATGTGAGGGTGGTAAGGCCATAATTCAGAGGACACCCATGGATTACATATTTTTTAATTTTTTTAATTTTTTTTTATCAGAAATAATTTATTTTTTCAAATCTAATCTCGCATTTTTTTTTCAAATTTCACCTTGTATTTTTAAAAAAAAAATTGCATGTTGAGAAAGTTTTAGTCCTTATTTTTCAACTGATATAATGTCGATTCAAACACTTATATAAGAAGATAATTTTCATTTATTTTTTCTTTTCCTTAATTTTCATTTACTTTATTTTTCCTACAAGATTCCAAAAGAATTAATTAATTTACTTGAAATAAACTATTTAATTTTCATTTACTTTACTTTGATGCAACCCAATATATCAAGGTATGGATTGTTTAAATCTATCAAATACTATAGAAACTGATCTTCTGCATGGTCTTAGTTTACTCTTTGACCAATTTAGAAACTAAAATTTAAAATTTCAAAAATTGACTTCTTCTTTTTTCCTATAAAAAATGTGTGAAATGGAAGTAGTATTAAATAAATATAAATCATTGACATGTTTATAAAACTTGGTGAAAAATGTAAGACCCCGAATTTATGAAATACAAAATTTAATTTTTCTTCATATATATTTTTCCTGAAACAGTAAATGGTTAAATTGACAAAATTGAAAGTTAAGGATGTTATGTGCAAATTTTATTTTGTCGGACAATATTCTTTTTGTCGGGGAATATTCGTTTTGTCGGGGAATATTCGTGCCGTACGACGGCGCCGAAATAACAAATTATTTGTGGACCCCACAACGGAATATTTGTCGGATATAGAAAACGACAGAAGTAACCTTTTTAAATAAAAATAGTCAACGGTGTTAACTGTTAAAATACCGGTGATAAAAGAATAGTAGCATACGGTAATTTATGGTATTTTCTGTAGCACACGGTACTCTACAGTAGCACACGGTATTGCACAGTGTCTCATATTATTGACACCATAACTGTTACGCATCATTTCATCAATAATTGTCACTGCATAATATTTTATATTATCAATTCAATTATTGTTGCTACACAGTATTTTGCATTATTGATTCAATAATTGTCATTACACTGTATTTCATATCATCGAGTCAATAATTGTTGGTGCACTGTAGTTTAAAATTATTGAATCTAATAATTGTCACAGTAGCAAATACACTATAATTTATATTATTAAATTAATAATAATCTGTAACGTGTTTATTACATTATTGTTGAATTATTGTTGTAGCATTATTTTATATGTTGGACTCACAGGAAGAATAATTAAATTTTTTAAAAAAAAAAAAAATAATAATAATAATAATTAATTTTACTATTTGGAATAGTAACGTGAATAGTAACATGTGGGACCCATGTGGGGCCCACATGAAAATTAAAATGTGAGAATTGAGCTGGAAGGTTGGCAGCCGACTGCTGCCAATTTTGAAAGATTGAGGCAGGCGTGCATCACGCCTGCTGCCACCTACCAGCATAGTGTCTTATTTTCTCCTATAAATAGCTTGCTCAGCTGAATAGAAAAATCACACCTAAAACATAAAATTTTTCTATAAGAATTTTATGAGTTTTCTCTGAGAATAGTAAGGTTATTTTGAGAGTTTGAAAGCCAAAAGGAGTGCAGGAATTTTTCAAGTAAGTCTTTTATTAAAGAGTAGTAATTTCATAAATTCCTATTTTTCACGGTATTCACAAATCTTCCTTTAGAAGACTCTTCTTTGAGAAGATTCATTTTTAAAAGCTTTCTTTGGAAGATTTATTTTAGAATATTATTTTAAAAACTATTTTAAAGTAGTTATATTATACTACAAAAATTATGTTAAATATATATAATTTTGATAGTTCATATTATACGAGTTATCATACACTTTGAAATTTATATATTGTAATTACTAATTTTATTATAAATATATAGGTTGATCAACCTCATTTAAATCAATATCCAGTCACGTGTTAAGGTAAGGAATATCATATTCTTTCATCTTCTATTATTTAAACTTACTACGGTAAGGGGTATCATTCTTTTCATCATCATAAATGGATATTATTTCTTTCTTATTGGAAGGGATTATCACTCTTTGATTCTCGAAAATAATATCGTTTCTTTCTTGTGCCATTTACTTCCATGTATTAAATTGTGGGAATAACCTTACGGCGCGGTTTACCGCCTGTTGGTGAATAACCTTTTGTATTCATTCCTTATTAATCTTTGAGAATAACCTTACGGTGCGGATTATCGCCTGTTGGTGAATAACCTTTTGTATTCATTCCTTATTAATCTTTGAGAATAACCTTACGGTGCGGATTAACGCCTGTTTGGTGAATAACTCTTCGTATTCAAATTGATGGGAATAACCTTACGGCGCGGATTATCGCCTGTTTGGTGAATAACCCTTCGTATTCAAATTGATGGGAATAACCTTACGGCGCAGATTACCGCCTGTTGGTGAATAACCCTTTTTATTTGTCTCGTGTGGAAATAATTTGTCTACACGAATTATCACATGACACTTTTATTCCATATTCGTAAGTGATATCATTTTTCTTTATACTCATAAGGGATACCATTTTTTTCATCTTCCATTATTCAAACTTATTATGGTAATGGATATTAATTTCCTTCACCTTTTGTTAATCAAACCTGCTACGGTAAGGGATATTATTTTCTTTCATACACCTGAATCGAAACTTATTATGGAACTATTGCTTCTATAATTCCTGAAAATATTATATGTTCCATAATAGTTGAATTTCATTATTTCAACTGAACCTTCCTATTTTCTGAACATTTCTATTGAACTGTAATCGTTATTCTGAACTGTGGATCTTGAATATCATTTCACTCCACATCATGTTGGCAATTTGGACATTATTTGAATCTGCACAAAGTAAACTTCTGATACTTATTGTTTATCCTGTTCTTCTGTTCATCATTTGTATCACTGTTATTTGTATTAATCATCAAGAATCAAGCTGTTGTGAATATCTGTGGCCGGGGGCACAGATGTGATATAATTGTTGAACAGATGATAGGTTAAAGGCGATATACTAGGTTAAAGGCGATACATCTGTTCGGTGTCTTTTATGACACGTGGTGAAAGTTCTCTTTGGCCCGTAGTGCAAAGATGAACTGTTGGTTGGTATGATTATGACCAAAGGCTGAATCTGGTATAATCATGACCGTTGGTGTTATATTGAATGTCTTTGGCCCGTAGTGCAAAGACGAACTGTTGATCTGCATGATTATGACCAGGAACTGTGAAGTTGTATTATCTTGACTAATGGTATTTCAGATGATAAAAGTTGATGATATTTTTACTAAAAAGAGAAGCGAGTGGACATTATAGTCTGCATTATTCTTCTAATAGATTGCTCATTCCGCTGCTATTATTGATCTGAACGTTGTTTAAGAATTTAACTGCAGTTTTTGATATAAACCTTGTAGTCTATTGTATTCTATCAAGAACTCAACTGTTGAAGGCTAATGATAAATTATACGTCATTATCTTAGTCATGATATTTCTTACTGGGCTATTTGAGCTCACCCTTTCTTTTCGTTCCATTGTTTTTCAACAGGAGATGAGAACGTAACGGGGTCTAGCCGGGGAATGGAGTGAGAGTGCGGGGATAGCAATCATAGTCTTCACGTGTTATAAAATAGTGTGGCAATAATAATGAAGACTTAGTTGTGTTGTATTATCCACTGTATTATTGTACGTTGTATTTCATTGTAATAATTTTGTTGTAGTCTTTTGACGACTCAAGTTTGGGCTGTGTGGGCCTAGATTTGGGGGCGTCACAGTTGGCATCAGAACTTAGGGATATGGTCTTTAATGGAGATCTGGGGTTAGAACTAGGAGGGGAGAGACGAATAGAATCAGTCACTAGTATGTCCTACCTAAATTAGATTTTATTATCTAATGAGTTGATTTGAATATAGGGACATGAAGTGATGAGTCAGTTTATTTGAACTAACATTTATTTTGTGACCACAGTTTAGTATGGCATCTGGAAATCAAGAGGTTAACTATGAAATACCCGAAGCGAATGTAGCCGAAAATCAAGAAGCCACAAACAATCCTCCTGCCAACTCAGGAAATAATATTCCTGATAACATGATGAATGATGGATTCTTTAGGAATTTCATGCAGTTCATGCAGAATCAGGCAAGAGGAAATCCAGTTAACAATAACGGTAGAAACGCTGGTAATTTGAGGATAGTCACTGTCAAGCAATTTAAAGAATTGGGACCACCTGAATTCCACGGGAAGCCTGACCCACTCAAAGCGGAGGCATGGCTGAAGCAGACGACAAAAATACTTGATGTCCTACAATGCGCTGATGATCAGAAGGTGCCCTTTGCTACTTTTATGTTTCGAGGTGAGGCGGATCACTGGTGGGAAGCGGTAAAACGTATCCACCCTTCAGCACTTGAGATGTCTTGGACAGAATTCCAAGAGCTATTTAATGAAAAGTACTTCCCAGAAAGCATCCGCCATATGAAGGAAGTGGAATTCATTAAGCTGGAGCAGGGAAACATGTCAGTTTCTCAATATGAAGCTAAGTTTGCTGAACTGTCTCGTTTTGCGACTCATCTAGTAGATGACGAAGCACGGATGAGTCGGATGTTCTTACGTGGTCTAAGATTCGAAATCCGTCAACAACTTAGCTCTCATAAATTTAGTTTGTATTCAGATGTTGTTGATAGGGCTCAAAGGGTGGAGCAAACAGATGAAAAATTACAGCCAAGAGTCAATGATCAGAGAAATGATAACAACCACAGGAACGAGAACCATCGAGGAGGTAACCAACACTTCGGTGGTAATTCCACATCAAATAACAGAAGAGGAGAATCCAGTGGAAACAATTTCAAAAGAAAGAGATTCCATAATAATTATGGAAGGGCACCAGTACCAGCACCAGCACCGACCCCAGTTTCAAGGGGAGAAGATCGACCACCAGTGAGATGCTATAGGTGTGGACAGGAAGGTCACATCAGCCCAAACTGTACACTGCAATCCAAAAAGTGCTACAGTTGTGGGAAAGAGGGTCATCTTGCGCGGTTTTGTCCTGCCACAAAATCAAGTCCAGCTGCAGTGATGATACCAAAAGCTAGCGCGGATAAGGGAAAATCTGTAGTTCAAGGGAGAGCTTTTGTTGTGACATCCCAAATGGCACGAAACTCGAACGAGGTGATAACCGGTAAGCTATTCATAAATTCTCGTGAAGTCTACGCTTTGTTAGATACTGGTTCTACCCATTCTTTTATCTCACCTGCATGTGCTCAGCGTTTAAACTTAACTCCTGAAAATTTGGACTTTGACTTATCAGTTGAAACCCCATTAGGAGAAATGACCATTACATCTACTGTCTATAAATCTTGCCTAGTTCAAATCAACAACCTCACATTACCTGTTGACCTTATTTCTTTGGAGATGCATGAATTTGATGTAATTTTAGGAATTGATTGGTTGACTACCCATCATGCTAAAATTGATTGTTTTCATAAGATTATTAGTTTTCATATTCCTAATCAACCTGTCATGCAAATTCAAGCAACTAAACCATTGAAATCTATAACTGTTATTTCTAGCCATAAAGCCATTCGTTTATTGAAAAACGGATGTCAAGCCTTTTTAGCTCATGTCACTGATTTGAACAAAAATACGTCAAACTTGAATGATATTCCCATTGTTAATGAGTTTCCTGACGTTTTTCCGGAGGAACTTCCTGGTTTACCCCCAAACCGTGAAATTGAATTTTGTATTGATCTTGAACCTGGTACCAAGCCCATTTCCAAAACTCCATACCGAATGGCTCCCATTGAACTTCAAGAGTTAAAAGTCCAACTACAGGAATTGTTGGATACTGGTTTCATTCGTCCGAGTGCATCACCTTGGGGTGCTCCTGTTCTATTTGTGAAGAAGAAAGACGGGAGTATGAGATTGTGCATTGACTACCGAGAATTGAACCATGTCACCATCAAAAACAGGTATCCGTTACCTCGAATTGATGACATGTTTGATCAATTACAAGGTACTCAACATTTCTCAAAGATTGATCTCCGTTCTGGATATCATCAGTTAAAGGTTAAAGCTGAGGACATTCCAAAGACTGCTTTCAGAACTCGTTATGGGCATTATGAGTTTTTAGTCATGCCTTTTGGACTAACCAATGCTCCTGCAGCTTTCATGGACATGATGAACCGAATATTCAAGGAATATTTGGATCATTTTGTGGTTGTCTTTATTGATGACATCCTCATATACTCCAAAAGTCGTGAGGATCATGAACAACACCTGAGATTGATACTCCAGAAGCTCCGTGAGAACAAATTATATGCCAAGTTGAAGAAATGTGAGTTCTGGCTTGAGGAGGTCACGTTTCTTGGGCATGTGATTTCTAGTCAAGGAATATCAGTCGATCCTGCGAAGATTGAAACGGTACTAAATTGGGAACAACCCAAGACAGTAACCGAAGTCCGAAGTTTTCTGGGCCTAGCTGGTTATTATCGGAGATTCGTAGAAGGATTTTCTCGAATCGCCACTCCATTAACTCAGCTTACTCGGAAAAGCACAAAATTCATATGGAGCGAGCAATGTGAGAAAAGTTTTCAAGAGCTTAAGAGGAGACTTGTTTCAGCTCCTGTTCTGACCATTCCATCAGGATCGGGAGAATTTGTCATATACAGCGATGCTTCAGGCAAAGGTTTAGGCTGTGTCCTTATGCAACATGGAAAAGTTATAGCCTATGCCTCTCGACAACTCAAAGATTATGAGAAAAATTACCCTACTCATGATCTAGAGTTGGCAGCAGTCGTTTTCGCGTTGAAGATCTGGAGACACTACTTGTACGGAGAGAAAGTGGATATCTATACGGATCATAAAAGTCTCAAGTATTTCTTCACCCAGAAGGAACTCAACATGCGACAACGACGTTGGCTTGAGCTGTTGAAGAATTATGATCACACAATCCAGTATCACCCGGAAAAGGCGAACGTTGTAGCTGACGCTTTGAGCAGAAAATCTTATGCGAGTACAAGTGCACTGCTGACAACACAAAAGTGTATTTTGTACGACTTGCAAAAGATGGAGATAGAGCTAAAGACACCAGGGACCCACTCGAAGATTGCTCACGTGCGAGTAGAACCAGCTTTAATCGATAAAATTAAAGCTGCTCAAGCTACCGATCCGGAACTGATAAACATGATAAAGAAAGTACAAGAAGGTACCATTCCCGAAGCAAGAATCGACGAGAAAGGAATAATTCGAGTCAACTCTCGACTCTGTGTTCCTAACGATCCTGAATTAAAGCATAAAATCATGATGGAGGCACACAACACGCCGTTTGCAATCCACCCAGGAGGTACCAAGATGTATCGAGATCTTCGACATACATTTTGGTGGAACAATATGAAAAGGGAGATTGCAGAGTTTATCTCAAGGTGCCTAACTTGTCAACGTGTCAAGGCAGAGCATCAAGTACCTAAGGGTCCATTACAACCACTTGAGGTTCCCGAATGGAAGTGGGAACACATCAATATGGATTTCGTGACGGGTCTTCCCAAAGTTTCTCAAGGCTTAGATGCAATTTGGGTGATCGTAGATAGATTGACCAAATCTGCTCATTTCTTGCCTATACGAGAAAACTTTTCACTTGAACGTCTTGCTGGTATGTACATAAATGAGATTGTGAGATTGCATGGCATGCCAGTTTCCATAGTTTCTGATCGAGATCCTAGATTCACTTCACGCTTTTGGATCAGTCTACAAAAAGCTATGGGCACTGAGCTACGATTCAGTTCTGCATACCATCCTCAAACGGACGGACAATCGGAAAGGACGATCCAAACCCTCGAAGATCTTTTGAGACTTTGTGTATTAGACTTCAAAGGAAGTTGGGATAAGTACTTACCATTGGTGGAATTTTCTTACAACAACAGTTACCAAGCAAGTATAGGCATGGCTCCATTCGAGGCTTTGTATGGAAGGAAGTGTCGCTCTCCAATATGTTGGAATGAGGTAGGAGAAGCAAAATTGTTGGGACCCGAGTTGGTACGCTTGACGACCGAAAAGATCCAAATGATCCGACAACGAATACAGACAGCACAAGAACGACAAAAGAGTTATGCCGATCTTCATCGGAGAGATGAGAGATTCAACGTCGGAGATCATGTATTCTTACGTGTTTCTCCATGGAAAGGGGTTACGAGATTCGGAAAGAGAGGAAAACTCAACCCTCGATTTATTGGCCCATTTGAAATCCTCGATCGGGTGGGAACTGTAGCTTACAGACTAGCCTTACCACCAAGTATGTCTCGCATCCATAACGTTTTTCACATATCTATGTTACGTAAATATGTGAAGGACCCAAACCACGTCATTGAGTTAGAACCAGACGTTATAGCAGAAGATTTAACGTATGAGGAAGTACCTGTTAAGATCCTAGATAAGAAGGAACAGATCTTACGCTCAAAGGTTATACCTCAAGTTAAGGTTTTATGGAGGAACCAAGATATTGAGGAAATGACCTGGGAGCTAGAATCTGAGATGAAGTCTAGGTATCCATACCTCTTCGAAATGCCAGGTACGTCAATTTCGGGGACGAAATTTCATAAGGAGGGGAGGTTGTAAGACCCCGAATTTATGAAATACAAAATTTAATTTTTCTTCATATATATTTTTCCTGAAACAGTAAATGGTTAAATTGACAAAATTGAAAGTTAAGGATGTTATGTGCAAATTTTATTTTGTCGGACAATATTCTTTTTGTCGGGGAATATTCATTTTGTCGGGGAATATTCGTGCCGTACGACGGCGCCGAAATAACAAATTATTTGTGGACCCCACAACGGAATATTTGTCGGATATAGAAAACGACAGAAGTAACCTTTTTAAATAAAAATAGTCAACGGTGTTAACTGTTAAAATACCGGTGATAAAAGAATAGTAGCATACGGTAATTTATGGTATTTTCTGTAGCACACGGTACTCTACAGTAGCACACGGTATTGCACAGTGTCTCATATTATTGACACCATAACTGTTACGCATCATTTCATCAATAATTGTCACTGCATAATATTTTATATTATCAATTCAATTATTGTTGCTACACAGTATTTTGCATTATTGATTCAATAATTGTCATTACACTGTATTTCATATCATCGAGTCAATAATTGTTGGTGCACTGTAGTTTAAAATTATTGAATCTAATAATTGTCACAGTAGCAAATACACTATAATTTATATTATTAAATTAATAATAATCTGTAACGTGTTTATTACATTATTGTTGAATTATTGTTGTAGCATTATTTTATATGTTGGACTCACAGGAAGAATAATTAAATTTTTAAAAAAAAAAATAATAATAATAATAATAATTAATTTTACTATTTGGAATAGTAACGTGAATAGTAACATGTGGGACCCATGTGGGGCCCACATGAAAATTAAAATGTGAGAATTGAGCTGGAAGGTTGGCAGCCGACTGCTGCCAATTTTGAAAGATTGAGGCAGGCGTGCATCACGCCTGCTGCCACCTACCAGCATAGTGTCTTATTTTCTCCTATAAATAGCTTGCTCAGCTGAATAGAAAAATCACACCTAAAACATAAAATTTTTCTATAAGAATTTTATGAGTTTTCTCTGAGAATAGTAAGGTTATTTTGAGAGTTTGAAAGCCAAAAGGAGTGCAGGAATTTTTCAAGTAAGTCTTTTATTAAAGAGTAGTAATTTCATAAATTCCTATTTTTCACGGTATTCACAAATCTTCCTTTAGAAGACTCTTCTTTGAGAAGATTCATTTTTAAAAGCTTTCTTTGGAAGATTTATTTTAGAATATTATTTTAAAAACTATTTTAAAGTAGTTATATTATACTACAAAAATTATGTTAAATATATATAATTTTGATAGTTCATATTATACGAGTTATCATACACTTTGAAATTTATATATTGTAATTACTAATTTTATTATAAATATATAGGTTGATCAACCTCATTTAAATCAATATCCAGTCACGTGTTAAGGTAAGGAATATCATATTCTTTCATCTTCTATTATTTAAACTTACTACGGTAAGGGGTATCATTCTTTTCATCATCATAAATGGATATTATTTCTTTCTTATTGGAAGGGATTATCACTCTTTGATTCTCGAAAATAATATCGTTTCTTTCTTGTGCCATTTACTTCCATGTATTAAATTGTGGGAATAACCTTACGGCGCGGTTTACCGCCTGTTGGTGAATAACCTTTTGTATTCATTCCTTATTAATCTTTGAGAATAACCTTACGGTGCGGATTATCGCCTGTTGGTGAATAACCTTTTGTATTCATTCCTTATTAATCTTTGAGAATAACCTTACGGTGCGGATTAACGCCTGTTTGGTGAATAACTCTTCGTATTCAAATTGATGGGAATAACCTTACGGCGCGGATTATCGCCTGTTTGGTGAATAACCCTTCGTATTCAAATTGATGGGAATAACCTTACGGCGCAGATTACCGCCTGTTGGTGAATAACCCTTTTTATTTGTCTCGTGTGGAAATAATTTGTCTACACGAATTATCACATGACACTTTTATTCCATATTCGTAAGTGATATCATTTTCCTTTATACTCATAAGGGATACCATCTTTTTCATCTTCCATTATTCAAACTTATTATGGTAATGGATATTAATTTCCTTCACCTTTTGTTAATCAAACCTGCTACGGTAAGGGATATTATTTTCTTTCATACACCTGAATCGAAACTTATTATGGAACTATTGCTTCTATAATTCCTGAAAATATTATATGTTCCATAATAGTTGAATTTCATTATTTCAACTGAACCTTCCTATTTTCTGAACATTTCTATTGAACTGTAATCGTTATTCTGAACTGTGGATCTTGAATATCATTTCACTCCACATCATGTTGGCAATTTGGACATTATTTGAATCTGCACAAAGTAAACTTCTGATACTTATTGTTTATCCTGTTCTTCTGTTCATCATTTGTATCACTGTTATTTGTATTAATCATCAAGAATCAAGCTGTTGTGAATATCTGTGGCCGGGGGCACAGATGTGATATAATTGTTGAACAGATGATAGGTTAAAGGCGATATACTAGGTTAAAGGCGATACATCTGTTCGGTGTCTTTTATGACACGTGGTGAAAGTTCTCTTTGGCCCGTAGTGCAAAGATGAACTGTTGGTTGGTATGATTATGACCAAAGGCTGAATCTGGTATAATCATGACCGTTGGTGTTATATTGAATGTCTTTGGCCCGTAGTGCAAAGACGAACTGTTGATCTGCATGATTATGACCAGGAACTGTGAAGTTGTATTATCTTGACTAATGGTATTTCAGATGATAAAAGTTGATGATATTTTTACTAAAAAGAGAAGCGAGTGGACATTATAGTCTGCATTATTCTTCTAATAGATTGCTCATTCCGCTGCTATTATTGATCTGAACGTTGTTTAAGAATTTAACTGCAGTTTTTGATATAAACCTTGTAGTCTATTGTATTCTATCAAGAACTCAACTGTTGAAGGCTAATGATAAATTATTCGTCATTATCTTAGTCATGATATTTCTTACTGGGCTATTTGAGCTCACCCTTTCTTTTCGTTCCATTGTTTTTCAACAGGAGATGAGAACGTAACGGGGTCTAGCCGGGGAATGGAGTGAGAGTGCGGGGATAGCTATCATAGTCTTCACGTGTTATAAAATAGTGTGGCAATAATAATGAAGACTTAGTTGTGTTGTATTATCCACTGTATTATTGTACGTTGTATTTCATTGTAATAATTTTGTTGTAGTCTTTTGACGACTCAAGTTTGGGCTGTGTGGGCCTAGATTTGGGGGCGTCACAAAAAATATCAGCAGTCCCCAATAGAGCACCAAATGGAGATACCAAACTTAATATGTCATCATTAAATTGGTTAATTGAATCAGAATAATTGATTATATATCACATTTTAATTATCAAACAATTAATAATAACAAATTAAATTGATACTTAAAATATTGTACCCAACTTGTATTCCAAACATTACCTAATATTAACGCTTGAATTTATTTACACGTTCAATTATAGGTTTGGACATAAATTTATACAAAAAAAAAAACTACTAAAAAATACTTGACGACTTAAACTGCCGCGATACTTCCGATGTGATGGTAAGAATAAGTTTCAAGATGGGTTAATAATAGAGGCAAAAAAGTATTTAATAAACTATAATATTGTGTATCATAATACTTCTATTGTTCATCTTGTATTTATAATAGTCAAATATTCTCAATAAGATTACAATTCCCAATAAGAACCGTCTATGAGAGATATTATTAGTAGGGTTGAGTAAAAAAAACAAATTTGGCCTCAAAATCGCACCACTACACCAACAGAGTTGCACCAACGGTTATGGCGTAAATAACGGTTTTAAGAGGGTTGGGTTGAAAAATTGCGTCTGTGATTTGATTTTTGGTTTTGCAATTTACCGCACTGTTAAAATCGCACCGCACCAATAATGTTTATTATATTTTTTTAAAGTTACATAGGCCAAAACTACGTCCTTTTGGCCATTTATGAAAATTAAAACTGATTCACTTATGAAAATGACCCTCTTTGATCTTTTTTTGCTATTTTTTATGTGTAATCAATAATGTGATATTTGAATATTTGTAATTTTTTTTTTGTTGATTTTTTGGCAAATTAGTATTTTACCAAATGAATTCTTATTAGAGCCTTGTTTATTGTAGACTTGTTTATTACAAATGAGTGTTTTATTGCAGACTTGGTTCATGAAATTTTACATTTTTGTACCTCCACTTTGACTTAGTTTATTTTTAAAATTATAACCTAACACAACTCTCTCATTTTCTTGGAATAGATATTTTTCAAAACGTATATGTTCAATTGATTTTGAACTCGAAATCGCACCAAATGAAACCGCATCGCATGTTTCAAAATCGCATCACACCAATCATAAACAATTTTATATGCGATTTTCAATTTGTCAAACCGCACCTAAACGATTTATGTGCGATTTTCGCTTTAAATTACACCAAATTACACCATACTCTACGTTACTTATTAGAAAAAATAATTATCATACAAATTAATATTAAACATAATAACTAGTTAATACCTTAAAAGGCAAGACGGTGAGCCCAAGTCTATTAAACTTAAGAGTCTCATATAAACACACTAAACTTAATGAAATATATGAAAATTAGACTTAATATAAATAATTTATTTATATTAATAAATACGCAACCCAACACTCATTATTATATTAACTTGTATTATCAATTTTGAACTAGACGTAGAGACTGTAGCGCCTAGACCCACAACTAAATAAAACTTGACCCAACATCCAACTTATCAAAATATTTGTTAATACAAGTTAAAAGGTTGACAGACCTGTAACTTCTAGTTTACTTGTAACCCAAAACAAAAAACTACATACCCAAACCCGCTTAAGATAAAAATAAAAAATAAAAGATAAAAATAGAGTAATATATATATATATATATATATATATATATATATATATATATATATATATATGAAAACCGATTTAGGGCTCACGTTTGCTAAAGACACTATTCTAACTAACTAATTTTTCACTGTTTATCGTAAGATCTAATAACTAGGAAGAGGCATGACCACTAATCTTAATAACGATCACGAAGAATTTTTTGGCTTGACCGCTATTAGGACTAGCGGCCACATATAGGAATAGTGGCTGCGGCCAACCCACCACAGGCCAAACCCAAAATACTTTCGTATTTTTTCTAGTCGCACCTCTTACATGCAGCCAACTCATCGCAGGCCAAACCCAAAAAATACTTTCGTTTTTTCATAAGATTCAATACATACAATTATATATATGTAGGAGATTACTTTTAATTTATATAAATATACTAAATTACTTCTAAATTATATACATGTATTAAATATCATATTAATTATAAATTTAAAATAAATTAACAAAATTAAATTTGATCCTATTTTAAATGAATGAATTATTTTGTTAGAATTTTAGTAAGTAGTATATAAAAATAAATGATTTATAGAAGTTGGTGATTTTAAATTTTAAAGTATTTATAGAAATTAAAAACTACATAATATAATTTTTATTATTTTTAAATCAATAGATAACTATGAAAGTGATTAATTCCATAAATTATGGGTATCCAAATCCCAATAGATAGCATATATATAATTCAAATTTGTTAATTTATTTTAAATTTATAATTAATATGATATTTGGTACATGTATATAATGTAAAAATAATTTAATACATCTATATAAATTAGAAATAACCTCTATATGTATATAATATATAATTTAAATGTATATATTGAATTTCATAAATAAAAAAAAGTGTGAAAAATCATTAAATTATGCAATAAACTGTGAAAAATCAACTGGCTAAAATAGTGTTAGCTAGCGTGAGCCCCGAATCAGGTCCGTATATATATATTTTCTATGTAGTCCTATTTTTGTAGTTGTGGCACAACCTTCTTCTGGGAACGACAATGAATGAGTAGATAGCCTAACATAACTTCACAAATTCAAACTTCCACTGTACAAGTCAATAAAATAAAATTGAACCATAACCTACAACTATATATATAATAAGTCAAAAACATGTTACATTCTAATAGAGTTAAAAGATTATTGCTATTTCTTCAGAGAAGGTTACTTGGGCACATCTCTCTTTCTTTCTATATTGTTAATTTTTTTTTCTTCCTGTGATGACCAACTTGCAGAGTAGACTATATGGATGAGACCAACCATACAGACGAAAGTAATAAAATGAACAATGAAACAAATGTATTTACTATTTACTTCTTCAGGCCTAGAGCGCTAAGAACTTTTTGAAAGAATAATTTTGCAGCATTTGCCTAGGCCCCTGCTACCTAGCTACATTCTTCACAATTGTTTGTTTCTATGTACAGAAATAAACATGGGAGGATATAAACACTAAACACAAAGCATGATGAGTATGATGATAAATTAGGAGATGGAATTAGCAGTGAGTGAGAGCAGCTGAACTCGTGATTTTAACTAAGATCAACGTCAACTTGCTCGGGATTTGGCCTTTCAGTTTGGTTGGCAACAAGTTCAACACCCAGCTGTCCTTTGTCACCAGCGCCAAATGCATATAGCTTACCAGATTCGGTGAGAGCAAAGGTATGAGCATTCCAGTATATCGAATTGG
Organism: Hedera helix; assembly: GCA_947179155.2. Taxonomy (NCBI): domain Eukaryota; kingdom Viridiplantae; phylum Streptophyta; class Magnoliopsida; order Apiales; family Araliaceae; genus Hedera; species Hedera helix. The sequence continues at coordinate 2,983,006 of OX359275.1, read as the reverse complement.
TGAGGCTAATCTGCACCACCTTCTCATTCACCTGCCTAAGTGATGTTACTATCTCTGGGCTCAGCACATTAGTATGCCTGTTTTCCTGAGAAACAACACATCCAAAACATATCAGTTTACCCAGTAGACCGACGAGGGTATATCACAGAAATGACAATAGTCAAATAATGATATAAAAGCTTAACACCACAGAGTGACTTATAGACTAGAGTTCAAGACAGGTTTGTTAACTTCGGGAACTAGGCAGCAGCTTATATTAAAGCCATTAATCCCAAGTTCAATGAGAGAACCCCATTTCTCAAGGTTGGTCTTGAGGTTTCAGGAGGGTAGGACGAGAGATAGAAATAGGCATTGGCAATAACAGTTTACTGATGCGCCAAACATTGGCGTCGAAGTGAGTTCATACAATAACATAAATGAAACATAAAAAAAGGCAAAACCTGTCCATCAGCTGCTGCGGTATTATGTCCAAGACTGGATGATTCCCCACATCCAAAAGAGTATACATTGCCATCATCAGAAACTACAAAGGTCGTATAATCCCCTGTGGCAACATGAACAGCTTTAACATCACTTAATGCTTCAACCACCTTAGGGACTGATTCACAATCTTCGTTTCCATGACCCAAGCACCCATAACGCCCCCAGCCCCACGTGCAAACCCTTCCATCACTGCCAACTACTGCAGCATGCCAAGCACCAGCTGCAACCACAACAGGCTGAAGGTTCAGAGTCTGGAACTGTTCAATTAACCTCGGAAACTTCTCATCCGTTCTAGTTCCATGTCCAAGTTTCCCACCCAAGCCGCAACCAACAGAATATACAGACCTGATATGTTACCAAAAGGAGAGAAGAATATCTGAGTAACCATTTGAAAAAAAGTTGCAGCAAGATGGATTCTTTTACACATTCCTTATCTATTCTAAGCCTTAATAAAAGTACATAACATGGAAATGTATCACCAATCATCATGAGGATCCTTCAGAGATGGGACAAACCTATAAATTCAGTATAATTAATGCGAAATTATCAAATGGTCAGCTTTGACAGTGTATAAGCAGTCTACTGTTTAAAAGACATATTACAAGTAATAGAAAGAAAATGATAAATCCTTTTTTGTGCATGTGTGAATGAGACATTACATAATTTCCAAATGCTTTACAACGCATCATTTCTGATACCTAATTTATATGCACTCTTTAAATATCAGATAAGGACAAAGTTCCGCACATCGACTGAGAACATCACCAAGGATTAGATACTTTTCTCAAAGTTGCAACAATGATAATCTAAAGAAATTAAGAGGGAACTCACCTGCCACTAGGTTGACAAGCCAAAGCAAGAAGATAGCAGTATCCAGCTGCAATCTGTACCACCGGTATATTCTCTAGTGCCCCCAACAAAGGATGGGGCTCCAGATCATTTGGCTCTGTTTGGTGACCAAGTTTGCTTTCATTCCCCCAAGAAAATGTATAAACCCTTCCTTCTCTTGATAATACGGCGGTGAAGAAATTTCCAATTGCAGCTTGCACCACGAATATATTTTTCAGAGATTTAACAAGCTGTGGGGTAGTTACTAGTTTACTTCCTTGAACCCCATACTCAGCTTCCCCAAATGAATCTTTTCCAACTGCAAAGACCTGACCTGCATCGCTAATCAACATTGTCCTTCCAGCCCCAGCAGCCGCTTGAATTATACGAATGCCTTGAAGAGAGCTGCAACATAATGACTTCTATTAGACTTTCTCTCAACTCAACCTTCTCTTCTCCCATTTTTCTTTAATTCAGGATACTCATTATTACAATAGAGAAAAGTATAAACCTGATTTGGCGAGGCCTCCAATCCTCTTCCATGGTACCATGTCCAAGCTGTCCTGAGCTATTAGAACCAAATGAGTAAACAGCTCCTTTCGAAGTCACAGCAATACTGTGACCTGGCCCTGCTATTGCTTGTGATCTCTCTCTCCTAGAACATGCTTCTCCAGCCAAGAAGAACCTCAGAACCAGTTTCCAGGAGCCCCCACATTTTCGTTTCAATTCCTGACGCTCATCTCTTGTCATTGGTTTAAATATTGCTCTCTTATGGCACATGTCCAGAGCTGCGAGCTCCGCTAAGGACAGCTCATGATCAGGGGCAAAGTCTGCAGGCTGCCTGAAGAAGGAACATGTTGCCTGCAACACAACATTAAATTCCAATCAGCAGCATTATCAACTCTCACGTCAAAAAGAGATCCATCACTTGCTCAAAAAGAAAAAAGGACTCTTGCCTCTAGCTTGGCAAGATCTTGGGGATCCAAATTACAGCCAGTAAGGACATGAAGAACAATGGAGGGATTGGCAGATAGCGGGAACTCTCCAGGAGTTGCATCCCCAAAGCAATGACGTTGTTGTCGTTGAAATGGTGGTGGGGAAGAAGTGACCAGTGCAGTGATCGGTTGGTCAGGAATGTTTTGATATTGAATAGTTTCAGTTCCACTCGTAGAGGAGTCCATGGGCACTGCTTAAAGTCTGCAGTGCCCAAAATTGTCAGAGGAGAAAGATCTAGCAGCTGGGAATCATAAAACGTGAAAATATTACAAATATTTTACATTCGTCTACTACTCAATTAATGATTGAACTTCCTCCTTTCTTCTTAAACCAAAACTAGTGACAATCCAGAGAAAGTATGTACCTTGAGTTATTGCCGAACATATACTTTGGAATATCAAACCTACAAACATAACAAACTACCATTATAACACAATGTGTGGTAAAACTAAATGAAAGTAAACCTAATTATTTCACTAAGCAAAGAATAATGGTAAACGCCAAGCCAGATGCATTAAATCGATAGAATTAATTGCCCAACAGCATCATAAAGTGTTTTGGACTGACTATCTAAATGCGTTGAGAATCAATTATATTAAAGAAAATAAACATCAACAAGAGAACTTTGCAATCCGATGATACCAAATTATGCTAATCAGAACAAACAGATACACAAGGCTGGAAGGAAGGAGGAACCCAGCTCACGTAACCAGAAAGTTGTGATCAAACAAGGAAACCAAATACAACCAGAACCAAAGAAAACTGTGCCACGAAGAATACTAATCCTAAGGGAAGGGTATCCAAACTCAAAAAGAAACCCATCAAAGAAAAGAATTTTCACACCAAAAGTTACTTTCTATTTCCGTGAGCAATTAATACATCACAACGAAATTCAAATTGATCAAGCTAAACAAAAAAGAAAAAGAAAAATCGGAAGCAAGCCAAAATCAGAGATATTTGACAAATTCTCAAATGAAAATTGACCATAAAAATCTGATCTTTATATCACCAAAGTCCAAGCACCGTCAGATTATCCACCGAACAAGCTCAATTTATCACGCAACCAAAGAGTTCAGTAAAATTAAAAGAAAACTGTCAACAACGCGACATAATAACATATGGGTAACTGTAGAATCTGTACATTATGATCGTTATGGATCGAATGACAATTTTTTAGAAACAAGGATTACATGCTACAGAAACCCAAGATTCCTCAAAAACCATATGAAATCTTCAATAATTGCGGCTAAATTCTTTAAATCTGAAAGATATAGAAATGGGTATTCTTATCGGATGGATTATCAAGTAATTCTTTATTGAGAAGTTAGATAATTGATTGAGGGAATTAAGAAATGGGTTGTTGACGAGAAAACAGAGAGAGAAGCATGTTCATTCTTTATCGGAAGAAGGGACTGAATAACAATGATGATATATATTTAGCTTTATTTTCTCAATCGGATGGCTCTCTCCTTTACGTTTTCTATTAAAGGGTACGAGAAATGGATGATGAGGTGATCCTTTAGCGTTTATTATAAAAATAAAAAATAATATATTTTACGAATTAATATGTCGATAGTTTTTTTATTATAAATTATATAAATAATTATAGTTAATATATTAAATTAATTTAATAATTATATATACATAATTTTTTTTATAATATATAATAGGACTTTACAAAAATTTATCTATTGTTTGTCATAGGTAATATGACACTATTAGACACACATACAAATTATTCATCTTTTATATCCATCTTTAAAATTTGTTTAATATTATATATATATATATATATATATATATATATATATATATTTAATGAAATATTATTTTAGCTTGAGTAAGTTGGAAATGTTTTTATTTTACTCTGCCAAAAATATTTATATCATTTTATTATAAAATAATACCCATATACTTTTGACACGCATATTTTTAATGTGTAAAAGAGACAAATGCGTACGAAGAGTCACTGTATTATTAATATTATGTTCTAATATTATAACGTTCTCTATTATTTCCCTATTAGTGGATCAAGCTGGCTTGATACGGTCCAAATTGAAACTATATACTATTGTAATTAGTAGGAGTTGCATGATTACCGATTTAATTTAGTTCATTTCTTCATTGGGTTTATAATGAAGTTTATTTGACGAGTAAAATTAAGATATTTATTATGAGACGTTTAATTTTAAAAAAAAAAATAACAGAAAAACTTAGAAGTGCAGGGCTAAGGGGTGGTCAATTTGAGCCAACTTTAAACAAATGAAAGTATGATACTTATTGTAGCCAAAAGATAATACGATGAAGATGTATAGATCGCACATCCATCTCATAATCAAACTACTTTTATAAGGCAAAAATATAATATATTGTTGAAATAAATTTTAAATTTATAAAAAATAGATAATGAAATATGAAAATACAAAGTATAGAGGATAAACTGTAAGTATCACAAGTATTACACAATAAAAACTAATTCTCTTGACACCATTGTAAAGGAACAAAGTATAATCTTAGGAGGTTTATTACCTCTTCAGTAAGGAAAACAGTGAGGTGTCTCTATTGCAGCAAGAAAAAAGTCTCTATTCGCTCATTACCTCTGCTGCATCAAAGCTATTCTACTGTAGCTATAACTAAATAGTAGACTCTTTAACTTCTTTCTACTTCCTTTGCTGCTACTGTACTTCTTTCAATATTTTCTGCATTATGCTATTTTGCTACAATGCCTGTCTCATAAAAGCTTACCCCCATTAGCTGTATAATCCTTACCTTTTGCTACTCCAATGCTGCTAACTCAACAGACTTTAAAAAATAAGAAGTCATATCTCCCAAAAACTCGAAGTTAACAATCTATTGCAACCCACCATTTAGTTGCACTTACCCTCCAACATACATACTCACCTTCAAACATTGATTTATTCCTAGCCATATATTCCAAACAATTACAGCTTATAAAATATTCAGTTTTCTGCAAATAATTTTATTATAACACCTCTATTGTCCAAGAGTTGAAACTAATGAATTAGAATGTACCCATGAAATTCTCACATATTTGAGCATATAAAACCAAACTAGCCAAGCCCAATAGCATTGTAGCAGAACATGATCAATGTTTTCACCTCTACAATGACACCAACAACACACATTAAATTGCTCCTCTAATAATCTTCGATTGAACAAATCATCTCTCACTGGTAATGCATTATAGCAGACTAATCATAAGAACACTTGCACTGCAGAAGGTATCCCTTTAATCCATACTCTGCATCATATCTCTAAACATACTTCATCTGCCCCCTGCTCCAAAATCTGTATACTTTTGTTCACTGAAAATGAACATTTTTCATCTCATTTCCACAATAATCTGTCATCTATCTCCTCCTGTAAAACAACATGCCCGATAAATTATTTTAGGTCTTTCAGTTGCTCCATTTCCCATTCTCTATGATCTCTCTTAACACTTATATTCCATTCCATTTTCTCATCAATAAACCCCTTCCATTAATCAGCCATATTAGTTTTTTTGTTCCGTGCTAAATAGAAAATCTTCTTAAATTTAGAACTCAATATTTCATTCTTGCACCATTTATCCAGCCAAAATCTGATTTGTTTCCCATTCCCATTTCTGACCATCAATTACTTCCTCCATCTTTTAATTTCTACATTACACACACTTAAAACATCTTTCCACACCCATTAGAAATATTTATTTTGATTCACTGCAAACATATCATTTAGGTCACCATATTCCTTCCAATTGTATTTTACAGAAACCACCATTCTCCATAAATTCCCATAATTTGCATAGAACTTCCACCATAATTTTTCTAACAGAGCACAATTCTTTGATTTTAAAGAAACAATATCAAGCCCCCCTCTTTCTGTACTTTTGCATACATTCTTACAACTTACGTTTGCCATCTTCCCCCCTTTAATAATGCCACTCCACATAAAGTCCCTCCTATAGATTTCAAGTTGTTTGATAAATGTAGAAGGAGTCTTAAAAAAAGCCATGTAATGTAATGGTAAACTAGAAAGTACAGAGTTTATTAAAACAATCATGCCCCCCATTGACAAATATTTTCCTTTCTAGCTTCTCAACTTAGATATGAACTTATCCAAAATAGGTTCCCAAGTTGCCATCCTCCTTGGATTACTGCCAATAGGAATCCCCAAATAAATAAGAGGCAACTTACCTTCTTCACACCCAAGAAATGAAGCCATTTGTTTTCTTTCCTGATCACTAACTCAAAAGGTATATAACATACATTTATTCTCATTAATCTTCAATCCAGATGTTTGTTGAAAATTCCATAATAGCACCTTAAAATTAATTACTTACTTCATGCTCCCTTCCTCAATTAAGATGGTATCATCTGAAAATTTTGAAACTCCTATAATTCTCCCCACCTCCATACTTCTCACAGTCATCCTATGCAACACTTCTTTTATGATTAAAAATAGAATAAGGGATAATGGATCCCCTTGTCTAAGCCCACTAAAAACATGAAATTCTTTTGTATGAGATCCATTAACCAAAATAGATGTTCTGGCTAAATATAAACATTCTCTTATCCAACTTTTGAATTTTTGTGGAAATCCTATTTCCTCCATAACATTGAGCAAGAGAGACCAATCCACATTATCATAAGCTTTATCAAAGTCTAGCTTTAACACTATCCGTGGACTCTTCTTATTTTTCTTCATCGCAGCAAAAACTTCATTAACTAACTGTTAGGGCTAAATTTTATGACTCGTTGAAATCACGAAACAACAAGAAAAATTCAACGCCAAACACCAATAAAACAGGAGAAAGTATTACAAGAACACAGGAATTTAAGTGGAAACCCAATAGGGAAAAAACCACGGGAAAAAGGATAATCCCACTAGTAGGATAATCGTATTTTTAATCTTTCTCAAGTACAATTGAGAGCCCATTTGCTGGAAAATGATGGTTCTGAATCTAAAAAGAAGTAAGGTCGGTCTAGCAATAATAAAATCTCCCTCCACTTCCATGCAAGTTCCTATTTATATAAGTGTACAAATATCGAAAAGTGTGTAGGACTAAGAGCCCCTAACCGCGCATGGCCTAACAGTTAATAAGCCCAACTCCCATGAGGCTCCCTCACCCGACCCATAAAAGAACCTAAGTATTAAAATGAAAACCCAGTCCAACAAAATAACATAGACTAGCCCAAACCTTAGTCCAAATATTCTAATCCCAACATTGCCCCCCACTCTCCTACTTTAAAGGCTTTAAATAAGAGAGTAATTCAAACGTCCTCATTTCCCTCGTTACTGGCCGCACCCAAACAGTCCTTAACATCTTCGTCTGACACACAACCATCATTACCCCATTACGTTCCCCAAAAATCGTCGTCTGTTGAACTTCGCGCGTCCCTTCCTCATCAATAAAAACCCCAGAAATCTCCTTTTTGACGCACAACTCCCTTTCTGCAATTTTCGACTTTTTTGTCTTCTATGTCTTCAAAAACAAAAAATTCCCATAACTACTATCTCTTCAAAACCCATGACAGCCTAAGGTCATGCTTCTTCGTCCCAAGCCCCAAACAATCAGCCATCTTCGTTCGAGAGAGAGAGAGAAAACACTATCCTTAAAAACTACAAGGATGCTCCGGCAGCAAACACTCCTTCCTCCATAACCTTGACTCAACTTGACTCAATCTGCCAAGACTACCAGATTCTTCTCCAATATGAACTCCGAGTCCCTAAATCTCATGAAAAAATGTACTGACAATTCGAGGGAGGCTGGATAGGGGTCCCTACTTGGACCCTTAAACATGGCGTCCGATTCCCCCTTCACCCCTTCATTACCGAATTTCTAGGTTTATGGTAATCGGGTTCTCCCAATTAGTCCCTAACTCTTACATCCACCTAATCTGTTTTATTGCCCACTGCAAAGAACAGAATATAGTACCAGCCTTAGATTTATTTCTAAGCTACTTCAAGCTTATCAATTCGAAAGAAAAGGGTTTCAAGATTTTGACTCGATATGCCAATTGAAAGGTTTGGATGACAACTCCATCCAGCAACAAAGGATGACATTCGTCCTGGTTTTTCCTCCGAGGAACCGACACTGTACTACTACAACCATGGGGGGAGCCGAGCAAATCATCTCTAGGCTTCGACCACATCGAGGACGTCCGAGAGGCCGACCTCGAGAAGCTTCTGTCCACAATGCCGACCACCCTCTGGTCTACCAACCTTCTCAATAATCCCGACTGGCTCTTCGACCACGGAAGTAAGTACTTGAATCATCTGAAAATGTTAACTTCATTTTAATTTACCTGTCTTAATCTTTATCCATTTTCTGCGCAGTAGTGCTCTTCCGTAGCTCAGAAGAGAACATCGCGGGTCAATTTCCGATCTCCCAAGGACAATCCCAGGAGGGACCCATCTTCATATCCACTCCAACCTCTTCGGAAGAATCCAACCCTCCAGCCGAACTCTTGATCCGAAGACAGAGAACCTCTCATTCCTCGGCAACTTCGGGAGAAAACCCTCTGGCCCAGGGAACCAAACAAGCCCTGCACCTCACAAAGTCTATCCCCCAGGCCACGAATATTAACCCCTCCTCTTCAATCAACCCTCTAGACACTCAAACGGGGACATGCCGTTCAACTGCCACGGCCGATCCCTCCTCGGAGGCCCCAAAAGAAAAAGGCCCGAAAATATCCAAAAAGAGAAGTGTTTTCGAAATATCCAAATCGGAACTTAGAAAACACATGAAGGCTAAAAAATCAAAACCCTAATTTCAAACAGACCCACCCAGATCCACTCAGAGGAAGGCTCACCAAACGCCCGATCAACCCAAAACACCAACTCCTGAACCAACCAAACAAACAAACCCCGAACCGAATAAAGAAAAAAACACCGGACCAACCCCCGCAACAAACACCAGGATAAACCAGTAAGTCGGCCGGTAAACGACCGATTGATGACCAATCAGAACCTCTGGAAGATCCCTTACCTGAAATTGACCCCTTCCCGGCTGAACATCCCTCTCGACAACCGAGTACCACCACCAGTTCAACCCAAGCCTTCCCAACCTTCTTCCCAAACGATGCCGACAATTAACTCCCCTTCTCGGCTTACAACAGCTTCAACTTTCGAGCCGATAACAAAATCTTCCACGACTACACCGATCGTGAGCTTATCTTCGCCACCGCAATCCATCAAGGCCGAGTAAGATTTACTTTATTTTCAAATTACTTTAAAAGTTTTCATGGTTTTGATCACTACTCTAATTTTTTTTTCTCCAGGCCTTGGCTACTTTCAACCGTCTTCTTGGTCGAGAATCGAGACCGGGAAATAGTGATACAAGGGCGAAGAGGATGAAGTCCAAATACAAGGCTCTAAAGAAGAAGAATAAGCAGCTAACCCAGGATAACCTGAACCTCAAAACCTCCAACGAAAATCATCAATAACAATTCGAGGACATAGTTGATATAAGCAACCAAAGGACCGAGGAGATTTCCCGACTTCGGATCGAGAACTCCGAAACGTTAAAGAGAGCTCAGCAACAAACTGAAGAACTTACCCTACTAAAAGAACAGAATGCCCAACTAACCACAGACATCCAACGCCAACAAAACGCCAACGAAATCCTGAGGGAACAGGCTTGCCTTGGGACCCCCGAATTACGCTATCAAATCAACTCCTGAGGGAACAGACTTCTTTTCTCACAATACTGGGTTTAATCAACTCCTCTACATATACCAACCCCAACAAAGACTCTCTCGGAGTAGTGGTAAGCTTTGATAAAGCATCAACCACAGTATTGTCATTTCGATCAATATTCTGTAACGAGTATGAATCAAAACAGTGTAGAAAATTCTTCACTTCGGACAGGTATTTCGTCATTTGATCTCCGCGAGTTTCGTACTCTCCTTGAATCTGTTTGATCATCAACTGTGAATCACTAAGAATTATTAAGTTTTTCACTTCTAAACTACGAGCCAACCTCAGACCTGCCAAGATAGCTTTATATTCTGCCTCATTGTTGGTTGCTTTAAACCTGAACCGGATAGCCTGTTGAACCTTGAAGCCTTCAGGACTAGGCCCACACAGCCCAAACTTGAGTCGTCAAAAGATTACAACAAAATTATTACAACAAAGCACAACGTACAACAATACAGTGTATAATAATACACAACTAAGTCTTCACTATTATTGCCACACTATTTTACAACATGTGAAGACTACGATAGCTATCCCCGCACTCTCACTCCATTCCCTGGCTAGACCCCGTTACGTTCTCATCTCCTGTTGAAAAACAATGGAACGAAAAGAAAGGGTGAGCTCAAATAGCCCAGTAAGAAATATCATGACTAAGATAATGACGAATAAATTATCATTAGCCTTCAACAATTGAGTTCTGAATACAATAGACTACAAAGTTTATATCAAAAACTGTAGTTAAATTCTTAAACAATGTTCAGATCAATAATAGCAGCGGAATGAGCAATCTATTAGAAGAATAATGCAGACTATAATGTCCACTCGCTTCTCTTTTTAGTAAAAATATCATCAACTTTTATCATCTGAAATACCATTAGTCAAGATAATACAACTTCACAGTTCCTAGTCATAATCATGCAGATCAACAGTTCATCTTTGCACTACGGGCCAAAGACATTCAATATAACACCAACGGTCATGATTATACCAGATTCAACCTTTGGTCATAATCATACTAATCAACAGTTCATCTTTGCACTACGGGCCAAAGAGAACATTAACCACGTGCCATAAAAGACACCGAACAGATGTATCGCCTTTAACCTATCATCTGTTCAACAATTATATCACATCTGTGCCCCCGGCCACAGATATTCACAACAGTTTGATTCTTGTTATGTAGTATAATATAACAACTTTAAAATAGTTTTTAAAATAATATTCCAAAATAAAACTTCCAAAGAAAGCTTTTAAAAATGAATCTTCTCAAAGAAGAGTCTTCTAAAGGAAGATTTGTGAATACCGTGAAAAATAAGAATTTATAAAATTACTACTCTTTAATAAAAGACTTACTTGAAAAATTCCTGCACTCCTTTTGGCTTTCAAACTCTCAAAATAACCTTACTATTCTCAGAGAAAATTTATAAAATTCTTATAGAAAAATTTTATGTTTTAGGTGTGATTTTTCTATTCAGCTGAGCAAGCTATTTATAGGAGAAATAAGGGCACTATGCGCGGTAGGTGAGCATTGGCGTGCTGCACGCCAGTGCTGAACATTTCAGCACGCAGCCTCACCAACCATTTCCAGCAAATTTCAAAATTTCACATTTCATGCGGGCCCCACAGTGGGTTCCACATGTTTCTTACTATTCACTTACTATTCACGTCACTATTCACGTTACTATTTCAAATAGTGAAATTAATTATTTTTTATTTATTTATTTATTTATTTATTCTTCCTGTGAGTCCAACATATAAAATAATGTTACCACAATAATGTAAGAAACACGTTACATATTTTTATTAATTTAATACTATAAATTATAGTGTATTTGCTACTGTGACAATTATTAGATTCAATAATTTTAAACTACAGTGCACCAACAATTATTGACTCGATGATATGAAATACAGTGTAATGACAATTATTGAATCAATAATGCAAAATACTGTGTAGCAACAATAATTAAATTGATAATATAAAATATTATGCAGTGACAATTGTTGATGAAATGATGCGCAACAGTTACGGTGTCAATTATCAGACTAATAATATGAGACACTGTGCAATACCGTGTGCTACTGTAGAATACCGTGTGCTACACTGAAATACCATAAATTACCGTATGCTACTATTCTTTTATCACCGGTATTTTAACAGTTAGCACCGTTGACTATTTTTATTAAAAAGGTTATTTCTGTCGTTTTCTATATCCGACAAATATTCCGTTGTGGGGTCCACCAATAATTTGTTATTTCGGCGTCGTCGTACGACCCGAATATTCCCCGACAAAACGAATATTGTCCGACAAAATAAAATTTGCACATAACATCCTTAACTTTAAACTTTATCGATTTAACCACTTACTGTTTCAGAAAAATATATATGAAGAAAAATTAAATTTTATATTTCATAAAATTCGGGGTCTTACAACCTCCCCTCCTTATGAAATTTCGTCCCCGAAATTGACGTACCTGTCATTTCGAAGAGGTAAGGATATTTAGATTTCATCTCGGATTCTAGCTCCCAGGTCATTTCCTCAATATCTTGGTTCCTCCATAAAACCTTAACTTGAGGTATAACCTTTGAGCGTAGAATCTGCTCCTTCTTATCAAGGATCTTAACAGGTACCTCCTCGTATGTTAAATCCTCTTCTATAACGTCCGGTTCTAACTCAATGACGTGGTTTGGGTCCTTCACATATTTACGTAACATAGATATGTGAAAAACATTATGGATGCGAGACATACTTGGTGGTAGAGCTAGTCTGTAGGCTACGGTTCCTACTCGATCGAGGATTTCAAATGGGCCAATAAATCGAGGGTTAAGCTTTCCTCTCTTTCCGAATCTCGTAACTCCTTTCCATGGAGAAACACGTAAGAATACATGATCTCCGACGTTGAATCTCTCATCTCTCCGATGAAGATCAGCATAACTCTTTTGTCGTTCTTGTGCTGTCTGTATTCGTTGTCGGATCATTTGGATCTTTTCGGTCGTCAAGCGTACCAACTCGGGTCCCAACAATTTTGCTTCTCCTACCTCATTCCAACATATTGGAGAGCGACACTTCCTTCCATACAAAGCCTCGAATGGAGCCATGCCTATGCTTGCTTGGTAACTGTTGTTGTAAGAAAATTCCACCAATGGCAAGTACTTATCCCAACTTCCTTTGAAGTCTAATACACAAAGTCTCAAAAGATCTTCGAGGGTCTGGATCGTCCTTTCCGATTGTCCGTCCGTTTGAGGATGGTATGCAGAACTAAAACGTAGTTCAGTGCCCATAGCTTTTTGTAGACTGATCCAAAAGCGTGAAGTGAATCTAGGATCTCGATCAGAAACTATGGAAACTGGCATGCCATGCAATCTCACGATCTCATTTATGTACATAACGGCAAGACGTTCAAGTGAAAAGTTTTCTCGTATAGGCAAGAAATGAGCGGATTTGGTCAATCTATCTACGATGACCCAAATTGCATCTAAGCCTTGAGAAACTCTGGGAAGACCCGTCACGAAATCCATATTGATGTGTTCCCACTTCCATTCGGGAACCTCAAGTGGTTGTAATGGACCCTTAGGTACTTGATGCTCTGCCTTGACACGTTGACAAGTTAGGCACCTTGAGATAAACTCTGCAATCTCCCTTTTCATATTGTTCCACCAAAATGTATGTCGAAGATCTCGATACATCTTGGTACCTCCTGGGTGGATTGCAAACGGCGTGTTGTGTGCCTCCATCATGATTTTATGCTTCAATTCAGGATCGTTAGGAACACAGAGTCGAGAGTTAACTCGAAGTATTCCTGTCTCGTCGATTCTTGCTTCGGGGATGGCACCTTCTTGTACTTTCTTCATCATGTTCATCAGTTCCGGATCGGTAGCTTGAGCAGCTTTAATTTTATCCATTAAAGCTGGTTCTACTCGCACATGAGCAATCTTCGAGTGGGTCCCTGGTGTCTTTAACTCTATCTCCATCTTTTGCAAGTCGTACAAAATACACTTTTGTGTTGTCAGCAGTGCACTTGTACTCGCATAAGATCTTCTGCTCAAAGCGTCAGCTACAACGTTTGCCTTTCCCGGGTGATACTGGATTGTGTGGTCGTAATCCTTCAACAGCTCAAGCCAACGTCGTTGTCGCATGTTGAGTTCCTTCTGGGTGAAGAAATACTTGAGACTTTTATGATCCGTATAGATATCCACCTTTTCTCCGTACAAGTAGTGTCTCCAGATCTTCAATGCAAAAACGACTGCTGCCAACTCTAGATCATGAGTAGGATAATTTTTCTCATAATCTTTGAGTTGTCGAGAGGCATAGGCTATAACCTTTCCATGTTGCATAAGGACACAGCCTAGACCTTTGCCTGAAGCATCGCTATATATGACGAATTCTCCTGATCCTGATGGAATGGTCAGAACAGGAGCTGAAACCAGTCTCCTCTTGAGTTCTTGGAAACTTTTCTCGCATTCCTCGCTCCATATGAATTTTGTGCTTTTCCGAGTAAGCTGAGTTAATGGAGTGGCGATTCGAGAAAATCCTTCTACGAATCTCCGATAATAACCAGCTAGGCCCAGAAAACTTCGGATTTCGGTTACTGTCTTGGGTTGTTCCCAATTTAGTACCGTTTCAATCTTCGCATGATCGACTGATATTCCTTGACTAGAAATCACATGCCCAAGAAACGTGACATCCTCAAGCCAGAACTCACATTTCTTCAACTTGGCATATAATTTGTTCTCACGGAGCTTTTGGAGTATCAATCTCAGGTGTTGTTCATGATCCTCGCGACTCTTGGAGTATATGAGGATGTCATCAATAAAGACAACCACAAAATGATCCAAATATTCCTTGAATATTCGGTTCATCATGTCCATGAAAGCTGCAGGAGCATTGGTGTGACGCCCCCAAATCTGGGCCCACACAGCCCAAACTTGAGTCGTCAAAATACTACAACAAAATTATTACAACAAAGCACAACGTACAACAATACAGTGTATAATAATACACAACTAAGTCTTCACTATTATTGCCACACTATTTTACAAAACGTGAAGACTATGATAACTATTCCTCGGACCCTCACTCCATTCCCCGGCTAGACCCTGTTATGTTTTCATCTCCTGTTGAAAAACAATGGAACAAAAGAAAGGGTGAGCTCAAATAGCCCAGTAAAGAATATCATGACTAAGATAATGACGAATAAATTATCATTAGTCTTCAACAGTTGAGTTCTTGATAGAATACAATAGACTACAAGGTTTATATCAAAAACTGCAGTTAAATTCTTAAACAACGTTCAGATCAATAATAGCAGCGGAATGAGTACTCTATTAGAAGAATAATGCAGACTATAATGTCCACTCGGTTCTCTTTTTAGGAAAAACATCATCAACTTTTATCATCTGAAATATCATTAGTCAAGATAATACAAATTCACAGTTCCTGATCATAATCATGCACATCAACAGTTCATCTTTGTACTACGGGCCAAAGATATTCAATATAGCACCAACGGTCATGATTATACCAGATTCAGCCTTTGGTCATAATCATACCAAACAACAGTTCATCTTTGCACTACGGGCCAAAGAGAACATTCACCACATGCCATAAAAGACACCGAACAGATGTATCGCCTTTAACCTATTATATCGCCTTTAACCTATCATCTGTTCAACAAATATATCACATCTGTGCCCCCGGCCACAGATATTCACAACAGCTTGATTTTTGGATGATTAGAATGATATAAATGATGAACAGAAGAAATAGGATAACAATAAGTATCGGAAGTTTACTTTGTACAGATTCAAATAATGTCCAAATTGTCAACATGATGTGGAGTGAAATTTAAAAATGATATTCAAGATCCACAGTTCAGAATAACGGTTACAATTCAATAGAAAGGTTCACGTAAATAGGAAGGTTCAGTTGAAATAATGAAGTTCAATTATTATGGAACATATAATATTTTCAGGAATTATAGAAGTAATAGTTCCATAATAAATTTCGATTTAGGAGTATGAAAGAAAATAATATCCCTTACCGTAGCAGGTTTGATTAACAAAAGGTGAAGGAAATTAATACAAAGGGTTATTCACCAACAGGCGGCAATCCGCTCCGTAAGGTTATTCCCACAATTTAATATAATTTGAGTACAAAGAGTTATTCACCAAACAGGCGGCAATCCGCTCCGTAAGGTTATTCTCAGAGATTAATAATAAATGAATACGAAAGGTTATTCACCAACAGGCGGCAATCCGCTCCGTAAGGTTATTCCCACAATTTAATACATGGAAATAAAAGGCACGTCTTATGAGTAAGGAAGAAACAATATTATTATCGAGAATCAAATAATGATAATCCCTTACCATAGTATGTTTGAATAATGGAAGATGAAAAAGATGGTATCCCTTACCGTAACACGTGACTGGATATTGATTTAAATGAGGTTGATTAACTTGAACAGTACACGTATACTTATAGATCTTCACAAATACTCAAGATGACTTAAGCACACTTAGAGAGAACTTTCACAAGAAGTATTTAGAGAGAGAAAGAAAGAACAAGTAAGGAAGTTTATGAAAAATCCTTAAGTTAAGGCTTCTATTTATAGCCAAAAATCTTATCATTCATTTAATCTAAACCATTCATTTAAAGATCACCTTTTAATCTACACCATCCATTTCAAATATTATATTATCTTTAATCTACACCATTCATTTCATATCACCTAATAATCACCTAACTTTATATTATAAACAAATCAATTTAATTATTCAACAATAATTCACACTTTAATCTACACCATTCATTTCATATCACCTAATAATCACCTAACTTTATATTATAAACAAATCAATTCAATTATTCAACAATAATTCACACTTTAATCTACACCATTCATTTCATATCACCTAATAATCACCTAACTTTATATTATAAACAAATAACTTTATCAATTCAATTATTATGACTAATTGTTATAAATACAGTATAGTTAGCTCTTAGATATCAAGTCAATAAATTAATGAAATACAACTGTTTAAATAACATCATAATAGAGATAACAATAATGTAAAATAAAGCATACGTTACTGTGTAATGACAATTATTGATTCAATAATGTGAATTACTGTGCATATGTTACTGTGACAATTATTAGGTTCAATAATTTTAAAAACAGTGCAACAACAATTATTGACTCAATGATATAAAATACAGTGTAATGACAATTATTAAATCAATAATGCAAAATACTGTGTAACAACAATTATTGAATTGATAATATAAAATATTATGCAGTGACAATTATCGATGAAATGATGCGTAACAGTTACGGTGTCAATTATCAGACCAATAATATGAGACACTATGCAATACCGTGTGTTACTGTAGAGTACCGTGTGCTACAGAAAATACCATAAACTACCGTATGCTACTATTCTTTTATCACCGGTATTTTAACAGTTCCGTTGACTATTTTTATTTAAAAAGGTTACTTCTGTCGTTTTCTATATCCGACAAATATTCCGTTGTGGGGTCCACCAATAATTTATTATTTCGGCGCCGTCGTACGGCACGAATATTCCCCGACAAAACGAATATTCCCCGACAAAGCGAATATTGTCCGACAAAATAAAATTTGCACATAACATCCTTAACTTTCAATTTTGTTAATTTAACCACTTACTGTTTCAAAAAAAAATATATATGAAGAAAAATTAAATTTTGTATTTCATAAAATTCGGGGTCTTACAACCTCCCCTCCTTATGAAATTTCGTCCCCGAAATTGACGTACCTGACATATCGAAGAGGTAAGGATACTTAGATTTCATCTCAGATTCTAGCTCCCAGGTCATTTCCTCAGTATCTTGGTTCCTCCATAAAACCTTAACTTGAGGTATAACCTTTGAGCGTAGGATCTGCTCCTTCTTATCCAGGATCTTAACAGGTACCTCCTCGTATGTTAAATCTTCTGCTATAACGCCTGGTTCTAACTCAATGACGTGGTTTGGGTCCTTCACATATTTACGTAACATAGATATGTGAAAAACGTTATGGATGCGAGACATACTTGGTGGTAGGGCTAGTCTGTAGGCTACGGTTCCTATTCGATCGAGGATTTCAAATGGGCCAATAAATCGAGGGTTAAGCTTTCCTCTCTTTCCGAATCTCGTAACCCCTTTCCATGGAGAAACACGTAAGAATACATGATCTCCGACGTTGAAACTTTCGTCTCTCCGATGAAGATCAGCATAACTCTTTTGTCGTTCTTGTGCGGTCTGTATTCGTTGTCGGATCATTTGGATCTTTTCGGTCGTCAAGCGTACCAACTCGGGTCCCAACAATTTTGCTTCTCCTACCTCATTCCAACATATTGGAGAGCGACACTTCCTTCCATACAATGCCTCGAATGGAGCCATGCCTATGCTTGCTTGGTAACTGTTGTTGTAAGAAAATTCCACCAACGGCAAGTACTTATCCCAACTTCCTTTGAAGTCTAATACACAAAGTCTCAAAAGATCTTCGAGGGTCTGGATCGTCCTTTCCGATTGTCCGTCCGTTTGAGGATGGTATGCAGAACTAAAACGTAGTTCAGTGCCCATAGCTTTTTGTAGACTGATCCAAAAGCGTGAAGTGAATCTAGGATCTCGATCAGAAACTATGGAAACTGGCATGCCATGCAATCTCACGATCTCATTTATGTACATACCGGCAAGACGTTCAAGTGAAAAGTTTTCTCGTATAGGCAAGAAATGAGCAGATTTTGTCAATCTATCTACGATCACCCAAATTGCATCTAAGCCTTGAGAAACTTTTGGAAGACCCGTCACGAAGTCCATATTGATGTGTTCCCACTTCCATTCGGGAACTTCAAGTGATTGTAATGGACCTTTAGGAACTTGATGTTCTGCCTTGACACGTTGACAAGTTAGGCACCTTGAGATAAACTCCGCAATCTCTCTTTTCATATTGTTCCACCAAAATGTATGTCGAAGATCTCGATACATCTTGGTACCTCCTGGGTGGATTGCAAACGGCGTGTTGTGTGCCTCCATCATGATTTTATGCTTTAATTCAGGATCGTTAGGAACACAGAGTCGAGAGTTGACTCGAAGTATTCCTTTCTCGTCGATTCTTGCTTCGGGAATGGCACCTTCTTGTACTTTCTTTATCATGTTTATCAGTTCCGGATCGGTAGCTTGAGCAGCTTTAATTTTATCGATTAAAGTTGGTTCTACTCGCACGTGAGCAATCTTCGAGTGGGTCCCTGGTGTCTTTAGCTCTATCTCCATCTTTTGCAAGTCGTACAAAATACACTTTTGTGTTGTCAGCAGTGCACTTGTACTTGCATAAGATTTTCTGCTCAAAGCGTCAGCTACAACGTTCGCCTTTCCCGGGTGATACTGGATTGTGTGGTCATAATCCTTTAACAGCTCAAGCCAACGTCGTTGTCGCATGTTGAGTTCCTTCTGGGTGAAGAAATACTTGAGACTTTTATGATCCGTATAAATATCCACTTTTTCTCCGTACAAGTAGTGTCTCCAGATCTTCAACGCGAAAATGACTGCTGCCAACTCTAGATCATGAGTAGGATAATTTTTCTCATAATCTTTGAGTTGTCGAGAGGCGTAGGCTATAACTGTAAGACCCCGAATTTTATGAAATATAAAATTTAATTTTCTTCATATATATTTTTTCATGAAACAGTAAGTGGTTAAATTGACAAAGTTAAAAGTTAAGGATGTTTCGTGCAAATTATACCTTGTTGGACAATATTCTTTTTGTCGGGGAATATTCGTTTTGTCGGGGAATATTCGTTCTGCCCGTACGACGGCGCAATATAATATTCGTGTCGTACGACGGCGCCGAAATAACTAATTATTGGTGGACCCCACAACGGAATAATTGTCGGATATAGAAAACGACAGAAGTAACCTTTTTAAATAAAAATAGTCAACGGTGTTAACTATTTAAATACTGGTGATAAAAGAATAGTAGCATACGGTAATTTATGGTATTCTACAGTAGCATGCGGTACTCTACAGTAGCACACGGTATTGCACAGTGTCTTATATTATTGATCTGAAATTGACACCCTAACTGTTGCACATCATTTCATCAATAATTGTTGTTGTATAATATTTTATGTTATCAATTCAATAATTGTTGCTACACAGTATTTTGCATTATTGATTTAATAATTGTCATTACACTGCATTTTATATCATTGAGTCAATAATTGCTGGTGCGTTGTATTTTAAAATTATTGAACCAAATAATTGTCACAGTAGCAAATACACAGTAATTTATATTATTTAAATTAATAATAATCTGTAACATGTTTATTACATTATTGTTATCATTGTTGTAGCATCATTTTATATGTTGGACCCACAGGAAAAAAAAAAAAATTTATTTTTCAAAAGTTACTATTCACTCCCGGAATTTACTATTCATTCCCGGAAAAGTTACTATTCACTGACGGAAGTTACTGTTCATCTCGGGAAAGTTACTGTTCATCTGCCGACAGAAGTTACTGTTCATTACTGTTCACTTTTTGAAAATTTTAAAATTACTGTGCAAGTATTGAAAATTTTTAAAACGTTTGCGCAGCCTCGGCTGAAATTTTTTTCAGCCACCTACCACGCATAGTGCCTTATTTTCTCCTATAAATAGCTTGTTCAGCTGAATAGAAAAAACACACCTAAAACATAAAATTTTTCTATAAGAATTTTATAAGTTTTCTCTGAGAATAGTAAGGTTATCTTGAGTGTTTGAAGGCCAAAAGGAGTGCAGGAATTTTTCAAGTTGATCAACCTCATTTAAATCAATATCCAGTCACGTGTTAAGGTAAGGAATATTATTCTTTTCACACTCTTAAATTTACTGTGGTAAGGAATATTATCTTCTTTCATATTCTAACTTACTACGGTAAGGGGTATCATTCTTTTCATCATCATAAATGGATATTATTTTCTTTCTTACTTGAAGGGATTATCATTCTTTGATTCTCGAAAATAATATCGTTTCTTTCTTGTGCCATTTATTTCCATGTATTAAATTGTGGGAATAACCTTACGGCGCGGTTTACCGCCTGTTGGTGAATAACCTTTTGTATTCATTCCTTATTAATCTTTGAGAATAACCTTACGGTGCGGATTATCGCCTGTTTGGTGAATAACTCTTCGTGTTCAAATTCTATTAAATTGTGGGAATAACCTTACGGTGCGGATTACGCCTGTTTGGTGAATAACTCTTCGTGTTCAAATTCTATTAAATTGTGGGAATAACCTTACGGTGCGGATTACGCCTGTTTGGTGAATAACTATTCGTATTCAAATTGATGGGAATAACCTTACGGTGCGGATTATCGCCTGTTGGTGAATAACCCTTTTTATTTGTCTCGTGTGGAAGTAATTTGTCTACACGAATTATCACATGACACTTTTATTCCATATTCGTAAGTGATATCATTTTCCTTTATACTCATAAGGGATACCATCTTTTTCATCTTCCATTATTCAAACTTACTATGGTAAGGGATATTAATTCCCTTCACCTTTTGTTAATCAAACCTGCTACGGTAAGGGATATTATTTTCTTCCATACACCTAAATCGAAACTTATTATGGAACTATTGCTTCTATAATTCCTGAAAATATTATATGTTCCATAATAGTTGAATTTCATTAGTTCAACTGAACCTTCCTATTTTCTGAACATTTCTATTGAACTGTAATCGTTATTCTGAACTGTGGATCTTGAATATCATTTTTAAATTTCACTCCACATCATGTTGGCAATTTGGACATTATTTGAATCTGCACAAAGTAAACTTTCGATACTTATTGTTTATCCTGTTCTTCTGTTCATCATTTGTATCACTGTTATTTGTATTAATCATCAAGAATCAAGCTGTTGTGAATATCTGTGGCCGGGGGCACAGATGTGATATAATTGTTGAACAGATGATAGGTTAAAGGCGATATACTAGGTTAAAGGCGATACATCTGTTCGGTGTCTTTTATGACACGTGGTGAATGTTCTCTTTGGCCCGTAGTGCAAAGATGAACTGTTGGTTGGTATGATTATGACCAAAGGCTGAATCTGGTATAATCATGACCGTTGGTGTTATATTGAATGTCTTTGGCCCGTAGTGCAAAGACGAACTGTTGATCTGCATGATTATGACCAGGAACTGTGAAGTTGTATTATCTTGACTAATGGTATTTCAGATGATAAAAGTTGATGATATTTTTACTAAAAAGAGAAGCGAGTGGACATTATAGTCTGCATTATTCTTCTAATAGATTGCTCATTCCGCTGCTATTATTGATCTGAACATTGTTTAAGAATTTAACTACAGTTTTTGATATAAACCTTGTAGTCTATTGTATTCTATCAAGAACTCAACTGTTGAAGGCTAATGATAATTTATTCGTCATTATCTTAGTCATGATATTTCTTACTGGGCTATTTGAGCTCACCCTTTCTTTTGTTCCATTGTTTTTCAACAGGAGATGAAAACGTAACAGGGTCTAGCCGGGGGATGGAGTGAGAGTCTGAGGAATAGCTGTCGTAGTCTTCACGTGTTGTAAAATAGTGTGACAATAATAGTGAAGACTTAGTTGTGTTTTATTATACACTGTATTGTTGTACGTTGTATTTCATTGTAATAATTTTGTTGTAGTCTTTTGACGACTCAAGTTTGGGCTGTGTGGGCCTAGATTTGGGGGCGTCACAGTTGGCATCAGAGCTTAGGGATATGGTCTTTAATGGAGATCTGGGGTTAGAACTAGGAGGGGAGAGACGAATAGAATACGTCACTAGTGTGTCCTACCTAAATTAGATTTTGTTATCTAACGAAACGATTTGAATGTAGGAACAGGAAGTGATGAGTCAGTTTGTTTGAACTAACAATTATTTTGTGACCACAGTTATGTATCCTTACCTCTTCGAAATGCCAGGTACGTCAATTTCGGGGACGAAATTTCATAAGGAGGGGAGGTTGTAAGACCCCGAATTTTATGAAATATAAAATTTAATTTTCTTCATATATATTTTTTCATGAAACAGTAAGTGGTTAAATTGACAAAGTTAAAAGTTAAGGATGTTTCGTGCAAATTATACCTTGTTGGACAATATTCTTTTTGTCGGGGAATATTCGTTTTGTCGGGGAATATTCGTTCTGCCCGTACGACGGCGCAATATAATATTCGTGTCGTACGACGGCGCCGAAATAACTAATTATTGGTGGACCCCACAACGGAATAATTGTCGGATATAGAAAACGACAGAAGTAACCTTTTTAAATAAAAATAGTCAACGGTGTTAACTATTTAAATACTGGTGATAAAAGAATAGTAGCATACGGTAATTTATGGTATTCTACAGTAGCATGCGGTACTCTACAGTAGCACACGGTATTGCACAGTGTCTTATATTATTGATCTGAAATTGACACCCTAACTGTTGCACATCATTTCATCAATAATTGTTGTTGTATAATATTTTATGTTATCAATTCAATAATTGTTGCTACACAGTATTTTGCATTATTGATTTAATAATTGTCATTACACTGCATTTTATATCATTGAGTCAATAATTGCTGGTGCGTTGTATTTTAAAATTATTGAACCAAATAATTGTCACAGTAGCAAATACACAGTAATTTATATTATTTAAATTAATAATAATCTGTAACATGTTTATTACATTATTGTTATCATTGTTGTAGCATCATTTTATATGTTGGACCCACAGGAAAAATAAAAAATTTTATTTTTCAAAAGTTACTATTCACTCCCGGAATTTACTATTCATTCCCGGAAAAGTTACTATTCACTGACGGAAGTTACTGTTCATCTCGGGAAAGTTACTGTTCATCTGCCGACAGAAGTTACTGTTCATTACTGTTCACTTTTTGAAAATTTTAAAATTACTGTGCAAGTATTGAAAATTTTTAAAACGTTTGCGCAGCCTCGGCTGAAATTTTTTTCAGCCACCTACCACGCATAGTGCCTTATTTTCTCCTATAAATAGCTTGTTCAGCTGAATAGAAAAAACACACCTAAAACATAAAATTTTTCTATAAGAATTTTATAAGTTTTCTCTGAGAATAGTAAGGTTATCTTGAGTGTTTGAAGGCCAAAAGGAGTGCAGGAATTTTTCAAGTTGATCAACCTCATTTAAATCAATATCCAGTCACGTGTTAAGGTAAGGAATATTATTCTTTTCACACTCTTAAATTTACTGTGGTAAGGAATATTATCTTCTTTCATATTCTAACTTACTACGGTAAGGGGTATCATTCTTTTCATCATCATAAATGGATATTATTTTCTTTCTTACTTGAAGGGATTATCATTCTTTGATTCTCGAAAATAATATCGTTTCTTTCTTGTGCCATTTATTTCCATGTATTAAATTGTGG
This sequence comes from Hedera helix, assembly GCA_947179155.2. Classification (NCBI taxonomy): domain Eukaryota; kingdom Viridiplantae; phylum Streptophyta; class Magnoliopsida; order Apiales; family Araliaceae; genus Hedera; species Hedera helix. Next base: position 2,958,558 of record OX359275.1, on the reverse strand, counting down.
GAATAACCTTACGGCGCGGTTTACCGCCTGTTGGTGAATAACCTTTTGTATTCATTCCTTATTAATCTTTGAGAATAACCTTACGGTGCGGATTATCGCCTGTTTGGTGAATAACTCTTCGTGTTCAAATTCTATTAAATTGTGGGAATAACCTTACGGTGCGGATTACGCCTGTTTGGTGAATAACTCTTCGTGTTCAAATTCTATTAAATTGTGGGAATAACCTTACGGTGCGGATTACGCCTGTTTGGTGAATAACTATTCGTATTCAAATTGATGGGAATAACCTTACGGTGCGGATTATCGCCTGTTGGTGAATAACCCTTTTTATTTGTCTCGTGTGGAAGTAATTTGTCTACACGAATTATCACATGACACTTTTATTCCATATTCGTAAGTGATATCATTTTCCTTTATACTCATAAGGGATACCATCTTTTTCATCTTCCATTATTCAAACTTACTATGGTAAGGGATATTAATTCCCTTCACCTTTTGTTAATCAAACCTGCTACGGTAAGGGATATTATTTTCTTCCATACACCTAAATCGAAACTTATTATGGAACTATTGCTTCTATAATTCCTGAAAATATTATATGTTCCATAATAGTTGAATTTCATTAGTTCAACTGAACCTTCCTATTTTCTGAACATTTCTATTGAACTGTAATCGTTATTCTGAACTGTGGATCTTGAATATCATTTTTAAATTTCACTCCACATCATGTTGGCAATTTGGACATTATTTGAATCTGCACAAAGTAAACTTTCGATACTTATTGTTTATCCTGTTCTTCTGTTCATCATTTGTATCACTGTTATTTGTATTAATCATCAAGAATCAAGCTGTTGTGAATATCTGTGGCCGGGGGCACAGATGTGATATAATTGTTGAACAGATGATAGGTTAAAGGCGATATACTAGGTTAAAGGCGATACATCTGTTCGGTGTCTTTTATGACACGTGGTGAATGTTCTCTTTGGCCCGTAGTGCAAAGATGAACTGTTGGTTGGTATGATTATGACCAAAGGCTGAATCTGGTATAATCATGACCGTTGGTGTTATATTGAATGTCTTTGGCCCGTAGTGCAAAGACGAACTGTTGATCTGCATGATTATGACCAGGAACTGTGAAGTTGTATTATCTTGACTAATGGTATTTCAGATGATAAAAGTTGATGATATTTTTACTAAAAAGAGAAGCGAGTGGACATTATAGTCTGCATTATTCTTCTAATAGATTGCTCATTCCGCTGCTATTATTGATCTGAACATTGTTTAAGAATTTAACTACAGTTTTTGATATAAACCTTGTAGTCTATTGTATTCTATCAAGAACTCAACTGTTGAAGGCTAATGATAATTTATTCGTCATTATCTTAGTCATGATATTTCTTACTGGGCTATTTGAGCTCACCCTTTCTTTTGTTCCATTGTTTTTCAACAGGAGATGAAAACGTAACAGGGTCTAGCCGGGGGATGGAGTGAGAGTCTGAGGAATAGCTGTCGTAGTCTTCACGTGTTGTAAAATAGTGTGACAATAATAGTGAAGACTTAGTTGTGTTTTATTATACACTGTATTGTTGTACGTTGTATTTCATTGTAATAATTTTGTTGTAGTCTTTTGACGACTCAAGTTTGGGCTGTGTGGGCCTAGATTTGGGGGCGTCACAATAACCTTTCCATGTTGCATAAGGACACAGCCTAGACCTTTGCCAGAAGCATCGCTGTAGATAACAAATTCTCCTGATCCTGATGGTATGGTCAGAACAGGAGCTGAAACCAGTCTCTTCTTGAGTTCTTGGAAACTTTTCTCGCATTCCTCGCTCCATATGAATTTTGTGCTTTTCCGAGTAAGCTGCGTTAATGGAGTGGCGATTCGAGAAAATTCTTCTACGAATCTCCGATAATAACCAGCTAGACCCAGAAAACTTCGGACTTCGGTTACTGTTTTGGGTTGTTCCCAATTTAGTACCGTTTCAATCTTCGCAGGATCGACTGATATTCCTTGACTAGAAATCACATGCCCAAGAAACGCGACCTCCTCAAGCCAGAACTCACATTTCTTCAACTTGGCATATAATTTGTTTTCACGGAGCTTTTGTAGTATCAATCTCAGGTGTTGTTCATGATCCTCGCGACCCTTGGAGTATATGAGGATGTCATCAATAAAGACAACCACAAAATGATCCAAATGTTCCTTGAATATCCGGTTCATCATGTCCATGAAAGCTGCAGGAGCATTAGTTAGTCCAAAAGGCATGACTAAGAACTCATAATGCCCATAACGAGTTCTGAAAGCAGTCTTTGGAATGTCCTCAGCTTTAACCTTTAACTGATGATATCCAGAACGGAGATCAATCTTTGAGAAATGTTGAGCGCCTTGCAATTGATCAAACATGTCATCAATCCGAGGTAACGGGTACCTGTTCTTGATGGTGACATGGTTCAATTCTCGGTAGTCAATGCACAATCTCATACTCCCGTCTTTCTTCTTCACAAATAGAACAGGAGCACCCCAAGGTGATGCACTCGGACGAATGAAACCGGTATCCAACAATTCCTGTAGTTGGACTTTTAACTCTTGAAGTTCAATGGGAGCCATTCGGTAGGGAGCTTTGGAAATGGGCTTGGTACCGGGTTCAAGATCAATATAAAAATCAATTTCACGGTTTGGGGGTAAGCCAGGAAGTTCTTCAGGAAAAACGTCAGGAAACTCATTAACAATGGGAATATCATTTAAGTTTGACGTATTTTTGTTCAAATCAGTGACATGAGCTAAAAAGGCTTGACATCCGTTTTTCAATAAACGAATGGCTTTATGGCTAGAAATAACAGTTATAGATTTCAATGGTTTAGTTGCTTGAATTTGCATGACAGGTTGATTAGGAATATGAAAACTAATAATCTTATGAAAACAATCAATTTTAGCATGATGGGTAGTCAACCAATCAATTCCTAAAATCACATCAAATTCATGCATCTCCAAAGAAATAAGGTCAACAGGTAATGTGAGGTTGTTGATTTGAACTAGGCAAGATTTATAGACAGTAGATGTAATGGTCATTTCTCCTAATGGGGTTTCAACTGATAAGTCAAAGTCCAAATTTTCAGGAGTTAAGTTTAAACGCTGAGCACATGCAGGTGAGATAAAAGAATGGGTAGAGCCAGTATCTAACAAAGCGTAGACTTCACGAGAATTTATGAATAGCTTACCGGTTATCACCTCGTTCGAGTTTCGCGCCATTTGGGATGTCACAACAAAAGCTCTCCCTTGAACTACAGATTTTCCCTTATCCGCGCTAGCTTTTGGTATCATCATTGCAGCTGGACTTGATTTTGTGGCAGGACAGAACCGCGCAAGATGACCCTCTTTCCCACAACTGTAGCACTTTTTGGACTGCAGTGTACAGTTTGGGCTGATGTGACCTTCCTGACCACACCTATAGCATCTCACTGGTGGTCGATCTTCTCCCCTTGAAACTGGGGTCGGTGCTGGTGTTGGTACTGGTGCTGGTGCCCTTCCATAATTATTATGGAATCTCTTTCTTTTGAAATTGTTCCCACTAGATTCTCCTCTTCTGTTATTTGGTATGGAATTACCACCGAAGTGTTGGTTACCTCCTCGATGGTTCTCGTTCCTGTGGTTGTTGTCACTCCTTTCTCTATGCTGATCATTAACTCTTGGCTGCAATGTTTCATCTGTTTGCTCCACCCTTTGAGCCCTATCTACAACATCTGAATACAAACTAAATTTATGAGAGCTAAGTTGTTGACGAATTTTGAATCTCAAACCTCTTAGGAACATCCGACTCATTCGTGCTTCGTCATCCACAAGATGAGTGGCAAAGCGATATAACTCGGCAAACTTGGCTTCATATTGGGAGACTGTCATGTTTCCCTGCTCCAGCTTAATGAATTCCACCTCTTTTATATGGCGGATGCTTTCTGGGAAATACTTCTCGTTAAACAGTTCTTCGAATTCTGTCCAAGACATTTCGAGTGCTGAAGGTTGGATACGTTTTACCGCTTTCCACCAATGGTCCGCCTCACCTCGTAACATAAAAGTGGCAAATGGCACCTTCTGATCATCAGCGCATTGTAAGACATCAAGTATTTTTGTCGTCTGCTTTAGCCATGCCTCCGCTTTGAGTGGGTCAGGCTTCCCGTGGAATTCAGGTGGTCCTAATTCTTTAAATTGCTTAACAGTGACCATCCTCAAATTGCCAGCGTTTCTACCGTTATTATTGACTGGATTTCCTCTTCCTTGATTCTGTATGAACTGCATGAAATTCCTAAAGAATCCATCGTTCATCATGTTATCAGGAACATTATTTCCTGAGTTGGCAGGAGGATTGTTTGGGGCCTCTTGATTCTCGGCTACATTTGCTTCAGGCATTCCATAGTTAACCTCTTGATTTCCAGATGCCATACTAAACTGTGGTCACAAAATAAATGTTAGTTCAAATAAACTGACTCATCACTTCATGTTCCTACATTCAAATCGATTCATTAGATAATAAAATCTATTTTAGGTAGGACACACTAGTGACTGATTCTATTCGTCTCTCCCCTTCTAGTTCTAACCCCAGATCTCCATTAAAGATCATATCCCTAAGCTCTGATACCAACTGTGACGCCCCCAAATCTGGGCCCACACAGCCCAAACTTGAGTCGTCAAAATACTACAACAAAATTATTACAACAAAGCACAACGTACAACAATACAGTGTATAATAATACACAACTAAGTCTTCACTATTATTGCCACACTATTTTACAAAACGTGAAGACTATGATAACTATTCCTCGGACCCTCACTCCATTCCCCGGCTAGACCCTGTTATGTTTTCATCTCCTGTTGAAAAACAATGGAACAAAAGAAAGGGTGAGCTCAAATAGCCCAGTAAAGAATATCATGACTAAGATAATGACGAATAAATTATCATTAGTCTTCAACAGTTGAGTTCTTGATAGAATACAATAGACTACAAGGTTTATATCAAAAACTGCAGTTAAATTCTTAAACAACGTTCAGATCAATAATAGCAGCGGAATGAGTACTCTATTAGAAGAATAATGCAGACTATAATGTCCACTCGGTTCTCTTTTTAGGAAAAACATCATCAACTTTTATCATCTGAAATATCATTAGTCAAGATAATACAAATTCACAGTTCCTGATCATAATCATGCACATCAACAGTTCATCTTTGTACTACGGGCCAAAGATATTCAAAATAGCACCAACGGTCATGATTATACCAGATTCAGCCTTTGGTCATAATCATACCAAACAACAGTTCATCTTTGCACTACGGGCCAAAGAGAACATTCACCACATGCCATAAAAGACACCGAACAGATGTATCGCCTTTAACCTATTATATCGCCTTTAACCTATCATCTGTTCAACAAATATATCACATCTGTGCCCCCGGCCACAGATATTCACAACAACTTGATTTTTGGATGATTAGAATGATATAAATGATGAACAGAAGAAATAGGATAACAATAAGTATCGGAAGTTTACTTTGTACAGATTCAAATAATGTCCAAATTGTCAACATGATGTGGAGTGAAATTTAAAAATGATATTCAAGATCCACAGTTCAGAATAACGGTTACAATTCAATAGAAAGGTTCACGTAAATAGGAAGGTTCAGTTGAAATAATGAAGTTCAATTATTATGGAACATATAATATTTTCAGGAATTATAGAAGTAATAGTTCCATAATAAATTTCGATTTAGGAGTATGAAAGAAAATAATATCCCTTACCGTAGCAGGTTTGATTAACAAAAGGTGAAGGAAATTAATACAAAGGGTTATTCACCAACAGGCGGCAATCCGCTCCGTAAGGTTATTCCCACAATTTAATATAATTTGAGTACAAAGAGTTATTCACCAAACAGGCGGCAATCCGCTCCGTAAGGTTATTCTCAGAGATTAATAATAAATGAATACGAAAGGTTATTCACCAACAGGCGGCAATCCGCTCCGTAAGGTTATTCCCACAATTTAATACATGGAAATAAAAGGCACGTCTTATGAGTAAGGAAGAAACAATATTATTATCGAGAATCAAATAATGATAATCCCTTACCATAGTATGTTTGAATAATGGAAGATGAAAAAGATGGTATCCCTTACCGTAACACGTGACTGGATATTGATTTAAATGAGGTTGATTAACTTGAACAGTACACGTATACTTATAGATCTTCACAAATACTCAAGATGACTTAAGCACACTTAGAGAGAACTTTCACAAGAAGTATTTAGAGAGAGAAAGAAAGAACAAGTAAGGAAGTTTATGAAAAATCCTTAAGTTAATGCTTCTATTTATAGCCAAAAATCTTATCATTCATTTAATCTAAACCATTCATTTAAAGATCACCTTTTAATCTACACCATCCATTTCAAATATTATATTATCTTTAATCTACACCATTCATTTCATATCACCTAATAATCACCTAACTTTATATTATAAACAAATCAATTTAATTATTCAACAATAATTCACACTTTAATCTACACCATTCATTTCATATCACCTAATAATCACCTAACTTTATATTATAAACAAATCAATTCAATTATTCAACAATAATTCACACTTTAATCTACACCATTCATTTCATATCACCTAATAATCACCTAACTTTATATTATAAACAAATAACTTTATCAATTCAATTATTATGACTAATTGTTATAAATACAGTATAGTTAGCTCTTAGATATCAAGTCAATAAATTAATGAAATACAACTGTTTAAATAACATCATAATAGAGATAACAATAATGTAAAATAAAGCATACGTTACTGTGTAATGACAATTATTGATTCAATAATGTGAATTACTGTGCATATGTTACTGTGACAATTATTAGGTTCAATAATTTTAAAAACAGTGCAACAACAATTATTGACTCAATGATATAAAATACAGTGTAATGACAATTATTAAATCAATAATGCAAAATACTGTGTAACAACAATTATTGAATTGATAATATAAAATATTATGCAGTGACAATTATCGATGAAATGATGCGTAACAGTTACGGTGTCAATTATCAGACCAATAATATGAGACACTATGCAATACCGTGTGTTACTGTAGAGTACCGTGTGCTACAGAAAATACCATAAACTACCGTATGCTACTATTCTTTTATCACCGGTATTTTAACAGTTCCGTTGACTATTTTTATTTAAAAAGGTTACTTCTGTCGTTTTCTATATCCGACAAATATTCCGTTGTGGGGTCCACCAATAATTTATTATTTTGGCGCCGTCGTACGGCACGAATATTCCCCGACCAAACGAATATTCCCCGACAAAGCGAATATTGTCCGACAAAATAAAATTTGCACATAACATCCTTAACTTTCAATTTTGTTAATTTAACCACTTACTGTTTCAAAAAAAAATATATATGAAGAAAAATTAAATTTTGTATTTCATAAAATTCGGGGTCTTACAATTGGTTAGTCCAAAAGGCATGACTAAAAACTCATAATGCCCATAACGAGTTCTGAAAGCAGTCTTTGGAATGTCCTCAGCTTTAACCTTTAACTGATGATATCCAGGACGGAGATCAATCTTTGAGAAATGTTGAGCACCTTGTAATTGATCAAACATGTCATCGATCCGAGGCAACGGGTACCTGTTTTTGATGGTGACATGGTTCAATTCTCGGTAGTCAATGCACAATCTCATACTCCCGTCTTTCTTCTTCACAAATAGAACAGGAGCACCCCAAGGTGATGCACTCGGACGAATGAAACCGGTATCCAACAATTCCTGTAGTTGGACTTTTAACTCTTGAAGTTCAATGGGAGCCATTCGGTATGGAGTTTTGGAAATGGGCTTGATACCGGGTTCAAGATCAATACAAAATTCAATTTCACGGTTTGGGGGTAAGCCAGGAAGTTCTTCAGGAAAAACGTCAGGAAACTCATTAACAATGGGAATATCATTCAAGTTTGACGTATTTTTGTTCAAATCAGTGACATGAGCTAAAAAGGCTTGACATCCGTTTTTCAATAAACGAATGGCTTTATGGCAAGAAATAACAGTTATAGATTTCAATGGTTTAGTTGCTTGAATTTGCATGACAAGTTGATTAGGAATATGAAAACTAATAATCTTATGAAAACAATCAATTTTAGCATGATGGGTAGTCAACCAATCAATTCCTAAAATCACATCAAATTCATGCATCTACAAAGAAATAAGGTCAACAGGTAATGTGAGGTTGTTGATTTGCACTAGGCAAGATTTATAGACAGTAGATGTAATGGTCATTTCTCCTAATAGGGTTCAACTGATAAGTCAAAATCCAAATTTTCAGGAGTTAAGTTTAAACGCTGAGCACATGCAGGTGAGATAAAAGAATGGGTAGAGCCAGTATCTAACAAAGCGTAGACTTCACGAGAATTTATGAATAGCTTACCGGTTATCACCTCGTTCGAGTTTCGTGCCATTTGGGATGTCACAACAAAAGCTCTCCCTTGAACTACAGATTTTCCCTTATCCGCGCTAGCTTTTGGTATCATCATTGCAGTTGGACTCGATTTTGTGGCAGGACAAAACCGCGCAAGATGACCCTCTTTCCCACAACTGTAACACTTTTTGGACTGCTGTGTACAGTTTGGGCTGATGTGACCTTCTTGACCACACCTATAACATCTCACTGGTGGTCGATCTTCTCCCCTTGAAACTGGGGTCGGTGCTGGTGCTGGTGCCCTTCCATAATTATTATGGAATCTTTTTCTTTTGAAATTGTTCCCACTGGATTCTCCTATTCTGTTATTTGATGTGGAATTACCACCGAAGTGTTGATTACCTCCTCGATGATTCTCGTTCCTGTGGTTGTTATCATTCCTTTCTCTATGCTGATCATTAACTCTTGGCTGCAATGTTTCATCTGTCTGCTCCACCCTTTGAGCCCTATCCACAACATCTGAATACAAACTGAATTTATGAGAGCTAAGTTGTTGACGAATTTTGAGTCTCAAACCTCTTAGGAACATCCGACTCATTCGTGCTTCGTCATCCACTAGATGGGTGGCAAAACAAGATAACTCAGCGAACTTAGCTTCATATTGGGAGGCTGTCATGTTTCCCTGCTCTAGCTTAATGAATTCCACCTCTTTCATATGGCAGATGCTTTCTGGAAAATACTTCTCGTTAAACAGTTCTTCGAATTCTGTCCAAGACATTTCGAGTGCTGAAGGTTGGATACGTTTTACCGCTTCCCACCAATGATCTGCCTCACCTCGTAACATAAAAGTGGCAAATGGCACCTTCTGATCATCAGCGCATTGTAAGACATCAAGTATTTTTGTCGTCTTCTTTAGCCATGCCTCCGCTTTGAGTGGGTCAGGCTTCCCGTGGAATTCAGGTGGTCCCAATTCTTTAAATTGTTTGACAGTGACCATCCTCAAATTGCCAGCGTTTCTACCGTTATTATTGACTGGATTTCCTCTTCCTTGATTCTGTATGAACTGCATGAAATTCCTAAAGAATCCATCGTTCATCATGTTATCAGGAACATTATTTCCTGAGTTGGCAGGAGGATTATTTGGGGCCTCCTGATTCTCGGCTACATTTGCTTCGGGTATTCCATAGTTAACCTCTTGATTTCCAGATGCCATACTTAACTGTGGTCACAAAATAATTGTTAGTTCAAACAAACTGACTCATCACTTCATGTCCCTATATTCAAATCAACTCATTAGATAATAAAATCTAATTTAGGTGGGACACACTAGTGACTGATTATATTCGTCTCTCCCCTCCTAGTTCTACCCCAGATCTCCATTAAAGACCATATCTCTAAGCTCTGATGCCAACTGTGACGCCCCCAAATCTAGGCCCACACAGCCCAAACTTGAGTCGTCAAAAGACTACAACAAAATTATTACAACAAAGCACAACGTATAACAATACAGTGTATAATAATACACAACTAAGTCTTCACTATTATTGCCACACTATTTTACAACATGTGAAGACTACGATAGCTATCCCCGCACTCTCACTCCATTCCCCGGCTAGACCCCGTTACGTTCTCATCTCCTGTTGAAAAACAATGGAACGAAAAGAAAGGGTGAGCTCAAATAGCCCAGTAAGAAATATCATGACTAAGATAATGACGAATAAATTATCATTAGCCTTCAACAATTGAGTTCTGAATACAATAGACTACAAGGTTTATATCAAAAACTGTAGTTAAATTCTTAAACAATGTTCAGATCAATAATAGCAGCGGAATGAGCAATCTATTAGAAGAATAATGCAGACTATAATGTCCACTCGCTTCTCTTTTTAGTAAAAATATCATCAACTTTTATCATCTGAAATACCATTAGTCAAGATAATACAACTTCACAGTTCCTGGTCATAATCATGCAGATCAACAGTTCATCTTTGCACTACGGGCCAAAGACATTCAATATAACACCAACGGTCATGATTATACCAGATTCAACCTTTGGTCATAATCATACTAATCAACAGTTCATCTTTGCACTACGGGCCAAAAAGAACATTAACCACGTGCCATAAAAGACACCGAACAGATGTATCGCCTTTAACCTATCATCTGTTCAATAATTATATCACATCTGTGCCCCCGGCCACAGATATTCACAACAGTTTGATTCTTGATGATTAATACAAATAACAGTGATACAAATGATGAACAGAACAACAGGATAAACAATAAGTATCGGAAGTTTACTTTGTGCAGATTCAAATAATGTCCAAATTGCCAACATGATGTGGAGTGAAATTTAAAAAAATGATATTCAAGATTCACAGTTCAGAATAACGATTACAGTTCAATAGAAATGTTAAGAAAATAGGAAGGTTCAGTTGAAATAATGAAGTTCAACTATTATGGAACATATAATATTTTCAGGAATTATAGAAGCAATAGTTCCATAATAAGTTTCGATTTAGGTGTATGAAAGAAAATAATATCCCTTACCGTAGCAGGTTTGATTAACAAAAGGTGAAGGGAATTAATATCCCTTACCATAGTAAGTTTGAATAATGGAAGATGAAAAAGATGGTATCCCTTATGAGTATAAAGGAAAATGATATCACTTACGAATATAGAATAAAAGTGTCATGTGATAATTCGTGTAGACAAATTATTTCCACACGAGACAAATAAAAAGGGTTATTCACCAACAGGCGGTAATCCGCGCCGTAAGGTTATTCCCATCAATTTGAATACGAAGAGTTATTCACCAAACAGGCGATCATCCGCGCCGTAAGGTTATTCCCATCAATTTGAATACGAAGAGTTATTCACCAAACAGGCGATAATCCGCACCGTAAGGTTATTCTCAAAGATTAATAAGGAATGAATACAAAAGGTTATTCACCAACATGCGGTATTCCGCGCCGTAAGGTTATTCCCACAATTTAATACATGGAAATAAATGGCACAAGAAAGAAACGATATTATTTTCGAGATTCAAAGAATGATAATCCCTTCAAGTAAGAAAGAAAATAATATCCATTTATGATGATGAAAAGAGTGATACCCCTTACCTTAACACGTGACTGGATATTGATTTAAATGAGGTTGATCAACCTATATTTTTATAATAAAATTAGTAATTACCACATATAAATTTAAAAGTGTATGATAACTCGTATAATATGAATTATCAAAATTATATATATTTAACATAATTTTTGTAGTATAATATAACAACTTTAAAATAGTTTTTAAAATAATATTCCAAAATAAAACTTCCAAAGAAAGCTTTTAAAAATAAATCTTCTCAAAGAAGAGTCTTCTAAAGGAAGATTTGTGAATACCGTGAAAAATAAGAATTTATAAAATTACTACTCTTTAATAAAAGACTTACTTGAAAAATTCCTGCACTCCTTTTGTCTTTCAAAACTCTCAAAATAACCTTACTATTTTCAGAGAAAATTTATAAAATTCTTATAGAAAAATTTTATGTTTTAGGTGTGATTTTTCTATTCAGCTGAGCAAGCTATTTATAGGAGAAATAAGGGCACTGTGCGCGGTAGGTAAGCACTGGCGTGCTGCACGCCAGTGCTGAACATTTCAGCACACAACCTCACCAACCATTTCCAGCAAATTTCAAAATTTCACATTTCATGTGGGCCCCACAGTGGGTCCCACGTGTTTCTTACTATTCACTTACTATTCACGTCACTATTCACGTTACTATTTCAAATAGTAAAATTAATTATTTTATTTTTTATTTATTTATTTATTTATTCTTCCTGTGAGTCCAACATATAAAATAATGTTACCACAATAATGTAAAAAACACGTTACATATTTTTATTAATTTAATAATATAAATTATAGTGTATTTGCTACTGTGACAATTATTAGATTCAATAATTTTAAACTACAGTGCACCAACAATTATTGACTCGATGATATGAAATACAGTGTAATGGCAATTATTGAATCAATAATGCAAAATACTGTGTAGCAACAATAATTGAATTGATAATATAAAATATTATGCAGTGACAATTATTGATGAAATGATGCGCAACAGTTACGGTGTCAATTATCAGACTAATAATATGAGACACTGTGCAATACCGTGTGCTACTGTAGAATACCGTGTGCTACACTGAAATACCATAAATTACCGTATGCTACTATTCTTTTATCACCGGTATTTTAACAGTTAGCACCGTTGACTATTTTTATTAAAAATGTTACTTCTGTCGTTTTCTATATCCGACAAATATTCCGTTGTGGGGTCCACCAATAATTTGTTATTTCGGCGTCGTCGTACGGCCCGAATATTCCCCGACAAAACGAATATTGTCCGACAAAATAAAATTTGCACATAACATCCTTAACTTTAAACTTTATCGATTTAACCACTTACTGTTTCAGAAAAATATATATGAAGAAAAATTAAATTTTATATTTCATAAAATTCGGGGTCTTACAACGAGAGAGTACACACACTTCTCTAGGTTGGGGTACCTTGTTTCAGCATCCCTCAAAGCATGACTTACGTAGTAAACCGGATTATGTCTACCCCCTTCCTCCCGAACCAACACTGCTCCGACCGCCAGGGAGCTCACGGCTAATTTCAAATAAAGCAACTCATTGGGTAAAGGTTTTTGCAGCAACGGAGCCGATAAAAGATATCTTTTAATGCCTTGGAACGCATCCTCGCACTCCGAAGTCCAATAAAAGGACTTCTCGTTTTTGGGCCCTTTCAATGTATCAAAGAACGACAGACACCTTTCTGCCGATTGAGACATGAACCTTCGAATAGCCGCTATCCGACCTGTTAGTCTTTGTACGTCTTTAAAGGTTTTCGGTGATTTCATGTTGATGACCGCCTTGATCTTCTCCGGATTTTCCTCTATTCCCCTCTTACTAACTAGGTATCCCAAAAATTTGCCCGCTCCAAGCCCAAAAATACATTTGGTAGGATTAAGCCGCATATGGTAGTGGCAAACTGTCCGAAAGCATTCCTCTAAATCATCTAAATGGTCATGCAGCCTCATACTTCTAACAATCATGTCATCAACATATACCTCCATGTTTCGGTCGATTTGCTTTTGGAACACTTTATTCATCATTCTCTGGTAAGTCGCTTCAGCATTAATGAGTCCGAACGTCATTCAGTTGTAGGCGTAAATGGCCTGATGAGTGATAAAAGAGGTCTTCGGGATATCTTCTCTCTCCATCAAAATCTGATTGTATCCCGAAAATGCATCCAAAAAGCTTAGTATGGCATTCCCTGAAGTTGCATCAATCAATTGGTCGATGTGTGGCAGATGATAGAAATCCTTCGGGCAAGCTTTATTTAGGTCCGTGTAGTCAATGCAGACTATCCACTTTCCATTTTGTTTTCGGACCAATACAACATTAGCAAGCCACTCCGGGTATTCAATTTCTTCGATAATACCAACGTCCAATAGCTTTCCTACTTCTTTATCAATGATCTTCTGTCGTTCGGGAGCAAAGATTCGTCTCTTCTAGAAGACAGGCTTTTTCTCGGGATCAACGGATAGCCTGTGGACGGCCACATCTTCTGCCATCCCCGACATATCTCGAGGTGTCCAGGCGAAGATATCAGCATAAGTTCTAAGTAACTCTGTTAACCCTTTCTTCAAAGTATCTTTCAACCCGGCTCCTAACTTAACCAACTTCTCGGTATTTCCCAGAATGAGTTCCACATCCTCGGTCTCTTCAGCAGGGGAAGCCAATGGGTCAGTAACTCCCTCTGTAAAAGGCTCAACATCCACCGTCAAAGTCTGTTTCATCTTGCTAACCCCGACCAATGGTGCCGTGAGAGTGTGTCGATAACATCTCCTCGCAATGTCAAGATCACCTTTTACTTCTCTGACCCCGTGGGAGGTAGGAAACTTCATTTCAAAGTGGGCAATCGAGATGATTGCCTGAAGTGCTGATAACGTCGTTCTTCCATGAATAACATTATAAGTTGAGTCTACCTGCACTACAAAGAACTTGACGTTGATCTTCACTTGTTTAGGAGCGTTTTCGAACACCATTGGTAACTCCACTGTCCCGATAACAGGCACTGCTTCATTCCCGAACCCGTATAATGGTGATTCTTGTCCCACTTCCAGCCTGATCCCTTCTAAATCTATGTGTCGGTAAGCATGACTGTATAACACATTAACAGAAGATCCGTTATCGACCATTATCCTCTTAATAGCCACAGGTCCTACTTGGGCAGTTATCACCAAGGCCCCTTCGTGTGGTTCCACATGATCAGCTGGGTAATCCTCGTCAGAAAACGAGATGACCGTCCCCGGATAAAGTCATGCTGGTTTGGCCGACTGTTCTGCTAAAGCCATTACAATCTCCGAAGTGGATCTCTGGCGCTTTTCCGACTGGTTTCTAGGTACCCCTCCACTGATGACATCAATAACTGGCCTCGGCTGATTCGTACCAGCCTCATTATGATCATCCCTTTGTGGTCGTCCTCTTTGAGGGACTGTCCGCCCAGCGACAAAGTGTAATAATCGACCGCTCTGCACATTCTTCTCAATCAGCTCCTTCAAGTCGTGACATCTTTTCGCATCATGTCCTCTCGATTGATGATATTCACAAAATTGATTCGAGAATCCCCGATAACCCCTCCTCGTTCTGGGCGGTTCAAAAAGTTGTGTACCTCTGATTTGATTCAATATCTGCACCCGATCGGCATTCAGAGGAGTGTATGTCTTCTGTTCAAATTTAGGCTGGGTGGGTGGCCGGTTTGCCTGATTACTTCCCTTTGGGCCAAGCCTATCCAGCACATCAGATTTTCCTTCCTTTGGTTTGTATTGATCAATCCCCTTCTGGTTCTTTGTCAAAGTTGCCATTGCTTCTTCAATCGCAATAAATTTGTCTGCTCGTTCATAAGCATCAGCCAGATCCTTCAGCGGTTTGAACATGATGTCCTTCATCAACTTCTTTGATTTGCCAATGTCCAACCCCGTAGTAAAGAATCCCAATGCCTGGGTCATATCTAGGTTAACCACTGCCCCTGCGGCCTCCCTGAACCACTGTACATATTGGTTTAGGGTTTCATTTCCTCTTTGTTTAATTTGCATCAACGATGCTGTTAATTTCCCCCTCTTTTTATTACTCCCGAACCGGTCATGAAACTTGTCGCATAACTCTTTCCATGAATTAACACTTCCCGATGGCAAAGATACGATCCACTGCATCGCTGCCTTTTTTAAAGTGGTTAGGAAAATCTTGCACATCCCCGCATCAGAGTGGTTGTAGTACCCCATTATAATTTCATAGGAATTCGTATGGTCCTAGGGATCACCGGCACCATCAAAAGATTCCAACGGTGGCAACTTCATCTTCGGGTCAGCCTTTTCCATATTAATCGTAGCTGAGAATGGAGACTTGGTTTCTACGGGCTTAGCTCCCGCCTTAACTTCAGCTAACTGTCGTTCCAGGTCTGCCATTATCTTTCTAAGTAAATCATCATCATCACTGGCTTTCTGAGAGTCAAGTTCAACCCCTGAACCTTTTCTAGGACTTCGTATTTCCCGATAATCAGATGTATCTCCCAAACCTCTCCTCGGACTACGAGTCACCCGATCGTCAGGCTGATACCCTGACCCCCTCTTCGGACTCCGAGCCACCCGATCGTCAGGCTGATACCCTGACCCCCTCCTTTTTACTCCGAGCCACATGATCCTCAGGATGATACCCTGACCCCCTTCTCGGACTCCGAGCTACACGATCGTCAGGCTGATACCCTGACCCCCTCCTCAGACTTCGAGCTACACGATCGTCCTTTTGGTTACGTCTCCAACGTGGAGATAGGGAGCGCGTCCACCAGTCTGAGTAAGTCGACCCCCTATCTTGAGAAGTGGTTGGCCCCATATCTGCTCATTCCGAATATGGTTTCGGAGGGCCGTAACCATCCCCGACTCTATCTACCAATGGTGATGAGGGTGGGTCATTCACCCATCCCTGACCTTCCTAACTCCGAGGCGTCCGTATCCCAGATCCTTGGACTGTGTCCTGAGGCATCTCATGCTCCTTCAGCTCTGCCAGTAGAACATCCCACTTCTCCTGCTGATGTCGGAAAGATCGCATAGTCCCTTCTACCGTCTGGATTCTCTGTCTCTTAATAAACTCCCTTTGATCGTAGGATTTCCTCTCGTCGGCCGCACGCTCTCGGACAGAAGATTGACGGTTCGTCTCCCTATCATGAACCAAGCTTGGAGAAATAGAGGGGAACAACCGTCGTCGGACCGAGTTGGAGTGTGGCACTGTCGAACCTCCTCTATGAGCAGATGAACCCAATCTATCCCTAACTGAACCCCTCGTTATAGAAGGTGCTGAAGAACCAGTCTTCTCCACCCGATCACCTTGATGCTCCATAACCAATCTGCTGCTATGTTTTACTCACGCGGTGATTTTAAAACAGAACCAAGGCCCTCCTTCTAGTGCCACTGTTAACGCCAAATTTTATCACTCGTTGAAATCACGAAACAACAAGAAAAATTCAACGCCAAACACCAATAAAACAGGAGAAAGTATTACAAGAACACAGGAATTTAAGTGGAAACCCAATAGGGAAAAAACCACGGAAAAAAGGATAATCCCACTAGTAGGATAATCGTATTTTTAATCTTTCTCAAGTACAATAGAGAGCCCGTTTACTGGAAAATGATGGTTCTGAATCTAAAAAGCAGTAAGGTCGGTCTAGCAATAATAATATCTCCCTCCACTTCCATGCAAGTCCATATTTATATAAGTGTACAAATATCGAAAAGTGTGTAGGACTAAGAGCCCCTAACCGCACATGGCCCAACAGTTAATAAGCCCAACTCCCATGAGGCTTCCTTACCCGGCCCATAAAAGAACCCAAGTATTAAAATGAAAGCCCAGTCCAACAAATTAACACAGACTAGCCCAAACCTCAATCCAAATATTCTAATCCCAACACTAACAAAGCACCATCCATCATTTGTTTCTCACCAATGAAAGCCATTTGATTTTGAGCAATTAGTCCCTCCCATGACTTTTCTTAATCTGTTAGCTAAGATTTTAACTAATATTTTATACATGGAATTAATCAATGAAATTGGTCTTAGATCATTCACACTTTCAACAGTTTTCTTCTTTAGAATTATAACAATAAATGAGGAATTTAAACTTTTTGTGATTCTGGCATTTTTGTAAAATTGTTGCATCATTTCCATTATGTCCCCTTCCATAAAACCCCAAGCCTTTTTTCACAAAATTGAAGTTCTACCCATCCGCTCCAGGTTCTTTTCACTGCCTCCTTGACCTCATCTTTGGTAAATCCTTGCTGTAAGTAATCTGCCTCCTTTACTGAAAGCCTTTTCAACTTTAATTCTTATAGCTCAAACTGGGATGTTTGTTTTGGTTTTAACAAGTTTTCACAGAACTCTTGAAGGCCCAACTTAACCTTAATAAGATCTTCAGTCCACTTTCCTCCGAAATTGATTCCGTACAGTGCATTTGACCTTCTTCTCATCTTTGCATACATATGAAAATATTTTGTATTTTTATCTCCAAGTCAATTCACTCTTGATTTTTGTTTCCATTCCTTTTCTTCTTCTATGTTTAGGTTCCACCATTCTGCTCGAAGGGATCTTCTCTCCTATAATTCCATTTCATTTCATTATCTTATTTTCAAATATTTCTCCAGGTTATCTATTTCCTTCTCAATTTTTCATATTTTGTCCTTTAAATTCACTTTACTTTTCCTAAGCCAAATTTTCATACAGCCTTTCAAAAACTGAATCTTCTTTACTAACTTAAAGCCAGCCCAATCTTTAATCTTCTTACAACGTCATAATCAAACTAATACAAAAGATTATGCTAATATTTTCTTTATTTCATAAATTTTTTTTATTGGCTGATTTCTTAAGTGTAAGAGACTATTTGATGGAATTACACGGTGAAATAAAATACTTTCACTAATAAAATTATTTTTATGTATAATTCAAATAATATTTGAAAAATAAACTTTAAAAATACCCTATTTAGATATTTTAGTAAATTATTAAGTTTAAACATAAACGTAATATATATATAATATATAAAAGTAGTAGGAGAGAGTTTCTCCTCGCAAAATAGAGCACTCTCATATTCCTCATATCTTATATTTTAAATTTCTTCTACCAATACAAAAATATGAATAATAAAGCATACCTAAATTTAATAAATTTCTTTATTTTCATCACTTATATGTAGAGTCCAAAAATTTTAAAAAAATTACCACCTATAAATTAATGTAACGTAAGGAGTTTCATATCTTTAGATCTTTAATAAGTTACTAAATAATCAAACACATAGTAATAGAATTACTAAATAATTAAACACATAGTAATAGAAAGCCTAATTGACCTAAAATAAAACTCAAACTATTTGGTCAATCCATATACGAAGTATCAACTAACTCTTTTTATTTTTATTTTATCTTTTTTTTTAGTATTACTTTTGGAATTTGTAAGTTGTAAGTTGGCTAGTCATATATGTATGTACATCACATTTATGCTACGTTTAGATCGAATGAATGGGATGGGTGAAAGAATATAATAGAAAAAAGAATGGAAAAATGGAATGATTCATTTCATTCCAGCTAAAATGATTCATTTTATGTCATTCCTTAAAGAATAAAATTCATAAATTTAAGAGAAATAAAAAATATTTATTTCATTCCAATTGAACAACCAAACACAATTTTTTTATTCTATAGGAATGAGTTATTTCATTATCACCTTTATTCCTTCAATCCAAACGTAACATTATTATCTTTATAATTTAAGGAGAGAATTTGAAGATTCAATTTTAATCTTAATTGTTTTATTTCCAGTAATTCTTTAATACATTAAGATGCTAACCCCTATTTCGAAAGGGACTCCTATACCACAAATAAATTGCTTCAATTGTGTATTTTCTTAATCACAAAATATCACTTTATTTTAATTGTCGAAACAAATTAATTAGTGAATATTACAGGTTGATTTTGTATATAAAAAAATAACCAAACCATTTAAGGCGTTTAATTATAAACAATTAAAAACCAAACACATCTAAACTTTTACTATGTAGTCAGTTATTAGCCTATTCGGTTATTAGTTAAATTGGTCGATTTAGGCTGTTTAAACCAAGAAAAATGAATAATTAAATATAAAATTAAATTATAAATCATCAAACAACCAAACATAATATACTATATTCTAGTATATTGTTCTACTCCTCAAATTTTAACAAATACTTATGGTCATTAAAAATAAAATTTTAATCTTCTTCTCAAGATAACTTGAGACCAAATTACTAATAAAGAACTCACATATTAAGCATATAAGAATAATAAGCATCTATTAAGCCTAAATTTTCTAACATGGTAAATAAAATATTATATAATATACTAAAATTTTGAGTATTATTGTATATAAGTAAAAGTATATATTCTATATATATTATATTTATAAATATAAATATATAAATATATTTATAACTTTATATATTCGGCTGGTTCAATCGATTTTGATTTTTTTATGGATACAAACCAGAATCGGCCGACTAGTTAGGTTTTTAGTTTTCGATTTAGGTTGTTATCGATTTGGTTTGGTTTGATTTGGACGATTTTTCGATTTCCATAACTCAAGATCAATTTACAAAAAAATAGTGAGATACCTAGTTGGCACTCCTTCGACCCTTTATGTATTTTGATATGTACAGAAAATTGATTACACAATTAGAACCCATGCATACACTAACGAACGATTTATATTGGTATAGATATATGAATTAATGTACAACAATTTGCAAAGAGTATCTATCGTACAGAAGTTTAATAATACATAAATAACTTATATTGATCGCTATAAAACATATCCATCAATAGTAATATATAATAACGTAATAGACGATCCCAAATTCAATTATTTCGAGTCAATTTCATTGGTCACTAGTCAACTCATCGAGTTTGGCTTTACCCAATTTAGATTCTAAGGTTGAAGGGTCGTTCTTTCCCAAACTCTTCTTCTCACATAAAACTCTTCTTTCGAAGAGTCATTAAGCTGCATAATTATATAATTATATATATATATATATATATGTGTGTGTGTGTGTGTGTAAATGGGTACTACTAATTGTGAGACGGTCACCGAAATGCTAAT
This sequence comes from Hedera helix, assembly GCA_947179155.2. NCBI lineage: Eukaryota > Viridiplantae > Streptophyta > Magnoliopsida > Apiales > Araliaceae > Hedera > Hedera helix. Next base: position 2,937,860 of record OX359275.1, on the reverse strand, counting down.
TGGCTACCAACAGAAGAAGAATTAATCAGCTACCATCCACTAATAGAGTATTTAACAGGCCCCTCCTAGCTCAAGCTATTCAAGACATTGATACTGTAGAGTTTTATGACAAGCATCCCAAAACACTAGATCGGTCATCAAAATGCCAATTGGCTATCAGTTTTTACTAAAAGAGAAAGAATTAATAAGTTACTATCCCATTAATAAATGTTTTACAGGCCCCTCCCAGTTCAAGCTATTCAAGACATTGATACTACAGAGTTCTAGATAATCACCATACATTTAATATATATATATATATATATATATATATATATATATATATATATATATATATATATATATTAGATCAATTGGCTACCTATTTCTACCAATAGAGGAAGAATTGATTATCTATTATCTCACTAATAAAGTTTTACAGGCTCCTCCCAACTCAAGTTATTCAAAACATTGATCCTAGAGAGTTCTAGGCATGACTTTATTATATGATATTAGACTATTCTATCTTTTAGTTAGTTATTTGATTAAAATTATGACTTGATTAAATAATACAAGAAGTTATTCACAATTCAATTTTCTGAGTCAATTTAATTAGTTATGAGTGAATTATAGTAGAATATGTTAAACTAAATTATTAAATATTAAAAAAAAAGTTATACAAACTAACTCGTGCTTCGCACGAGCTATCAAAATTGTATATAATAACAAAAAGATTATAATGTAGTAGATTTAGAGATACATTTAAGGAAAATATAACAATCAATCTTTTGAAAACTTGATGAATTCTCGACTTTGGTAGACTCAAATATGTGACCTTACATGGTAAAAAGAGACTTTTATCACTAGGATAGGCTATCGCATTTGGTCAAAAAAATTATATTTTTGATTTTTGTTTAATTTGGTTAATTTAGAGTATTAATTTTCTTAATTAACTATGGCACTCCATTAGCTCTACAAATAGAATTTCATTTAATTTTTTTCCTAATTAATTTATAAAATTCTAAAATTTAAAATTAATGTTGATGAATGCAAAAATTAACATTTAAACTACTTAAAAAGTAACACAAAGTAAATAATTATTATTTGAAAACATAGTACAGTTTAATATAAATGTTAAGGAATCACAAACTACTTACTATTACGTATGTTGTTTAATTTATTTTTTTTAAGCTAGTTAGGTATCATATATAATTTTTTAGTTAAACATGTAATTTCCTCGTATATATATATTTGTTAAATTAAATTTGTATTAAAAAGGAAGGTATAAAAGCAAAAGGGCATACCCCAGAACTTGCATAACAATCCATCCAAGAGACATGACGGAAGATTATACTAGGTTATCAATCGGCATGTGTCCAAGTCCAAACCCAACAACATTTATCCTAAATCTAGTTGAACTATATATCCTACTTTTAATAAGATGGAAGATCGTACTGATGGAGCAGGTGTGGCTTATGCCAATCTACAACTTGCCCTCTATTTCGTATAGACTCCTAGATAACAGAAGTATTGACCATATCAAAGGAATTTTAAAGAATCTTATCTTGTCTACTCAGATCAAAATGGAGATTGAAATTAAAATTAAGTCTGAAGTTACGAACCTACATGTGACGGGAAGATGGCAAGGACCAACCACTATCAATTAAAACGTCAACAACTATAGCTCCAGGAACCTGCCCAGAATGAACCACAATGGGGTCATGACTATTAGACGAAGCTAGAAGCTTCTTCAAATACCAAGGGTTAAACCATAGCTTAATGGTTCTGCCATTCCTAATAACATAATTGATATGTCTCAAAGCAATATGTCTTAACTTTAATAATTTCCTCCAAATTCAAGAGCAATCATTGGGTATAGGAAGGCTCCAGAAGGGTTTATCTTTAATTCCAGTATCACGCGCCCATTTTTCCCATAAGGAATTGCTACATGGATTAACAATCTGCCATAAGTGCCATAGGATAGCTGTTGTGTTCCAATCATGTAACTATTTAATGTTGAGAGCTCCTTCAGAAAAAGGAAGAGCCATTTTATCCCAAGCAACTTTGGTCCCATACTTTTGAAGAGTAAAACTCTTCCATAAAAATCTGCTAAGAGTGGTCTTTAAGTCTTTGAAAATGCTAGCAGGAAGAATAATATATGAAGACCAATAAGCTTGAACGACAAAAAGGACAGATTTAATTAACCGAAATCTGCCTGAGAAAGACAACATTTTGTTAGCCCAGATGGAAACTTTAGCTGTAATTTTGTCTAAGAGAGGCTTGTTGTCATTAACAGAAAGTTAGGTAAATATAAGTGGAACACTAAGGAATTTGGTAGGAAGGGAGCGTCTAACAAAATTTGTAACTCTAAGAATCTAATTTGAGACTTCAGTGGAAACATTGGCTAAAAAATACAGACTATTTGATTCATTAGGAACCAACCCAAATTTTAGTGAATTTTTTTTTACAACTTTGAGAAGAGTAAGAACAGAGTCAAGGTCGCCATGGCAAAAAAACATAAGATCATCAGCAAAACTAGATCATCAGCAAAACAGAGATTGATGATTCTATTTGTATTAGTCCTCCAATGAAACTTAAAAGGCAGATGTTTGATATAATCATTAATGAGCAAGGAAATGATATCCATGATAATAACAAATAGATAAGGAGAAAGAAGGTCCCACTGTCTCAACCCTTTTGCTCCTTTAAAAAACCCACACAAGGAACCATTAACTTTAACTGAAAACAAGGTAGTTGAGATGCAAGATTTAATCCAATAAATGAATTTGGGGGAAAATCTATAAAGCTGTAGAATATCAAAAATGAACTCCCACCTAACACTATTAAAAGCCTTTTTAAGATCAATTTTAATAGTGCATCTTGAAGGACCTGCGCTTCTATGGTAATTTCTAAGCAATTCCTAGCCAAGTAAAATATTATCCCCAATTCTTCTTCCATGAACAAAAGCAGCTTGAGAGTAGGAGATAATGAAAGGAAGTGCAATTTTGATTCTAGAAACAATGATTTTAGAAATACATTTATATGTAGTGTTACAACAAGAAATTGGCCCACATAGAGGAAGGATTAAGAACATAAGGAATTAGAGCAATAGCAGTGGCATTAGTACCTTTCAGAAGACAGCCCCTATCAAAGAAAGACTTTATAGTAGCAAGGACTTCTGTTTTTCTTCATAGATTTGAGAGTAACTACTATTTCAGCTTCAGTGACATCCCTGTCCATAGAATTAGCGTGCTCAGAAGATAATGTTCTAGTAAAGATATGTTTCAAATCAAAAAGCCTAGAATAGGCAGTGGAAACAAGAGTGCTCAGCAATTATCTAAAATGGATATGATCTTGTTTGTGTTTTAATGACTTTTGATTTCATTGTGAAAAAACCAGTGTATTGAAGGTTGTTTGATTTGATGATGATGACTGTTGTGCAAAAATGATTGTAGCAAATGTGCTTATATGGTTGATTATCCATATGTATCTGACTACGTGCTTATGTGTTAATGTGCCTATGTGCTTACTTGATTATGTGCGTATATGTTTTAAAGTGCTTATGTGGTTAATTGACTAAGTGATTATATGTTAATTTAAATATGTGTCTAGATGATCATGTGTGTATGATATATATTACTTGATTCAAATATTGTGATTTGCACACTTATATAGCACAAATATGATCTTGTTGAAAACTATATGCTGCTTATAATAAGAGTAAAAGTTATCTGGTTCAAATATTGTAAAGTCCCTTTGAAAGGAATTATGTGTACAAAGGACTTAGGTAAAAGATCAGAAATGTTAGGTTGATCTTTCCGTAGAAGTTACTCTGCATTAAAGATAAATACTATAAGCAGAGTAATATAAGATTAAATCATTGTTGTATGGCAAAGTTTGTAAAGTCCTTTCAAAGTAATGATGTAATGATGTACAAGGACTTAGTTAGAAAAGATCAAATTTATTAAGTTGATCTTATATTATATCTGTTCAGTCAATATAATCGTAGAATGGACTTTACGATTCCAAGCAAAGAAGACTCAACGATTCAGTCTGTTCGTATAGTGGACTATACGACTCCATACCAAGATAACTCTACGAACATCAAGGAGAGACAGCTGTGCAACAGTTCTACTGAATATACAAGTTGAATTGAAGAATTGATCAAGTACAAAACGTAGAGCAGAACTCTACGATCGTCGAACAAGCAGCTAAGCAAGCCTTCAGGAAACGTAGAACCAGAGAAGAAATGTACTCTACGATATGCACAAACTGGCAAGATCGTAGAGAGGATTCAAAGAGCAAGCACAATACGTTAACTCTACGATTTGCACAGATAGAAGAAATCATAGAGTGAAACCAGAAGATAAGACAATGCAGAAAATTATTCTACACATGGTATAATCATTGAGCAGAAATAAAGGATGCGCTAACGAAGACAACAACTCAACGATTTCATTGAAAAGCAAAGCCTACAGTTAACAACTCTACGATCTGAACAAAATAGCAAAATCGCAGAGTAAGAGAGAAGATCGCTCCGACTCAACCTTTTACCCGACATACTTCAAGTAACGAGTGGAGCTGAATTCGTAGAGTCTAAATGGACAGACAATCACTCTACGAATTTACTATCAGAAGCAGTAAAGTAACAGAACTGCAATATGGTGCGAGAGAAGAGAGAATATTCCTCTTCCAGATTAGAGAAAGATTAAATGCTGTTAAGGAACAGATGCATGTCAGAGTTATAGAGGACTTTGTGACCAGACGACTATAAGTAAGAACCTACTACTCAGCAAGCTGGTGAAAATAATCAGACTAATAGGATATCTCTGACAGCAATAGAGCAGCTGGTTATTAAAGTCAAGGAAGATATTTAATGATGGATCAGAAGGTTAAATATATAATAATCCTTGATATACAACTCTGGAAGTGCAATAGCTAAAAATGCAGCAAGCAAAGCTACAGGTTGATGTGACAGTACATATGTCAGAAAAGGGAAAAAGCACTGATACAAACAACAGAAAGTCAACATCAAAGATATCAAGGATCTGCACAAAGCCAAAGAAACCCAACGGATCTTTTCAAACGGTAAAATATGCACAAATGTATATAAAGATAAATGCTCACAGAGAAAAAATGTTGTTGAAAATACAAGAGAGGATAGTGGACAACAACATACCGTAGAGCGAAACAAAAATGAATAAGCTGAAGAACACTCTACGATCCACTAGAACACTAACAGTGAATTAAGAGAGACATAGAGAGAAATGACTCTATTGCAAGATAAGTGTTCAAAGCTGCTAAGCACGTGAAAGAGAGAAGCCTAAATGCCAACTTGATACAGACATGTTAGCTACTGAGTACCAAAAAGGAGAAGCTTCACCGTCATCTCAAAAGCACATCTCGAGAGGCAATAAAATGTCTATGATAAGAAGGAACAACTGAGTACCAAAAGGAACGAACTTCACTGTCATCTCAAAAGTTCGTCTCGAGAAGTTATCAAGTACCAAAGGAGCTGAATTGCCAAAGCTTAGCAGTACAATGGGTGATCACAAGTAGCTATTGAGTATATAAAGAAGCCAAACATCATTGTCGAACTCAATATCATTTCAAGCATGATCACATCCTGCTACTGAGTATTTCAAGAAAATAGAACTTAAAGTATAACTCAGTAGCAACTCCAACATCTATCAACAAACAAGGAGCCAAGTCTGCTGGACTTGAAGATGGCAGTAGTGTCCTTGTCTTAGTGACTAAAGGATCCAAGTCTGCTGGACTTGAAGAGGGCATTTGTGTCCTTGTCATTAGTGACTAAACTAGCCAAACCTGCTGGGTTTGAAGGGTTCTTAGTGAACCAGAGTTTCCAGGCCTGCTGAGCTTGAAGGGTTCTGTATGAGCCATCCTTAGTGGATTTCCTACTTGTTAAAGTAGAAGAGTGGAGTATGAGTTATTCAGTCTCCGAACCACTTAAACTCTCTGGTGTCATTTACATTTAGTCATTTACATTCAGTCATTTACATTCGGTCATATATAGATATAACTGCTATGATTGGTTTACTGGACAAATGGCTATCTTCAATACAGTCTAAACTCAACTAAGAAGTTTTATAAATCTTTAAGGGGAGTTTTCAAACTAATATTCCGCTGTGCAAACTAATCTTGATTAAATGAACTATTTGGTAATATTATTTAATTTAAGCAAAAAAAATTTAAGAGATCTATTCAACCCCCCCCCCCCCCTTCTAGATCACTTGTGTGCCTCCGGGAACTAACACAGTGTTTGAGTCTCCTTCTCTCAGCCATCTTATTCTAGATTTCTGCTTCATAAGAGACTTCTCCCTAATAATGGCATCCTAAAGATTCTGAGAGTATATCTTTTGCAAGTTAAACAAGTTCTGCTCAGTTAGATTAGCTTAGAGCTTAATCTGAAAAAAGTGAAGCAATTGTCTAGCCAGAGCCACATTATCTGTAACATTCCTAACTTTCATGTTTAAATCACAAATTGTACATTTTGCCTTTTTGAGTTTTTCAGACAAGATATAAATAGGATAACCACGAATTTGGTAGTTTCAAGCAGAGCAGAGAGCTTCTTTAAAGCCTTTAATGTCCAACATAAAGTTAAAGAATTGAAAAGGCTTATGAGGGTTTTTAAGAGCAATCCTAGTATACAAAAGAACTGGGCAATGATCAGATAACTTCATAGTACCAAAATGAGCATGGGATGAGTCTATGGCACTTGTGATACCCCCCAAATTCATGTACCAATACTTCAGATTTGGTGCTCAAGCAAAAAACACATCCAATCATTATTAAACAACATTTAATACTAATGCGAAAATAAATAAACATATGTTGTTCATTAATACATAGTTTACTAATCCCAAGGTCTTAAACCTTAAACAAAAATACATCATGAACATCCTATTAATGCAAAAGGGATCATAATTTACTAAAATAGAATAGCAATAACAACTAATTCTAAAGTTTGCCCTTACCCTTGTCCTTCTTGGAGTGCTCAGGCTTAACTGTAAGTAGTTTATGATATAGCAAGAGTAAGCAACTACTTTACTCAGCAAGTTTAAAATAAATAATGAAGGTATATCATGAATGAATAAGAATGACAATCGAATAAATCAACGATTTAAAATAACTGAACAATATAATCAAAGTTTCAAAGAAAGGATGAATATTGATTATTTACTGCTGAGTGGTCTAATGGACCATGAACAGTTCTAAGGAATCAATCATATGACTGACCCTTTTTATATTTTAACCCGTCAGTTTGTACTTGATGGGATCAGCTTTTTGTACACCATGTGTATGCATAACATTAAACTCTGATGCATCGGATAACCTATACTTATGTTCCCCTTATCAATGGTTGCTCTCTCAGTCCAAGAATCTGTACCAACTATTGATTTTGATAGCTTTTGAAATATGTTAACATGTATATGTCTAGTCGAACAAATGGCGTAGACCAATTCTTTAAACAATTCATGAATGAAGAACTTAAAATATTTTACAGTTCAATAAAAGAATAGGAATTTAAGTGCACCAAGTGCGGATATTAATAACTATCATGGATGTGGATTAAGTAATTGACAAACATTAAACCATTATCATGATTGAAAAATACTAACTCGAGTTTGAGTTATGAATTTGCTTAATATAAGTGTGAGTAAGGTTAGGAAAACTTACCTTGTTCACGACGTACCGCTAATTCAGATAAATTAGACTCCTTTAAAAGACCTAAAATTGATAATGTCGGTCTATCAATTAGTACAACATATAATTATGCACTTAAACATTTAAGTTTACTAAACCTAGCATCTAATCACCGATGATCATTACATAGCCTATTGCAAGAAATTTATTTCATTTATACTTACTTGTATTTAGGTAAATGATTTAACCGTCGAATATTACTTTTTTTTAAAGTAATATTACATTAAGTATGTTCTAAACATCTTTATATAATTAATTAAACTCTTAAACAATTTATTATAATTGTCTCATTACCTCATTTATTCTTAAACATTATTTAAAATAATAAATGAGTTATATCCTTAATTATTGTTGAACAATAATTAATTAATTACAATCTATTAAGTATTTTGTTAACTATATTCCCCTTTAATTAATATTTAATTTTTAATTAACTAATAATTAATTAATTATTCATCCTTATATATTATTTAATCTTAATTAAATAATAAATAATTATTTTATTAATCTTAACCCATTTTAATTATTATTTAAGGTCAATTAAATAATAATTAATTATCCTTAACTTATTATTTAATGTCAGTTAAATAATAAATAATTAGATTATTAAATTTATTCTCCTTTAATTATTATTTAATATCAATTAAATAATAATTTATTAATTATTACCCTTATTTATTACTTAATATTAATTAAATAATAAATAAATATTTTATTAATTTTTTTCATCATTTAAATGTTAATTGATGAACTAAAATGCTTTATTTATTATTTAATATTAAATAATAAATAATTATTTTTAATTCATAATAATAATTATCAATTTTATTTATTTATTATTTAATAATAATTAATAATTAATTACTTTTAATTCCCTTTATTTGTTGTTTAATGTTATTTAATAGCCATTAAACAATAAATAAATAATTAATTTTAATTGTTATTTTATCTAAATAATAATTAATTATCTTAAATATTCTTAGTTTATTTTATTTATAAATATTTAAATTTATTTGGTTCCCATATTAATTATATTAATATTTAAAATATTTTACGACCTGATTAATTAATTAAAACCGACCTGAAACGAACCGGAATCGACCCAAAGCGGACCCAAACTGACCTGGACCCAAAATGGACCTTCACAGGCGCCAACTCAGGCACCTAGGCTCCCAAGGGTGCTGAGACAGGCACCTAGGTGCTTGTCCCCTGGTTTTTATATAGAAAGTTTGGTCAGCTTGTATTTTGTTTTGTGATTTTTACCTCATTTGTACAAACTTGAATAAAATGAAATTTAAAAATTTAAATGACCTCAAATTGGTCTTGTTAGATTCGTATATTCTTGAACTACAAGATTCCATCATTGAAACACATTTTTGGACATGTATAGGTCATGAAAAATGAGCTCAAAGTGGACTGTTGTGCATTAGAGTTTGACAGTGAACTCATTTGGTTCCAAATGTCATAACTCACTCATTTTAAAACCTTTTAACATGATTCCAACTATGTTTTACTCTTAAATTACATACATATCATATAAAAAAAGAAAATCATATATACAACATGTAGGTTTTAAAATATAAAGCTCTGAATCACATGTTCGCTTAGGGTTCCATTGGTAAAAATCGTTTTCATACATTTTGCTAAACTTTTCAACACAAACACATTTAAATATTCATGTTAAACCAATTTAACCCTAGATTTACCAATCTAGCATGGATCTAAATATTTAGAGCTTGAAAATGACTTTTCTATCATAGAAATCATATGTAACACAAAGAAAAGCATACAAGCTAGGGTTTTGGGTGGTATTATATCTTTTGCTTTTAAAGGCTTGCTTTCTTTATTTTTCAAAATAAGTTATGAAGTGTAATGACATCCAAGAATAACTCCTTGAAAAAATATAGCTTAACTCACTTGACTCAGTAATGAAACTCACAAAAAAACTCTCTAAAGTCACTCATTCTCTGAGTTAACTCACTAGAACTCACTAACACCTAATATAGAGAACCCTTGCAATATTTTTGTAACCCTCTCGAATGAAATATGGTGTGCTATTTATAAGCCTAGCATTTTATACATATATCACCTATATCTATAGAATGGACATCAAACTTCTCACAAATTCTAGCAATTTGGCTTAAGTGTTCCACACACTATATTAAGTAAATCAATTGATAGATTTTTGACATCCAAGTGGCCTCTCTCTCAATCCACCGGCCACACCTCCAAAAATCTTTGATTTTCCATTTATTGTTATTGCACAATTTATAAATTAAAGTCTTCTAAAAGCTAGCTCAATTAGATCAATGTTTGGGCTTGCATTTTAATTTGTTCAGGCCACTAGATCAATAAATTAATTCACCAACATGGGCCTTCAAAAATAATTCACTAATCTCTCAATTAAATAAAATATTGGACTAGTTTAATTAAACATTAAATCACATAAAATAACATATAAGTTTGTTATTCTTTTAATTCACCTTGAACTTGTTTCTAAAATAATTATTAGAACATTTAATAATTAAATTTAATTTAATTATATAATCTAATTAGACTTGCTATATTCAAATCTTAATTGAATATTTAATTAGGGATTCATAACCTATAAATCCCTTGATATCAAAAATTCTTAAGTTAGTCTGTTAATTTAATTAAACTCATTAATCGGACTTTCTTTAATTACATTTACCGAATAGACAAATAGTCAAACCATCACATAAAAGTTTAATTTAATTTACACAACTTCATTAGAAATTAAATTCTTAATTTTATTTATAATGTAACTTAAAATTCTCGGTCCTTACATTCTCCCCCGTTATAAGAATTTCGTCCTTGAAATTTCAACATAAGGTCACTAAAAAAGATACAGGTAATTCCTTATCATCTTTTCTTCTAGTTCTCATGTAGCTTCCTCAATTGCGTGGTTTCTCCAAAAAAATCTTGAACGAATGTATAACCTTATTCCTTAGTGTCGGCTCCTTCCTATCTAGTGTCTGGATAGAAATTTATTCATAAGATAGATCTTTTTTCACCTAAATTGGTTCATAGGATATCACGTGCTTGTGGTCAGGTTTATACGGCTACAAAACTGAAACATGAAACACGTTGTGAATGTGCTTGAGTTCAGGAGGTAAGGCTACCTCGTACGCCACTTCACCTACTCGCTTCAGAACTTCAAATGGTCCTATGAACCTCAGACTCAGTTTTTCTTTCTTGCCAAATCTTATCTTCCTTTTTCAGGGAGATACCTTTAAAAATACAAAGCTACCAACTTCAAAGTCTCGCTTCTAACGATGCAAATCGGCATATTTTTTTCTGATGATCTTGAGCTGTTACCAAACGAGCTCTTATTACATTAATAACATCCACGGTTTGCTGCACCATTTCAGGTCCTAACAGTCTCTGTTCACCAACTTCATGCCAACACAATGGCGTGCGATATTTCCTTCCATATAGTGTTTCATATGGCGGCATGTCAATACTAGCATGGTAACTGTTATTATATGCAAATTCCACCAAAGGTAGATGGTCAACCCAATTTCCTTTCAAATCCATCACGACTGCCCTAAACATGTCTTCCAGTGTTTGAATCATCCATTCACTCTGGCCATCAATTTGAGGATGATACGTCGTACTCAACCTCAACTGCGTTCCCAATCTTTTTTGTAAGCTTTTCTAAAAAGTTGACGTAAAACGCAGATCTCTGTCAGATACAATAGATACAGGTACTCCATATCCTGACACAATCTCTTTTATATATAACTTTGTTAACTGCACCAAATTATACATTATCTTAATCGGTAGAAAATGTGCAGATTTGGTCAAACGATCCAGGATCACCCAGACTGCGTCATAACCCTTCTGCATTGGTGGAAGCCTGGTCACAAAATCCATCGTGATGCGCTCCCATTTTCACTCCAAAATTTCTAATGGTTGCAGCAACCCACCTAGTTGCTGATGTTCAGTTTTAACCATCTGACATGTCAAACATCGCCCCACACATTCCGCAACCTCCCTTTTCATGTTCGGCCACCAAAAATGTTGACGTAAATCTTGATACATCTTCTTACTTCCAAGGTGTACCGAGTACCTTGTACTATGAGCTTCCTGCAGAATCTCCTCCTTCAATTCTCGAACCATAGGTACCCAAATCCCTCCTTCAAATCTCAACAGCCCTGTGCTATCAACTTTATACTTCAGTTCCTCTCCTTCTAAGATTCGCGTCCTTATGGCAACACATTCTTCATCCTTTTCTTGAGCCTCCTTTACCTTGTCTAATAAAGTCGGACTCGCCTCTACTGCAAATAACTTTTCATCCGTCTCTTTTGGATACTTGACCTCTAACTCTAGTCTTTCTATATCCTTGATTAATTCTTCTTGGGTTGTCGGCATCAACAACTTTTCTCTGCCCTTTTTGCTTAGAGCATCTGCCACCACATTCGCCTTACCAGGATGGTATAGAATTTCATAATCATAGTCTTTGATTAATTCTAACCATCGTCTTTGACACATGTTCAACTCCTTTTAAGTGAAAGTATACTTCAAACTTTTATGGTCTGTGTATATCTCACACTTGAACTTGTTTCTAAAATAATTATTAGACCATTTCATAATTAAATTTAATTTAATTACATAATTCAATTAGACTTGTCATATTCAAATCTTAATTGAATATTTAATTAGGGATCCATAACCTATAAATCCCTTGATATCAAAAATTATTAAGTTAGTCCGTTAATTTAATTAAACCCATTAATCGAACTTTCTTTAATTAAATTTACCGAATAGACAAATAGTCAAACCATCACATAAAGGTTTAATTTAATTCACACAACTTAATTAAAAATTAAATTCTTAATTTTATTTATAATGTAACTTAAAATTCTCGATCCTTACAACACTCAGCCAGTAATTATTCACAAGAGTTCTGTCAAGTTTCTTGTAGATTGGATGAGCAATCCTCAAGTCCCACCAGGTAAGATGAGTACCTATAGGCCTAATATCCTCCACAGAAATATGTTTCAGGCAAGCTTTGAACTATGCATTGCCAAAGTCCCAATTACTATTCCCTCATTCAATTTCATTTGTGTGTAAGGTTTCATTGAAGTCCCCAAGAATGGTCCACGACCCAGCAATAACATTTGAAATCCTAATGAGGTCATACTAGAGTGTCTTTGATCCACAGGAGTATGAAGGCCATACACAATGGTTACAAAAAATTGAGACTGAGACTGAGTTTGTACTTCATTTAGCTGGACAAAGCAGTGAATCATTTGAGCAGATTTGAAAAGAATATTGACATCCCATATTATGGGGTGCCATCCTATCCATATTCTACCATTCCCTTGTGACTTATAATTGAACTGCCATCTCCATCTATTATTTATTTTTGCAGAGATATAAGAAGCATGCTTAACTTTAATCCTTGTTTCAATTAAACCTAAAAAGGATACACTGTTGGCCACAATAAAATCATGAACTAAAATATGCTATGGACTTTTATTCACACCTATAATATTATATGAACAAAAATTAACCATCATAAAGTTAATTACGACGGGGATTTAATACTCCTCCCTCATTTCTTACTCTTCTTTTTAGATTTGTGGCCAAGATCACTGTGACATCCCGGATTATGACAAGATTTCTAAATTAAAATCTTAGCTAATTAAGTAAAGGTTAACAGTTAAACCTAGTTATGAATTACAGAAGTTGTAAAAATGATTAAAATTATGTATTATTTAATCAATGTGTTAAAAATGACTTATGTGGTTGAAATGGTAAAGAGGGACTCTTAGTGTATATAAGGGTCTATTGAATGTATAAGGATCAGTTATCTATGTAAAATGCATTAGCAACGTAACATATAATGAAATTACAATAAATATGAATTTCGATGATGGAATGGTAATGTAACAGATTAAAGACAAAGGACAAACATATTTATTGGGAGACACTATAATGTGTCAGCAGTTGATAGGTTAAATGTATAAATATGTATGTATTTGATCTAATAAAGAAAGAAAAATTAAAAATAGAGAGAATAATGGAAATGAGGAAAGAGTATGTGAATTGAGCTTAAGTTAAAAAAAATTGATAACAAGCTTAATGAATAATGGAAAGAATGAATAGCTTACCCTAATTCGTTTATTAGGGATTAAAGGAATAATAAAGTTAATGATCTTTGAATGTTTTGAAGTTATTAAGAAATTGATATTTATTGATCGGAATAAGATAATCATGTATACGATGTGTAAATACATGATGTAATGCACTTGAGAATGAGTAGAAAGAAAGTTGTATACAAGTATGGTTTAAATTGACATTTAAGTGCTAAGTAAATAAGTGAAATGATGTAAAAGTCGTAATAAAGGTATTATGAGTTTAAAATGATAAATGATGATAGATTTTGGTAATCTGGTGGAGGTTCGCTTTTCGAGAAAGCGGTTTATAGAAAAATAAACAATTCGACTAATTGAGATTTCAGAAATTGAAATTTGTGAAATTCAAAATCGAGAAGGTTCATAGAAAATTAAGAATGTAATGATATACAAATTAGCATTTATTGTAAATTATTATAATTAATTAATAAAATTAGCATTTGAAAATATGACAAGTGTTATGGGACAAGCAAGTTATGGAGTATTTGATTGTGGAATAAAATTCAAGCGTAAGGAAATAAGTTTTGATAAAAAAAAGGACTTGAATTGGATTGAAAGAAGCAAGAAGGAATTAATGAGAATTTATGAGAATTAAATTCTCTAAAAATTTTGAGAAAAGTCTAAAGTACCTTTAGCAAATTAATTAATGACATTTGTGTCCCAAAATAGTTCAATGACCAAGTTATCCTTAGTTATCAATGTGAATTGACATGATTGTCCCTAACTATGCATGAGTTAAGTTTAACTAGGATGAGTTAAGTGTTGGAAAATTCTATACAACTTATGTATGTATATAATTGTAAGTATAGCAAGATTGAGTTCATCTTCATGTATTTTCCAAGTTTAATAAGCAAAAGAGCTTAAGAGAGAAAATAGGGGAAGGGCTAGGGCTTGCTTGAAGAGCTTGAAATATTGCTAGAGAAGTGTCCAAAGAAGGATGAACAAACTATCAAAGTGGAGTTTACAACCTTAAGAAGGTTTATTGCAAGAAGGAAGAAAGCTCAAAGAAGGTATAATGATGTTCAAGCCATAAAAATTTGGTATTTATGTGTTTAAATGCAAGGACAAGTATAGCCATGCATGTACTTGTGGCTAGAAGTAAGATTTTTGTGAGTTTATGTGTTATATGTTTGGTTTATGATGAAACCCTAGGCTTAAAAGTTGTGTTACAAATGTGGTGCACTATTCATGTTTGAATTCAAGCTAAAAACCATGATTTATTGGATGATCATGTGTTATATGTTATTAGAATTGATGAAAACCTAGTTAAAAAAGTTGAACATGTTTGAAGCATGGGAAATTTCATTTTAGATAGCTTCAAAGATTAATTAAAGGTTTAAAAGCAAGAGTTGTGAAGGAAAAGTTCAATATTAGGCTATGATTGGTATATAAACCAAATCATAATCTGTAAAGTACATTAGAAGGTGCATATAGTAGTTATGTGAATACAAAAAGTTTCAAAATGTATATGTGGTAGCATATGTGATGCATAAAGTTCAAGAGCTTGAGTTGAGTTTAAGTTTTGAAATGAAAAGTTTTGCAAAAGTTAAGGAAAATCCAACATATAGGTATTTTTGGCAATTTTAAATAATTAAATGTGAAATAAAGTCAAATGACTTGATTTTATGTTATTACATGTGTTTAGGTTGATTTGGTAATCAACGGATGAAAATTTGAATGAAAAGGCAATTCGAACGATCAAAATCGATCGTTTCGACCCTAAATGGATTTTTACTGACAAATCTTGCCTCGTGCGAAGTTAAATTATTTTAAAGGTCTAGACATGGCATATATGAGTTATATGAACTTTATTGAGTGTTGGAATGAAGTTTTGATGCAAATGACCAAAAATCACAAAGTTGATAAATTTTGGTTTTTAGGTTGAAAATGAGTTTGAACGCTCTTTTTTCGAGCTAGTGTTGTAATGACTTTAAGAAGCCAAATGAGGCAAATAAATTTTTTGTAAAATACTAGGTAGTATAACCTACTTCTGTTCCAAAATTGGACTTAATTGGATGTGTGATGAGGAAATTAAAAATTAACAAAGTAGCAGAAAAATTTTGATTTAGAAGCATTGCACTAGGGCGCAACTACTATACAGTTACTGTGCCGGTGTAGCCGAGAACATCTCACCCCTAGCGAGATGTTCTGCGCCAGGGCGCAATGAACAGTGCCCAGAAAATTTTTAAAGTGTCCGAAATGTAACGTTTTGACATGAAATGATAGAGATAAATCGTGTAAATCCTAGATAAATAAAGAATGGTCAATGTAATGGGTGTTAAGGTATAATGAGCTAATGAATGACATAAATAACGTGCCTAAAGCTAAGTCCAAGCATGAGATTATTTATGAAAAAGGTTGAGAACGAGTTAAGATATATTATCAACCTACACAGATATAATACATTAAAAGTAAAATGAATAGAGACTAATGGTCTAATATTTATAGTTTACTTAAAAGGAATTATGTAAAGTTTTATGATCCTATAATGATATATAGGTTGTATGTTTACAGATAAAGCTTGAAATAGCAAATTGACAAGACAGTTATGACAAGCAATTAAAGAAGCGTAAAAATTAAGTAAATAAATGTAGATCAGACAAGTTTTTCAGACTTGTTGATATGTGATAATTGTTCTTTGTGAACTACATGATATTAAAAGATTTGAAATGTGCATTCGGTGCAACTATGTGTTTTTACTATTAAATGCAATATGTGGCATTATGCACATCATAGTAAAGTAAAGAAAGCATGACGCATGTTATGAATTGTAAGCATGAAAGGTGTGACGACCCTAAATCCGGGTTCCTTGAATCTCGGATCCAGTTCAACACGAGTACAACATTTTCCTTATTGTTCATGAATTTCAACAATATTATAATTGGTAAATAACCATTTATTTACAATTTTACAACATCTCTTTCTATTCCAGAATTGTAATATTTATACATTTTATTACAACTTTGAGATCATATGCATAATGACTTAATCACACCAACCTATTATCCTTATACATGAAGGACAACGTCTGAAAATGATATAAAATAAAATAATCTGTAAATGTTCTCTTAACATTTTAAGTCTACTAATCTATAGCACAATATATATATAAACTCTTCATATCTACTTACACAGGTGAATGAATTAATCTACTGCAATGTTTTATTATAAAAGGACCTACGCTTCAATCTTGATGACTCGTTAGTCAACTTCATCTAAGCCTCTACTGGAGTAATCGACTTCCTTAAGTTACTCTGTAATGTATTGTTTTAAGCAAGGGTGAGCACGACGGCTGAACAAGTTTAACAGTTACACAAAACACGTAAAACAGTTTAATTATGCTTCATGTTTCATGCATCTTATGTTTTGCAGTACATACCTATCTCATGCATGTCATGCCTCGCATTTAATCTATGCTTCATGTCTAGCCTCTATCATGACATATAGTTCAGTGCAGAACAATTATCTTAAATCAACTACCGCATATCAATAGTTCAAATCAACTTATTTCACAAAGGCACATAAAAACATCTTTGCACATAACCACGTATGAGCACATCATAGTTTAATAACAACTTATAAATCATGCACATAATGCAACACGTTCTGAAAAACTTGTCTGGTTTGCTTCTACCAGTTACGCTTATTTGCATCTCTCGTTCAACCTACAATTTATATAGAAAATTGACATAATCATTAGATGCAATGACTATTACTTAGCCTTTATATAAGACTCTAACTTTAAATCATTAACTCTTAAGATGTCCGACAAATGAACTCTTAAGTTCCGGACAAAACCCTAGCCCAACCCCAGTTGGACATGTCGGGTATGCTCATTTAACTTATATATTCACTACACGTTCATCGTACGACCTACTTTGAATAAGTTGTCTAAATTAATCACAATGGACTATTTACATCTGTTTAATGCAATTAAACTTTTTTCTTTTACATAACTTAATTATTTGGACATTTAACAATGTACCAAATATCTCAAAATATTATCTACATTTGATAATATACAACGACATTCAAATATTATTAACCATTTAATAATATTTTAATCACTTATTGATATTATTAATTATTTAATAATATTTTAATCACTTATTAATATTATTAACCATTTAATAATATTTTAATCACTTATAAATATTATTGTCCATTTAATAATATTTTAATTACTTGCTAATGTTATTCCTCATTTAATAACTTTTTAATCATATACCAATATTATTGATTATTTGATATTAATTACTCATTGTCTAATATTATTAATATGTTAATAATATTTTAATTAATAATACATTTTCTGAAACCAGCGACTGAACCGAGGTTCAGGGCCTGAACACACTGTCTGGGCTGGCAGCTCTACGATCGTCGAGTGAGGGTCACTCAATGATTTCCCAAGACTGACCCAGACTGCTCTACTACCAGCAGCACTCTACTACTAGCAGCACTCTACTACCAGCAGCACTCAACCACCAACACTCTACTACCAGCAGCACTCTACTACCAGCACTCTACTATTCTATCTACTGACTTGGTTAAGTCATTCATTGGTTGATGAGTGAGCTCTACGATCAAAGTGCAACCACTCTACGATCTCAATGACGAAGTCACTCTACGATTTTCACTGCAACTAAAGAAAATTCTCATATTTACACTAACTTCATACAACATTCCAACACTCATTTTAACCTTTCTGGTTTACTCTTTAGACTAACAAAACGTCTAACGCGTTACTTAAAGATGTTCTGATTTTGAAAACAGATCCTTGGACAGAAGGTTTAACCACCTTGGTTTTCTTAGACTTTTAGTTAAACACTCGGTGAGTATATGAGAATATCTTCATAAACTGATTATTTACCGTAAACAAATACTCTTCCACCCCTACTCCAACCTTGTATCGCCTGAACCCTTCATGGTCCTTAACACAGGTTTCACCCAACAGAAAACAATATCTAAACCAAATAATAAGCCAATACACCAGTCCATTCTAAAGTTTTATGAACATGAACATTGAGTACAGACCAACTGTGGTTCAGACTCATAATGTTGACTGGGTAAAATAACCGAAACCATTATTCTAGTTCTGATTCAATCATTAACTAGTTTCACCAACATTTTTGACTATCAAGTTTACATTACTCTCATTTAAACATCTCATATGCAACTCTAGCATATTCTGTTTCCTTAATCCAACCTAAGATAAAACAAGTTAAATGAATAAGGATAATATCGAAATAACCGGATAATACCTTCAATCTTTGACAGTGATTTACATTCAGATTCTGCCTTCTCCGAACAGCAAGAACTCCGCTGAAGTTTGCATTTACTTCTTAAGCTCAATATCTCTCTTAGCCTAAATGAACGGGAAGGGGAAATGAGAGAATGACTAGTTGATGGACATTTTGATTGACCATATGAATGACTAGGGTCGGTGGGAAGTTATTAAACCACTTTACACGCAAAAATCAACCAGCAAGCAAGTTTTATGACCATATGGGCCCCAAAATTCGGGATTGCTACATTATTTCACCAATTTAGCTTTATTTTTATATCCTATATCATTATATAAGTATCCATATATACACCAATATATATATACATTGACCACAACTTTGACTTAGTTTGGGCTCCACATTGGACTTAGGAATTAAATCTATTGGGCTCATCATTTAATTTATTTGGGCTCAATTTAATTATTCTATTGGGCTAACATTAAATACCTTATGTTACATTTAATTAAAACAAGCATTGGACTTGATTAATTATTACATGAATTAAGGTTTATTTAACTACAAAGACTACTAGGTTAATTAATTTGACCTAGCTTAATACCTTAATTGGAATTAAAATATAATTCAATTAGACTTGCATTAGATTATTCTACCACCTTGGGTTACTCTACATTTCCATTGAGCTTGCTACACCATTTCATTGAGCTAGTTAGTTAAATCAATATTGGGCTCTATACCACAACTTAATAATTAAGTTAATTACTTAATTAATTAACTTCTTAATATTGTCATTCTAGACAATCATCCTAAATTTTTCACAACTTTAATTCATGAACTATATAATTAACTCAATTAATTATATTACAGGACTTTCCTTTCTAATCCACACTTAAACTAATTAACTTTATTAGTTTTATTGAGTATCAATTACTCATCTTCTTATTTGGCTAATAAGCACACTTTATGTAGATATATTAATATAACCCCTTTCACTTTTCAATTGAATTTATTTTCTTAATAAATTCTCTACATGCATCATTAAAATATTCTTACATTTAATTTCTAACAAATAAATTATGTTAAAAAAAATGTTTACCCATTTTCTACACATTTTACTTCTCAAATTCTAGGTTCTTAACCTTTAATTAAATCAATTAAGATCTTATATAAAATCTTTAAAATATCTGGGATATTACAAAATGTGTTATCTATTAAACTTGTTGAGCCTTATGCTCACTCTTACTATGAACTAACATTTTCAGACAACGTGTGAGAAAACCGGAGATTCCGATTAAGCTAAAGGTAAAAAATGGTGAATGCAAAGTTAAGCGTGAAAAAATTTGTTATATATATTTGTGAAATATTCAAGTAAAGCAGATAAATGAAAACCTATGATGGTATAAGTTAATTAACGTCTAGGTTTTAATTATGAACTTGGTCATTAACAAATAAATGAATGTTCTGTAAATCCGTAGGGATTGATTTATATGTATGTAATATTCAGAGAAAGGTTATAAAGAGATAAGGTTAATGTATTATTGTAAGTCGAGTATGTTATATAATGAAACTCGCATGTATGGAACAGATATGAGCAAGTGGGATTATGTATGGATAGATTAATGGTGGAATTTATTCACAGGGTATGTTATGTGAAATCATAATATATATGATTGTGAAATGTAATAGACTAGATCATAACTTATTTATATATGATCTGAGTTCTAGCACAAGAAAATTGAAGGTTATGATTCTAAGGCATGTAAAGAATGTAAGTCAAATAAATGAATTTATGAACTTTATTATGTTCTAATAAATAGTTTTAAAAGATATATGTATGTTTTAGCACACGAAATTGCCATTACTAAATGATGGAATTTCGGGGTCGCTACAATCACCATCCCTTCTATCTTTCTTTTTTTTCAATTCTTTAATTTCAACTTTATCAATTAACTTGAGCTTTCTGACTAAGGGATTAGGAAAGGGAGAGAGGGAGTCATTATCAAAAGTATTACCGGACATAGAGCCCTCAACATCAATAGGCAGGAAGGGATTTAAGCTGGTTTGAGAAACTCTAGAATTCAAAACAGGAGGGCCCCGAAGGTTAAGAAGACTTCCCCTTGGAGTTACCAGTAATCCATCCTTCATAAGCAAGAGATGAATCATCTAAATCTTTAAAGCCTGAATGAAGACCATCATGTAACTTCATCTTACCTCTGTCCAAAGTACTAGTACCGTTAACATTTTCCAAGCTAAATGGACCAGAACCATCTGTAACATCAGCATTAGATTTAGAAGTGATGACAATAAGGCCGACAACAACATTAGAAGTGGAAAGCCCAGGATCAGCAGCAGTATCATCTTTTGCATTTTTATCAGAGGAAGAAGATTTTGGGACCCATCTTTAGTTTGCTCTGGGGCATTTTATCATAAAATGACAAAAAGACTTGCAATGTTGGCATAGTTGGGGCTTGTTCAAATATTCCACATCCACCACAGTAGACTTTTCAGACTCAGTTTCATCATCAAAAATAGCAACTTCTAATTTAGAAGGAAGGACAAATGCTGTGGTAATTTCAATACACATGCGGGAAAACAACATGGGTTTCAGTTTTTTAATTAGCTCATCAACTATTAGAGGACGTCCAATTCCACTAACTAAGAAGCTTAATCCCTTATGAGACCAATAAGACATAGGGACATGATGAAATTTGACCCATACTCGGGCCTTAGAACATGCCTCAGACTGAAAATCAATACCTTCCTTCCAATATTTAATAATAAGGAGTTTATTTGAGATATACCAAGGACCAAGAACCAAAACATTGTCATGGCCTTCCGACTTTAAGAATTTGAAAATAAAAAAACCTTTATCCTGTAGAAAAACCTTTTGCAGACCATATTTATCCCATAGCTTATGAGCATTTTCTTCAACTAATTTAAAAGGCAAGTAGGAATTAAGGAAGCCTCCCACCAAACAAGTATTCCAGAGTCTATTACCCTCTTTCAGTACATCAATGTGGGGTCTAATGAAAACAGTACCTCAAGCGGATGAAGGAGGAATGGGAGGAAGATATTTAAGCTTGAAAGGAGATACCTCTTTATTAGCAACCATTGAACTCCAAGATCTAGAAGGAAGAGGTTGAACAGCAGAAGGGGGAATAGCCTTCTCTGTCAGCAGAGTTGCATCTATCTTTCGATTTTTCTAAGAGGACATAATATTTTCATCTTCTTCAAAGGTAACTTTTGACGAGGACCCTACTTCATAAGAGCTAGGCAAGTCTTTCACCCTAGGATCTGGATTATGAAAGCAACCCTCATGATCCATCCCTTCAAAGATTCTACTTGGACTTTTATCAAGCACCTTCTGTGCAACTTATGTTACAGTAAGATGGGTACTTTGATCTTTAATTTGTCCTTCAAGACTAACCACAATCATGTTATGTTCATTGACTACTCGAGCTAGCGATCCATTATTAGCAAAGTTATTGACCTCTTGAATAGAGAACCCATGAGCTTTGATGAAATCCATAAGGCATTGGCTTTTTTTTTTTTCATTTTTCAGTAATTTCAATGCGATCCTTTTGGGAGAAATAATGTGACGCTCTGAAAACATCTTGCAATTCCGAAGGGTTATGGAATGCCAAGGGTTAGATAACTTCCCCATTCTCAGAAGACTCATTTGAGCTAACAATAACATTCAATGGAATAGGTTCAGACTCGTCCATAACCACATCTTTTTTAACCATAACAAGCGCCAACTTCACTGGTGCATGAGAGTTCAAATTCGACACTCCAAACTCAGCGAAAAGGTCTCTCGATGGAGAGCTTTCAAAATTACCCGCAAAAAGATGCGAGTAATCAACCATGATGAGAAATCGAAAAGGAAAGGAGAGGAGAAAGGGGAAGAAGGGAGTGGATAAAAGGAAAGAAACAAGAAACGAGAAGAAGGAAAAAAAAAAAACGACGGGGACAGGGCTAGGGCTTTTCCTCTAATATTTGTCTCTCTCTTTCTCTTGCTTCCTTAGAACTGCTCTATTAATTTCGTTATTTTTGTCAGTCTGTTTTAGGGCTAATTTCATTCGGTTGTTCCTGTATGAACTGATGATTTAATCCCTTTAATATTAAAAAGTATGAGAGGGAATTGTAGAGAAAGTATAATTAATTATATCTTTAAATTTAAATTTATTCAAATAAACTTCATAATGAAATTTTGTAAGGAAAAAAAAGCATTTTTACAATATATTTATGAATCATATATACCAGTGGACTATTGAAAATAAAATTCGAATACTCGATCTTTATATTGAGTCATACTAGTGGATTATTTTGTGAAATCAATAATTTATACAAAATATTATTTTTATGTTGATCAGCTATCTCAAATATTTGTTGGATAAGAATCTTAATTTTACAAATTATTTATTATTTTATTGAATTAATTTTTACAGGGACATAATATACATATTAAAACAGTTCGTACCTTGCACAGGTATTGAACTAGTCTACTATTTATAAACAAACGAACCAAAAATATGGTTCTCTTTTATGCTATAAAAGTTAGAGTACGACTCAAATAAGTATGTATCAGATATAGGAATATGCAGTGTTCTCAGACCCGGATCGGGTATCGAACCGGAAAAGGTACCGAGTGGATGGGTCATTGGTCCAACCAATGGTCGGATCGTTATTAAACCGATGACGTTATTAATATGTAATAAATAATAAATAATTAAATATATTAATTATTATTATATATTATATATAATATTTAGTAAATATGTAAAATTAATCAATTTATCTGCACACACAAAAAAATTAAACTTATTTGTACAATATTTACTTTATACAATTCAAATAAATACTAAATTTATATATAAAAAAGATATTAAATCATGATCATAACTGAAAATTCAAGACTCAAGAGTGATAAAATCAAACACAAATTAACATAAACATCTCTATGATACATTCAATTAAATTCAATAAAAATAAATAAATCTATTTGTACAATGTTTACTTTATATAATTCAAATAAATACTAAATCTATATGCAAAGAAAGATATTAAATCATAATCATAACTCAAAACTCAATCAAGAATATATTTAATCAAGTTCAAATTCTTATTTTTTTTAAAAAAAATAAGAAATAAATAAAAAGTAGGAAATCGGTGACCAAGTCACTGGGTCGACTGATCCGACCGTCGAGTCATCGAATTTTGACCAAAACTAATTTTTTGGCTTGAACTGGACTGAAAAACGACCAATTCTGATTTTTTTTCGATCGAACCGATGATCCGGTCCGAATTTAGAAACCATGAGAGTATGTACCAAAAGTCTTAATCAAAGTTTTAGGTGCTAGTCACATCATATTGTAAGCTTAAAAAGTTATGTTACATTGAAGAAATATAATAAGTGAAAGAATAAAATATAAAAGAGAATAGAATAAAGAATGAAATGACTTGTTTTATTTTAAATAAAATAAGTCATTTTATACATTCTTTTAAAAAATAAAAAACGTAAACTTGGAAGAAATGAGAATAGTCTATTCCAACGGAACAATCAAATATATATATTTTTTATTCTATTAAAATGAGTCGTTTTATTCTCACTTTCATTCCTTCGATTCAAACGTGGCGTAAACATTATAGTACTGCTCTATCAGAGGCTTTTCAGCTGTAAGAAAATTAATTTTCCAAAGAAAAAGGTGTAAAGATCTCCATGAAAGACCATGGACATTGGTTTAAGCCTGTAGGTGATGAGAATGTGGACACTGAGTAGCCTTCATCAGCCATTATTATAAGCTAATTAATTTTATACTCCATATGTACGCATAACAATAGTAATAAACAAACAACATAATCATCGATTGCTTCCAAAATTATTATTGCTAGTCTGCCGCTAAGATACCCATTGCATTAGAGATATTTTTAAAATTTTAAAGTCAATTATTAATATAAAATGCGCATTCTCGAGTTTATCTTTATAATTTTATTATCATAACCTCCTCGTTATTAAAGTAGCTAATAATTTAAGAGTATATATAAAATAAAAATATATGTGACATTGCAAATGAAAATATTTGGATGAGATAATTCACCTTAGAACAGTCTCATATGGCGTACAACATTTTCATTTAATAAATAAATTAAGATTTTAAAATTTAAAAACAAGTTACTAATAAATAAATTTGAGTCCCATCATGTAATGTTCTGTAAAGGGGGTGATGATGATAAATCAATCAAGGTTTCTCCCTTGCTTGTTTGATCCCTAGCTAGATACTCAATTAACCAAGGAAAGTAAAGAGAAAAAAATATTATTCTCCCCCAAGGTATGACTGTTCTATGCGCTACTATTACGTGTTTATAACTGTTATATAGTATTGCACGCAACTATTACTTGTTCATAGCTGTTATACCACGCCCCTCTTTTTTTTCTTTCTTTTTTTATTTATTTTTTAAATTAATCTTTTCACTATTAAAAATAATAATTACTCATAGAACGATCTTAAGAGTGCACTTTCCATATCAATATGATACTCTAATGAAAAAGTCTGATTATATTTTATAGAATTTTTTTAAGTGTTAGACCCCAAAATTCAAAGAAACAAATTTCATTGACCAATCATACCACGCCCCTCATCATGTCAAGTCTTAGCAATTACGAAGATGCTCTCTAGATCTTTTGCCAAATAACCCATTCAACTAATGCAATGCCGGTTGATCCGAGACACTCATATTCCATATCTATGATCTGTGGACCTTCCCTCTCTCATAATTTGTATTCTTTTAATTCTAAAATTAAATATATATTTTTATTTTATTCCATTTTAAAGTTATTGATATATTTTTATTTTAAGACTATAAAATAATATGATATTTCTTAATTTGCCATTATTTTGTTTACGGTCATTAATTTATATATAGCATCACTCCACCATTATTAAATTTTTAGTTAATATTAATTAGGGTTACAGTTGAAAGTATAAAATTATCTTTGGGTGGGTGTTCTTGCCAGCTACTTATTTGTATGTACCACAAACAATCCTCCTAGAAGAACATGCAGCATATGTATATTATGATTACTTGTAGTGTATTCTAAGCAAAGCCCAGCGAGCATATTATCAAATTCATGAGCTTACTCCATGGCATGCATTACTGCATGTTCGACAAAGTTACTCATCTCTAACTGCGTGTGATCAAGAATTAACGAGTAATTGATCTTTGATCAATTTTGTCGACACCACCACATTATACACAACTAATTACGGCTCTTGTTGTATTCCCTAAAAAATTGGGGAACGTAAAGAAAAGTCAATTGAATATTAGTTTCTCCGCTCCACAATAATAATACTAGTCAGCAAATATTAGGAATATTTTTTTATATTCCATATATACCTTAAAAAGAATAATGAAACTAAGATGACAAATTTTAAAATATTGCGTTATTTTATATTGTTATTATTAAAAAAAAAAAAAAAAATTAAGCAAATAAAATTTATAAACGAAATTAATTTTATGAAACAGAGTAAATATTGTCATTGTAAAATCTAGAGGGAGGAACTATGACACAAAAAGCCCATCTTGTAACTATAGCCACGAAAAGCCCATAAGCCAATAAAATACCTTGCATCTCTAAATCCAGTTGGGCGTTTTCCTTTCCGAGTCTAGTCGAGATCCACTAGTAAAGAACCTCAAACGCCTAAGCTCCAATTTGGCCCATGTTAATTTTCTACTACTGCAACTTAATCCGACTGAGGACTTTCTTCTTATGAATCGCATTCTCTGGATAGGTGAAGAATATCTATTGCATCCCAAATCCCAATCCCTTCTTCTCCACGTTCCAATTCCCAACAAAGGCCATGCTGAATGCCAAGTGCATCATCAACAAACCATTATCACCAACATCTTTCAAAGCCCAATTGAAAATAATTTTTATTTCCAAGCCCACAAAATTACCATCTAACTCCTCAGCAAAATTGTCAGCCTCGTCACTAGCTGGAATCGCCATAGCCGGAACCGCCATATTCTCAACACTTAGTTCATGAGAAGCCCAAGGAGGAGGAGAATTCATAACCGTGGGCAAGCGCTGTTATTGCCAATTGCAATGTTTTCAAAACTAGACCCGTTATGGAACCTGAAATAGTACTAGGTGGATGGATCATTGGTTCAACCAGTGGTCGAACCGGTGACGTTATAAATATATATATTATTAATAAAATTTTAAAACATCTAATTTTTTGTAAGCTATAATATAATAAAATTATATTATAATATTACTAAAAAAAATCACTTCAAAACCAGTTCAACAGGGTTAATTAAACAGTTTTACCACCGATTGACTGGTTTTTAACCAAATTAGTTGAACCAATTCAAACCGAACAGGAAAATAAACCGGGTTCCAGTTCAACTGGCCCGACCAGCCAATCCGGGCCGGGTTTCAAAATATTGGCCAATTGTTCTAGCCATACCCTGGGTATACAATATCCTACAGCCGGCCCTGAATCAAATCAACAAAATGGCCGACACCAAAGAGGTCATAATTGAGCTAGGGCTTGGGCTTTTGCATGCCCAGTGGTATCCTTTTGCAGGGATGGGTACTCAGTGTTTTTTCTAGGAACTATATACTACTGTTCATGTGTGTATTTACAACTTTCTATATTGTGTCGAATTGATTAAACTTGGAGTGTGTTATTCACTTTGTTATATAACAAGTGGACATTATTAGGGTAGTTGATATATATATATATAAACCTTGAAAAAAGTTGTGTGTAATTTTTTTTGATAGATGTTTTCATACTCCTAATTACCACCATCTCACAGATTTACTTTTGGATTAACAATAATTCAGTTAGGGAGTGTTTGATAAAAACTGAATGAAATAGTTCTGAATGCTTAAGTAATCTGAATGAGCTGAAGGAAGTATCTTTCTGAATACTGAATGAAAAAAATTGTTTGATAAGTGACATGTCTGAAATATCTAAATAACATATTTTTACTATTTTACCCATCTGAAAAAATTCAAAGTTGTTATAAATTTATTTAATATAATATTTAATAAAAAAATTTACTTCATTTCGCCGGAACTTAATCATTCAGCCAAAAAAATCTGACTTAGTCATTCAGCCCAAAAATCTTACCAATTCAGCCATTCAGTCTCATTCAGCTCTAAACAAATGCACCGAATGATTGACCGATTCAGCCATTCAGCCTTATTAAGTTCTAATCAAACAGTCTCTTAATCCACTTCTGCTATATATTAAAATAATATCTGTTTGACTGAAGAATTAAAATATTTTAAATTTATACACCTTGTTATGGTGTTGATTCTTTAGCAAACATTTACCGGCATGACTCTTAACCGTCTTTATTTTTCTGTCTGGCTATGGAATCACATAATTATTATATCAACTACTATACTCAAGTAATTCCTCAAATTAAGGATATACAATCACCGAAATAGGATCTGGTAAAAATCAATTCAATATTGCTTGCTTATTGGAAGACAATGATAATAACGGGAAAATTTTAATATTATTTGAGAATTTATTTACTTTTAAGTTGTTTTTCAATCATGGGTAACCCTCAACCAACCAACCTTAGGGTGGAAAATGAATAATTATAATAATCCACCAACCAAACATTACACATTAATCCAAAAGATTATTACTGTCGTTATCTTTTTCTTGACATTAATTTTTTTTCGTAATAAATCCTAAGTTTTTCACATCAGGGCTGATTGGAGTAGCTAACTTTATTCATATCATTAATTATTTAAGTTATATTTAAAATGATTTACCTACGTACATATATGTCTCTCTCTCTCTCCGCCATGCATGATTCCAGTTCATTTTATTGATGATACACACACTTTAAGGCTCACATTCTGCTTAGCGGTCAGTTGACATCTAGTTTGACTCAGTTGTATTCGGGCTCGATTCCTCTTTAATCTTATCCGGTAGCAGCAGATCAAGAGGTGAGTGGTTTCACTACATAACATAATGGAAATGTATCGAACTGCAAATCCATGCAGTTGAGTATTGTAGAAATAATGAAAGCAAACCATGCAAACAAAGGTAGTATTATTGGTACTCAAATGTTTCTTTTTCTCTCTCTTCCTCTCCATTCTTTTTTTCTCTCTTGTGTCTCTCCAATCTCACTACCAACCCTTTGCCACCTCCTCTGCTACTCACACCAATGCTGCTGCCTGCTGATATCCGAATCCGGCCCGGATACTCCTCCTACGACGCCTACATCCAACGCCAGCTCAACAAGACTCTTAACCCCAAACTCCGACAAATATGGACGACCCGTGATTGGGACCGAAAGATTCCAGTCTTTTCCAATTTCTTCTCCCACTTGAAACGTAAACATCTCCTCTCCAACTCCTCCAAAGCCCTCTGCGTCGGAGCTCGGGTAGGACACGAGGTCGAGGCTCTCAGGCGAATCGGAGTGTCCGATTCTCTGGGCATTGACTTGGTACCATACCCGCCCCTTGTTATTCAGGGCGACTTTCATAACCAGACATTCAGCGACGGGACTTTCGACTTCGAATTCTCGAACGTGTTTGACCATGCGCTGTATCCGGATAAATTCGTTGGGGAGATCGAACGGACGTTAAAGCCAGGAGGGATATGCGTCTTACACGTGGCAGTATCTAAACGGTCGGATAAGTACTCGGCCAATGACTTGTACAATATTAGAGGGTTGCAATCCTTGTTCCGCGGGTCGGATTGTGTTCATGTGCGGAAAGTCGATGGGTTCGGATTGGACACAGAAGTGGTTTTTAGGAAAAGGAAGTTTTAGAATTTTTTATTAATTACCGCAATGTATTATGATAAATTTGTTTTAAATTATAATTACGAAATATATTAATATAGATAATTTATCACTGATACTTATTCAGGTATTTGATAATCAAAAAATCGATATAAATATTTATTATTATTATTATTATTATTATTATTATTATTATTATTATTAATTTGTTTTTGTTTACTTGTTAATGATGATCTCATTTTCCTTTTTTATTATTCTGTTTTTGTTTACTTTTGGTGGAGGATAATGATGATGATCAGCATGTTAATCCTGTACATTGACTAATACAAATACTTAAAAAGTAATATTTTTAAAATTTTCTTTGTTTTAGGTAATTGTAAAGTTTTTCCTATATATGTTTTTGTTGGACCTTTTTATTGCTAAAATGCCCTCAAAGGGCAATCCATGATTGAAAATCAATTAAGTAATTATTCTACACCAACCTCTTTTGTTCGCACTGTACTTTGTAGGTTGCAACCTTTCTCTTCTCTGTCCTGCGTATATTGTTCCCGTTTATTGAAGTTTAGAAGTATTACGCTATTTATGTTGAAGTGTTATAAATTAATTGTAACTAATTTTTGAAATAATAAGGAACGTCTGTTTGTAGCAGTTTAAAATAATTGCCAAATGAGAAATTATTTAGGACTCCTGAGCATGACCAAATGGTGCCCTAGTTGATACACAAATAACTTGCGACCTAATCTTGGTCCGGCCTGGTCAAGGTTTGATCCGACTCGACCCTACCTGGAGATCACGAATAGACCACATTTTTTAAACTCAGATCCGGATATAAGACCTGAGCCCGACCTGAAGGCCACACATAGGTCAATCAAATGCTACAATTTCAATTCTTGTGATGAGTCCAGATATAAGATTTGCGTAAACCTTATATAAATTGTAGTCCAGATATAGGTCTAGGAGCACTGAATAATTTTTCGTGCAAATGGTTCAGACAAAATACAAACTTTTTCGCTTTGGCTTAGCATACCACTAGTTTTTCAAAAATATATGGCACCAAACTCATTTTAGAAAGTGCAAGGCAAAAGATTGGCTTTAGAAAACACACTACAAACTTACCGAAAGAAAACTGGCAAAAAGCCCTTAATCCAGTAACCCAAACGAACTTACTGTAAGCTAGTCAAGAAATTTTCGAGGCCACGCCAAAACAAGACAATTAACTGTAATCATTATGGATTTGCTCGACTATCTGGAACACAATCAGCGGCCTGGCTTTCAGGATCTTTGGATTGTGATTCAGCTGTGAGCTTGTATCTGCTTGAACTTCTTAAAATCATATCCATTGTTACGGATTTGCCTGACTGTCTGGAACACAATCAATAGGCTGGCTTTCAGAATCTTCGGGTTGTGATTCAGCGGCTGTAAGCTTGGCCTTCTTGTATATGTTTGAACTTCTAAAAATCATATCCATTGTTACGTTCTTCACTTGTGAAAAGCTGCTCCAAGAATTCATTATGACAATAAGAGATGAGACAGCATATAAAAAGTAATCATAATAAACACAAAATGAAGTCGATAGATATTCCTGTAAAAACAATTTGGTTCTGGGTTATGAAATCAAAAGCTACACATATATGAAACTTTTCATAATTTTTTTTATGAATAGAGAGAAAGGATGAGGTCAATATGGACATATTTAAGGTCAATAAATGGATTTTGAGTATGCATATAGTTCCTGATTCCTATAAACCCAGCAACAAACCCCCGAAACATGAGACGTAATATTATAATAGTTTCTAGGCTTTTATTTGCCCTCCTTGCCCCCGAAACATGCACACGAGTGGCACGGGTCTGCAATTGAAACCAATTTGAGATTAAGTACATATTTGGTTTGGAGGCCAAACGCACTAGGGTTTCTTGTTCGTTCCACAAGCACAGCTATATAAAAGCATCTATTTTGGCTTTTCAAGTGCGTTCGTGGGTACAAAATGTGCCAAACTCAAGGCCTCAAAAAGATGATGTTACATTTGAACCTCCAAACGCCCCAAAATCAACTCCCCAAACGCCCAATAAGCCATTAAAAGAACAATCCCTAATTGAGCAATTGGACTTAATTGCAATCAATTAAAAATATTAGCTCCTTAATTGTTATAATTTTCTTTAGGAACTAGAGTGCATTTCCCAGGAAACCCTCAAGGAATAAAAGTGCATTTAAGCAATTTCACTTACAACACCAGTAAGACAAAGCTCTGTCGGTAACTAGTATAAACCATGTCTGCATTTGGTTGGACCACATTTACCTCAACAATTAAGCAAATGCAAACTTTTTTAGTGAGTAATATTAGAGGAAACGTTGGGCATATTTGAAGCTATCAGAGAGTAATGTTCATAAAATATTCAAAAAGTATACAAATGCAGTACCAAAAAGACAATTACAATATGCAAGCTGCACAAGGAGATGCAATCATTCAACAAAAAATCAAATTTATCAACCAAATGGGTAACAGTTCAAGCTTGTAATGTTGAAACTGGAAAAAACATTAAAAATGCCAAAAGCTTGCACAAATAGCAGCATGATTGATAGAAATAAATTTCAGGAGAGGGAGCATTATCATTAATGAACTTACTGTGGTTTCTCTATGTTTTCTCCACCTTCCACACCATTAGATCCTGAGGCAAGTTTAAACAAAGATTTAGAACATTAGCTACTGGAAGCTAAGGTCAACATCAGTGATGTCAAGTTTGAAACTACATCAAAGCTTTCTGGAAAGATTTGGGTGTTATTACATCAAACCTTTCTAGAAGGATAATAATGATATCTTACTTTCACATGCTATATTAAATAACTCAGATTATGAATTTCAAGTCAAAGTAAGTCTAAGGGCAACGCCCCAATGCATCTTTTGAAAGTTTTCCACAATCTCCACTGAAGGCCAGAGTGACGGCTACGAATAAGTACACAAATCACAAGCATATTTAATATAACATGTGCATTCAAGCATACTAGAAGAAAAAAATATAAGTATTATGTGGTTATGGGTTCAAAACTGGAAGTTTAACGACAAACTTTACAAAAGAAAATAAAAGGAAATAAAATATGAAGGGGAAACTGAAGATCAAGCTACTGCCGGTCAAATAGCAGGCAACAAACGACGTACTCACCCACAAGATTGGGCATTTAAGCATGCTACTCCCTTTTTGTGATTTTGCAAGTACATTCAAGAATATTCTATGTATAAAAGTAAACAAATGAGCTAGGAAATGTAGAGAAGGGTCCTTCCTCATCTATTAGACATGGGCCGTAGAGGTGGTATAGAAAATGCATTATATTGCCAACTTCAGAGCCACAATTGAGGAGAACACATGCTAAGAGTTAAAACTTCTGGTATGACAGACACAATAAGATAGATATGCAATTTATCAGAGCTAGTGAAAAGATGGTGCATTAAAGATGTGAATAAAATCCAACGTAGACTTGAGTTACCGTTTCTTGGTGAGTCCATACTAGATTCACTTTCCCCGTCTAAGCCTAACGAAGATACATTATCTGATGGAGTGCATGTGCTGGCATCTGATCCATCTTCACTAGCAGAACTCTCGCTGTCATCATCCCTAAATATAAAACCTGGTGTAGTCAACAAGCTCTTTTCCCATTGTGAAACTTCACTGGTATTCTTAGTGGAAGCTTTTCTACCTGCCACAAGATGCAAGTCTAAACTTGATACACGATTGTTATTCCTTCTAGCTTGGAGAGATTTGTCAGAACTTTCGGAGCTTGAGCTTGAACTCGATGCAGCTGATGATACTTTCTTCCCTTTTCTATAAGCAGGGGCAGGTGTTCTGTTCCCAGAAACACCTGCAACAATAGGCCTTCGGGCTGGTTGAGGAGTTTTCATTTGGCCAGAGTCATGTGACCGAGAGGCTTTTACCCCATTTCCAGAAACTTCTGAAGACTTCTTGGAGGAAAGCAGGAACTCACTGCTTACATCCTTTGAAAATGACTCTTGCGGATCAATGCCACTAGAGCTTTTAATATGAGTTTTTACTCCACTTTCCTGATTTTTATATGATTGTAGTGAGTTATCGGCCAAGGTTCTTGAAGAAGCTAAAACAATCTGCTTTGGGTTCTTCCTTGTTTTCATGACCCTCTCTGATCTTGTTGTTCCCTTGTCAGCAAAAACAACTTCATTCTGGTGTTCGGCAGGCATAAAGTAATGCTTGAAGTCAATCCCATCACCTTCGCACTTGGAGACGTCTACTTGATTATGAGTATCAACCTTAGCTTCTTTCTTTCTAGACTTATTTTCAAGTGTGTTTGCAGACCGAACATGAACCGAGTCAACATTCTTCGTGATATGCTCGGTGGAAGAATCCAAATCTACATTCACAGCACATGGTTCAACAGATCTAATTTTCTTTGTTCTCTTGGATGTGTTGCCCACATCTCTCATTCTATCATTTGAAGTTGTTAATTCTTCAGCACCAACTTCTACCACTTTATCTGGAACATCTTGGCAGTTCTTTGCCGCAGAGTTTTCATTCTTTTTTTGTTTATCCATATTTTCTTCTGTTTTATGACCTCCCTCAACCTGATTCAACTGCAAAGATTTCACTGCATTAGCTTGTCTTTTATTTGGAGAATTCTGGAGACCCTTGGAAGTAGATTGCTTAATCTCTTCCATTTTCTCACTTGATATAGCACCAACATTTTCTGAACATTTCAGACCCCGGCTCATATGAGTTGGCTGCAAAAAAACTGAAGATTTCCCAAAGTTATTCTGTGACAAGTCTTTGTTCATTTGAGTTTGTGGCAAATTTTCTGCTTCTTTTTCACTCTGGTTGTTACCTTCTCTATTACCACCCATGGAGGAAGCATTTGTTGGCTTCTGTTCTGATTCATCCCTCTCAGTCTGACACAAGATTGCTGCAGACTTCTTGGCCCGCTTTTTCTTCCTCGTTCTACCACTGAAGTTCCCTGATTCCATTACAGCCTTGGCATTGACTAAATTAGCAGAGGAAACTGGTCCTTTAATATGCACATCTGCCCCACCCTGATATAAAGATTTACACTTTTCAGAAAGCAACAATTCAGAATCATGCTTCAGAGAGAATTTCCTTTCCTCTTCAGTTTTATTGATTTGACCATTTACAATTTTCTGATCATCACTGACACCATTTTCATTTGCAGAGTGACTACTGTTATTGTACAGGCTATGAACTTCTGCAACGTGAAGTGGAGGAATCACTTTCCTATTAGCGGTATCATGCTTCTTTGAATGTTTTTCTCCTTTTACAACAGATCCAACAGCTATGTCAGAAAGATTGCCTTTTCCCTCCACATTGCAAGTATCACGCTCACATATATCAGTGCCTACAAAGATTAGCAATAGAGTCAGCAACATGTTCTTTATATCCTTTTCTTACGAAATCATCTCGAGTGAATAAGAATTAGTGAGAAGAAAAAAATTGGAG
The DNA here is from genome assembly GCA_947179155.2 of Hedera helix. NCBI lineage: Eukaryota > Viridiplantae > Streptophyta > Magnoliopsida > Apiales > Araliaceae > Hedera > Hedera helix. The sequence continues at coordinate 2,902,504 of OX359275.1, read as the reverse complement.
CGTTACATATTCACGGGAAATTTACCTTCAACTACTTCCTGGACAAGTTCACCGTGCTTTTTCTTCTGATAGATTCTAGAAGGTTGAGAAAGTGTCCCAGGCTTGATGCTATCTCCTAACACAAGTTCTACTTCAGATGGCTTGACTAAATCCTTGGGATTAATTTCCTCATTTTCCTTAAAGCTCCCCTCACACCCAGCATCTTGAACAGAAGGCAAGACAGTCACAACGTGGTGAAGAGTGCTTGATAAATTGTATGTCTCATCCATCTTCCTCTTCTTCTGCTTGCTCTTCTTTCCACTGCCTGAGTTTGTTCTCAAATGGCCAGTATCAGGAGGTTCAGTAAATAAACTGTTTGAAGCAATATTTCGACTATTATGCTCGTCTTCTGTATAGTTCCCCAGTATGTTAATGCCTGGTATGGAAGTATAATTATCAGAATTAGAGATTGAACATTCATTTTCTTTCAAAGGGTTTCTACTGACTTCTTGACTTTCGGTCCTATGCCTTTTCTTTGCAGCAGGGCCAGAAGGCAAAGCTTCTTCACAAAAATTACTGCATTGCACGTCAACAATATTCTTTGATTTTTTGTTCTCATATCTGTCATGTATGGAAGGGATTTCACTAATTCGTACTCCCATATTAGATTTTCTGTTTGATCCAAGACATGACTTATTACTACTAGGTGAAGCACAGTTCGTCAAATGTTCTTCAATATCATCTTTATTTCCCATCTTCATACCATTTGAAAAAATTTCCCCTGCATTGACTAAAGAATTTGCAGGGCCAACAATCTCAGGGCGTGATGCAACTTCACCAAATGCATGATTTGAAGCAATCTTCTCTTTCGAAGAACGGTCACCTACTTCATCTTTATTGTGTTTCTTAATCTTTTGCTTTTTCATTGCAAGAAGCCCAGTTTCTGGGGATGGTTGCAATGAATTACTGCATTGAACATTACTAACCCCATTCCAGGAATTATTCCCATCATGCTCGACAGTGGTTCCAGCAATTCTGGTCCCTTTACTAGTAACATCATACTTCTCCTGTATTTTAAGATCTGGCATCCTGTTGGAATCAGAAGTCACATTTTTGAAATGCTCACTGGTGATATGCTTAACTTCCGTCCCCATATCTTTAGAAATTTCTCTACAGGAATTGCTCAGACTAAGCTGAACTTTCTGGTTTGTGCACTGGGTTCTCGTGAGTTCCAGTAATGATGACTCATGCACAGCAGATGTGGATGCGTGATCGGGAAGAATATTGTGTCCATTACCTAAAGGATTATGTGTTAACCAAAGTAAAGGTAACTGGCTGCTCACATTGGATTCATGATGCTGCTTGTTTTCACCACACTGCTTCAAACTAGAAGCATCTACAGAGAGAAACCAACTCTTTTTAGCCCCTTCAAATGCACTTTTAACAAGCATGGAATCTGAAAGGTGATAAAACTGCCCTTTGCGCTTTACCTGCCAAGATATCAGAACCTTGTCAATCTGAAGCATAAAGTTCACAGAAAAAATTTCTTCTATAACCATAAACGTGTTAAAGCAACAAACCTTAAGAGCATGGATTTTTATCTCACCAAGTTCAGGAAAACACTGGAGGTGTTCCAGCATCAGCTTCTCTGCATGCCAAAAGAAGCAAGATATCAGGAAACGTAATCACGTGATTTAACTAGCACACCTACACAAAATCAATCCCAGTCAAATAGTTAGGGTGTATGAGTGGCCATTAGGAAATGATTCCTTTTGAGGTTTTATGTATCATCTGTTCAAGATGAGATCTGCACAACTCCTACTTTTATGTGAAATGTTATGCGGCTTCTGCCTACTTCTAACTTCAAATTGCACATCAACGACTGTTCAGTTGTGAGAGGTCACTGGCCAAAACCCTATTCATTCTTCCAACATATTCAACAAAGATTTGCCATTGTTGACACATTTTTCTTTATCCATACAATAACTTACTTTCTCCTTATTACATTCATTCAATAAAAACTCTTACATTCTTAATTCAGCATAGGTTCTTTCAAATGGGAATTAAAGTAGATAAATAAAGGCATATGTATATACATTCCGCAATTTCTCTCCAAGGATGATATATGAGGAACAGTATACACTAGCGGAACGGGGGGAGGGGGGGGGGGGGGTGTTCAAATGACCCCAGTAGATGAAAATATGATGATCAGTCAAGTGGAGGAAGAATTGTGAGCTCTTTGATATTTTGACATGATGTATTTTGACCCCCTCTAAAAACCTTCTGATTCCGCCACCGACACTATATCAATCTAAACAAGCAATAAAATAGAAAATTAAGCTTCATAGGCAATTGCAATGCTCTAATGCTGTTTTAAAAAATAAATAAAATTAAAAGAAAGAGTGGAGTGTAGTGATGATGTAAAACATTCTAAATTAAAGCATATGAATCAATAAAGTAGAAACGTGTGCATTACGGCCATTAATTTTCTAGCTCAAGGAAATTCAGCTCAAATGAAACAATCCAGCATTTGCCATTCATACAATATCAAAGCAATAATACAACTTGTCAAAACATAATCCTCATGAAGTAAAAGTTCAGCAAACCAATATTAGCTCATTTGGAGTAGCTAAATTGATCTTGATTAGTATAATAGCATCCATTCTTTTAATTAGGATTAGGGTTTAGAAAATAAGTACTTTTGAGGAGAGAGAAATAATCGGAGTCGGAGACGATCATGGCGAGATGAGTATCGAGACTGGTATCGATGAAGACCGTATTATACTCCGATGGTCCTTCTGCAGTGCCATTACCAGACTCTGCCTCACGACGACACCGTTTCACCATCTTAAGCAGCAGCTGATGCCGGAGTTCAGCATGAAAGTGACAAAGAGACTGCTTAAAAGCTTCCTTTTATATCGTCGACGTGAAGAAGAAGAAGAAGAAAGGGTTTCAGTTTGTGTCTGAAGGGTTTTTTCCCGCACAAAACGCAAACATGAACATGGACTCATACTGGGTTGGGCTTTGTCGGCCCGCGTTCATTTTCAATTTTTTATTTCCCTTATGTCCTAACACCTTTTAAAACGAAGGAGAAGAATAAGAAAGCTTGTAATTTTTCCAAGTAATCTCATGTTTATGAAAAAATTTAATCAAGAAAGGTAAGGACAGTTAAGAAAAATTGGGCCCAATTTTTTTTATAGATATTTTCTGGACCAAAATGGTAAGAAAGGTAAGGAAAGAAGAATGAGTTTAATGAAATTTATTTTAATTTCATAATTGCCCTTACTTGTAACACATAAAATAAATTTTAGACATTTATATCCTGATTTCTTACTAACTCACAAATATAACTAAGAAAAATTACTTTTCTATTATTTCTTTTCCTATTATTTCTTAAGTTAAAAATTTTCAAAATTCCTAATTTGAAAAACTCACAAACAGAGCGTAACAGACCTAACTCCGTGTAAAGTAGTCATTTAACCATCGATTTGATTTTATTTCTTTCTGTTTTTTGGTGATTAATTTAACTCTTTTATTATCTTATTACTTTCTATAATTCCACTTTAGCTATCTGTGTTTTGTTGGTGGGTTTTGTATTACATGTATCTGGTGATTACTGATGTATACTTATTATGATAGCACAAATAATAATTTTTTGTATAAGTCAATTGAAAAGTTTTGGTTGATCATGAACTGAGTTGACTCATAAATTTGATTGGTTAATATTTTTATTTTTATTTTTACGTTTTTTTTTATTTTGGATATGTTACTATATAATTAACAAGCTACATATCAAAAATTGTTTAACTTGCTTTGTTCTAAGATTACAGATACAATTAACTCGCTTTGTTCTAAGATTACAGATACAATTAACTTTTTAATTGGGTCTAAAATTAGAGATATATTTTCATTATTTGTTATTAATATTTTTTACTATCATTTACAACATCACACTACCATTATTTAGCTAATTAATATTTAGAGTACATATAGTAATATAAATTACAATTGATAAATGATATACAATTGTAAATTCCGGGACACCAAACTATTAACAGTAATTATTGATTCACTATAATCAAAAAAATAAAAGTAAGTAACATGTGAACCAAGAGTTTATATATATCGGACACTTCCTAAACATGAGTGGGAGATAATTGAACTAGATAAGATGGTATACTATCTAATATCTGCTACCATTAAGTTATGTTTTCTGCAAAATTGTAGTATTAAGGTTGGAAAATTTAACGTGATTGATAAATACATATTCATATATATTTTTGATTGATAAATACTTATTCATATATATCTATCTATGTCCGAGCGTTTAAGTTTGGGACTCATATATACATAAATATACTTATCCGTACAACACTATTTTTGACTGCGTTTAGGTTTATAAATTATAATATAATCTAACATCCCAAGCACAACAAAATGAATAAGTATATATATATTATGAGCGCAGGAATAAAATTAGAGTTTACATTAAATAATTATAAATGAAATTATGGTTCACATTAAATGACCTAAAATAAAAAAATACTAATAACGGACAACGAACAAATAAAAACCGAAAAAGACGGAACGTTTCCCCCTAGGGTTTGCCTCTTGGGGGTAGTTTTGTCTCACTCTATGATGCATTTCGTTGGTTTCTTTGATAATAAAAATAATTTTATTAAATCTTTTAACTTAATATTATACAACCTTACAAATATAATTTAAGAGGTGTTGTCATGAGTCCTAAGGTAGAAGGCTCATGGAGACAACCCGTGTTTGGGAATCGATTGAGGTATTGGATTGGTGGCTAAAAGAATTGAGTAATTTGGGCATTACCTGGGTAACCAGGTAATTCCAGAAATTTTCTTATCATTAAGGGCATTTCTGAAATTTTTCCTTCTGACATGTGCCTAGCACATGTTATGGACCCTATAAATATCCCTTCATCTAACAAGTGAAGGGGAACGTTTTTGAAACACTTGAAAACTTTAGCCATCTAAACACACATACTCTCTCTCTCTCTCAACAAGACGTAAGTTGGAAGGAATTAAGAATTTGTGATCAACTCATCATCGAGTGAATGAAAGTGTTGGCTTGCCTATCTTGAATTCACTCGAAACACCTGTCACGGCTCCTGGACACCAGCGGTTACGTCGTGATCCTGTAGTTCTGTCACGTGTTACTTTGGTAGTTGCTCACCAGTTCTTCTCCCCTTTCCAATCTTTCAACCGATTCTTTATCTTTTGTAGATTTCTCGCCTCCACCATAATTACGAACCCTAACCCTAGCAATGTACATAATTTTTGTGCCTACATTATTTTGGCGACTCCGCTAGGGAGGTGAGAATTTGTGAAGGGTGGTATGCCCACGACTCAGAGTAGGAAAGCTACAAGAAGAGTTTCGCCAACAACAAGTATTACTTCACCAGAGTTTGCAGAGAGATAGGGGGATCTGGATCAACCGATTGTTGAGGACATATCAGACAACAGTTTTTCTTCTCCGATGGCTGAGTAAAGACAAGCTGACAACATGCAAGGGAGTGGCGGAAGGCCAAATGAAGGGGCTTCCGGAGAACAGACAGTGATAATAAATGTGTAAATGGAAATGCTGAGGGCACTGAAGGAGGCGAGAGAAGGACAGAGGATGATGATGAACATGATGTTGGACATGCAAAAGCAACAGGAGGAGATGACCAATTTTTGACAACAAATGATGCAAATCCCTGCCTTAAAAGCAATGCTTCTGGGAAGTTCACGACATAATCAGTCGATGGAGTAAGATGATAGCAATAGAAACCCCTATAATGTGATCTCTGGGGTAGAAGCCCAACTGATACCCGTGATAAACCTTGAAGCACCAAATAATGGTGAAGGAGTACAAAAAAGGGAAGAAGTAAGTTCCACACAACAGCTCATTGTACCAATCAACCCGCAATCATTCACACATCCACATGTGTTTATTGTTTCGAAACCACAGACAGACGCAAGTGTGCATCAACTTCTCTCCATGCCCCAAACGTGTCAACACCAGGAACGGGTTAATATATGACAAAAGAAGATATTGGATTTGATTAATCAGATGAAGAGACAAGCATCTCGATCTGCAGAGTTAGATTTTACCCCACCATATCTAGTGTACATAAGAAAGCATTTGTATCCCACAGGGTACATCGAGCATCCCCCATAATTCCCCAAGTATAGTGGAGAAAAAGAAAATGCAAGGGACCATATTGCAAGATTCGTGGAATCGATGTCCCCGTGGTTGGGAGATGGTGAAGTAAGCAATCACAATCTTTTATTGAGGGTGTTTAATAAAATGCTTACTAATGGTGCATTCAATTGGTATTATAATTTGGAGAAGGGGTCGGTCAGAGATTGGGATGATATAAAGCTTCAGTTCTTCAAAAAGTTCTTTTATGTTTAGAAACAAGTGACAATTGTGGAACTGATGAGGATTCAACAGAAATAGAATGAAGAATTGTCTAATTATTGTCGACGCCGGGAAAATCGTCTTCTATTAATAATTACTCTTTCCAATTTTAGCCTTTTGATTACGATGTGATTTTTGGAAAAGACCGGCACAAGTGTTGACGAGTTTTGAAAGATCGATTTTATGATGAGCCAATTGACCAGAGTTGTCAGTTGGTATATTTGAAATGGATGTACCAACTCATCCGATTTTTAGTTTTCGTAATCGTAATAGCTCATATGTGACTCCTAATTAATTGGTCCACGAACCGAGATTTATAGAGTTCGGGGGCTTGCTTCAGCGAGGGGAAGGTGTTAGGCACCCCCCGATTTCTGTGAAAACACGGTTACCGCAATTTTGATGCTTTTTTATCCTTTTAAAATCTTAAAACGTGTGTGTAGGTGTGTGTGTGTGCTTAAATGAATGTTGGGGTGAATTTTGCATAATAAGCCGCTTTGATTTTTTCTATAGAAAATGTGCTTTATTTGGAAAGCGTTTTAGAACGTCTTTTGACCCATACGCAAAGGCTTTGCTTTATAATAGATATAGATTGAAAGTGATGAGATTTAGGTGTCGTTTTAGAAAATAAGGGTTTTTAAACTTTCGTCAAAATAGGAATCGAGACTATACATTGCCTTTGGACAGTACAGTAAAATAAAATGATGACAACTTCTAGGAGCTCTTTAACCCTATGCACCAAAGTTTAATGAGAAGATGTTTATCTATTTTTTTACAAAATCAATTTCTTATGATATTTAAAAAAACGTTTGCAGCCTTTTCGTTAAATAGGAATCGACGTTCATTAAAACTCTCAACTTTTTAGCCTTGTGATTCTAATACCCTAATTTGATTTATTTTTAGAAAATCTTTCTCATTTTGTTTTTTTTCTTTTGAAACCGCTTTCCATGTCGCAAATCAAATCAAGTATTCAAAAAAATATGTCAGGGCTATTCATGGGCATGTGAGCCCTCCAAATAAACCCAAACACCCACAATCACATATTTTACTATTACGGGGCCTTAACCCGATTTTCGATATAGATATCATTTTAAGGCCCAAAATTTACATATGTACAATGAAGGACTCATTGTCGTGACTACATATACCAAAATGTCCATATTCGGAATTTGATCACAACGATCTCATTTCAAGGCTCACAAATCCCAAAATCACCACACAACCATACAAGGGGGAAACTCAACAACACTAGATTGACTACTATACCACAATAACCCAAAATCGCAAGTTAAACACTATGAACTACACATTAACACAATGAACTATATATCACCACCCGGATATCATCGGGACATTAGATGGAAATTTCGTTCCGATGGAACCCTCACTAATCTTCCCTAATCCTTGGATCATCACTAATATAACAAAGCTACTACATCCAAGCAATCCAACAACAAGAAATCACAAGAAAAATATAAGATAAAACTTCAAGAAATGCCTTTTTTCACCTTGCAATACTTTAAAAAAATCGCTTTATACCTCACAACTAAGTATATAACACAAGATGGGATAAATATGGAAGTTACAAGAAGACAAACCCTCCATTTTTTACTCAACCCGTGGGTTTCTCTCTCTATATCTCGCCTTCTCTCTCTAGATTTTCTTTCTTTTTTTCTTCCTCTTTTTCTCGGCTGAACCAATTGTCGTTCTATAGCTGTCTGGGAGCAATCGCAGGTGCATCTGCGGCTAGCCGCAGATCCATCTGCGGCTGCCTGCTCTCGTCGTCCGAGTCGACGCCTCAGCTGCCGTGTGTTTCCTCGAGCCACGAAAACACCACATTGTCGTTGGTCGTAGATGCATCTGCGGCCGCCCGACTTCTTTTTCTCGATTCTCGTGTCACGCAATCTTAAATCATTATTTTTACTGTATTACTTGTATCTCACAATTTGGGGACTGTTGGTAAGATGTATTGGTCTTTTCGGTCTGTCTGGATTACTTCGTATCCCTAGATCGCGCAATTCGATGTCGATTCATTTTCATATTTGCTTGACTTGACCGTGCTGAAATCCATCATTCCCTCTCACAGTCCACGTGAAATGACGATTTTGTCCTCCTACCCAGGTTAGTATACAAATGCAAAATTTGGGTGTTTACAACTGCCCCTCTTTATCATGTTTATGCAATGTAATATGTAATGAACATGGTAAAGAAGTAGACACCTGACGCATGATAATGACAACATATATTAATGGTGCAACGAGATATATGAGATGATGCAATGTCATATGTCACATTCATGCAGAGGTCAGTTCTAAGTTATGAATGAATATCGCTCGGGTTTCGTCTCTGATTTATCGACTTGGGACTGTCGGATTTCATCTCCGACTGATCTCCTCGTAGGTGTCAGTCTCGTTACTGATGAGTTGTCTCGTGAACGTTAAGTTCCGTCTCTGACAGATCGTCTTGTAAACATCAGGTTTCGTCTCTGACTGGTCGTCTTGTGAATGTCAGGTTTTGTCTCTGACTAGTCGTCTGGCAAATGTCAGGTCTCGTCTCTGACTGGTCGTCTTGCGAATGTCAGGTTTCATCTATGACTGGTCGTCTTGCGAATGTCAGGTCCCGTCTCTGACTGGTCGTCTTGCGAATGTCAAGTTTCGTATCTAACTGGTTGTCTCATGAATGTCAGGTTTCGTCTCTGACTGGTCATCTTGCGAATGTCAGGTCTCGCCTCTGACTGGTCGTCTTGCAAATGTCAGGTTTTGTATCTAACTGGTCGTCTCGTGAATGTCAAGTTTCGTCTCTGACTGATCGTCTTGCGAATGTCAGGTCTCGTCTCTGACTAGTCGTCTTGCGAATGTCAGGTTTCGTATCTAACTGGTCGTCTCATGAATGTCAGGTTTTGTCTCTAACTGGTCGTCTTGTAACCATCGGGTTTCGTCTTCGACTGCTTATCTCGTAGATGTCGGGTCTTGTCTCCGACTGGTCATTTCGTTAAGTTCCGTAATTTTGTATTTCAGTCATAATAGGCTTTATGTTGGTTCGGGATAACAAAGGAGAAGCCGGGGTCCCACTGAGACCAGCCGCAGATGCATCTGCGGCTGGGATCGGAACTATTTCAGATCGCGACCCCCCTTCCCGCGATCGGTCACTTTCAATTTTTTTCTTTCCAAACAGTTTCAGTTTTACTTATCCCACCTCGTCCTTTTGCGTCTTTTTGAACTTTTCCCGTAAAATCCGATCTGATTAAACCACTCTACACACTTTGGGTAACGTTTTGACTCCTTTTTCTTTTATTTTCGTTTTGCTATACATTTGCTTGTTTACATGTTTTAACTTAGCCATGCATACCCACATGAGATATTCGTGTTCATTGTAGTGTATGTAAACGACGGGTCACGTAAATTGCTTTACTGTTTTGGGAACATTATTGTTTTAGCTGTTTTATGACCGCGATACATTATTTTCACTTGCATTTGGGATTTGTTGGTTGTATGATTTTATTAAACATGCCTAGTTGTGCATGGGACGCCCATTTTACAGACGAACTCTGCCAAAATTTCGAGAAATCTAGTGCATCTCTAGGGACTCATTTATGCATTTCAAATCTTATATCATCCTAGATAAACATGTGATGTTGTCCTATTATCACTTAGCAATATGTAGTAAGTTCTTTGAAAAGTAATGGTCTAAGGATATACCTCCTTTTCGTGGTGCTATTTTAGCCATGGATCCTGATGCTTCGAGCAGTTTCGCGGTGCCCCGGGTTGCTAGGGTCCGTCGACGTAGAGCGGTCACATCGGTTCCAGCTTCAGTTCTGACCCGTCATTCCCGCGGGCTGGTAGAGTCTGTCATTTACCCCGTCCATCCTGATGTCGGTGAGGATGCCCCAGCTGAGGTAGAGGCAGATGCGGGTCCTTCTGGCACAGCGGTCCCTCCCCCTATGCGTCAGATCTTACTAGGGGCCCGTGTAAGGATGTCGAATCTGTTCGGTCCTGATCTCAGTAGTCAGCCATCGATATATCTTGTGGCTAACGAGATATATCCGCTATTTAAATTCATTCAAACTCACATGGTTACCCTGATTAACTGTTTGGTGGTTGTCACAGGTTCCTGAGTTTACCCAGCCTCGGGGTAATTAGTTCAGCATCTACATACTCTATCATGTGTTGCATGCTAATTATCGCGGGATGGTGGATTCCTGGGGTTTCAGCCACTTTTTTACCATCGCTCCCCGCCGATGTCCATGGGGCTATATGCGGGCATTATCTGAGTGGTGGTTCCATCAGACCCAGTTGCTTCATCTTCTGGATTGTGAGCTGGTGTTGACACCCCTTAACTGGCGATATATTGCCGGGGTGGAGTTCTCCGGACCCTGTGTTCCTTTGGAGCCCGACATTTCTCACGCGGCTGTTCGATCGTTGCTGTGGTACTCTCCTCATAACAGGGTCTTTAAGGTCCGTAGCATTCGATCGGGAGCTCTGGCTGTGGACGCCATTAGAGGGGTCTTTTCTGAGCCGTTTCCTGAGGACCGATCCGCCCGGGATTTTCTGCTCTGGCGTTTGTTCTTGACAATCATGAGGGGTTGTTTCTTGGGGAAAAACTCCTCGACCATTCACTTCAGCATTGTCGGGGTTACCCAGGACGTCGTTCGGTCGGGGATTATGACTTGGGTTCCTTCACGTTTGCCTACTTCCTCTACGGTCTTCGCCTCCACTCAGAGGGGCAGACAGATGCTTGGCTGGGATTCTATCCTTTTCTGTTGGTAGGTCTCCTTTATTATACCATCTTCTATGTTGTTTCATTTCTTTGCCCATGCCTGGTACTTACGCCCCTTTTGTTTCATTTATCAGTTCTGGGCTTATGAACGGCTACCCTGCCCGCGGCCTGTTACCACTCTCGGTCTAGAGACTTATCCCAGGGGTCGTCGGTGGCATCACAACACTCTCGAGGAGACCTCAGTGTCTGACAACTTTGCCCACTACCGACTGTAGTTAGAGTTAATCCCATCAGCATCAGCGGAGGTGACCTGGACCCCCTATAACGCGGAGCATCTGACGGCTGGCTTCGCCGGTGGTTTTCCCGCGGATCATGAGCTTGCTTTGTCCACCCGTCGCATTTCGCTGTTGACTTATGGTGGATGGGATCTCTATTTGAGGGAGCGTGTCATCCGATGTGTGTCTGGAGAGGTCTGCATCCCTTTCATCCCCCTCCTGGAGATTCTAGCCCATGGATGCTCAACTCTCAGTAGCCCTGATGGCCGGGGATAATGGATTCATGTTGTTCAACGTCCCTCACATGAGTGATAGTTTCAGTGCTTGGTGGAGACCTCGCACCGTCGGACCTCAGACACAGGCCACCTTCTTTCTCGAAGACCTGGTTCCTGGGTCAGTGATGATGACAGACTGGTTGGAATGCATTCGGGCCCCTACCCACTCGGATCAGATTGCCTCCCTGACTCGGCGGCTGAATCATATGTCGTCCTTTGTTCGGAGGTTAGGTCGGGATTCAGAGGAAACCTATGTTGCTGACCCTGACGGAATAGATTTTGGAGCGGCTCCTAGCTCATCGGGTGTCCCAGTTCCGCCCTTTTCCTACCCAGATCTGAATTTTGACGCTGAGGCTTCTATTTCCCAGGACTTGGGTCGTGTAGACCATTTCGAGGATTGTGCATTCATCGATGATATAGATTTTACGGACTAGACTCTGATAGGCTAGGACCTATGTATTTAAACCTGTTCGTTTTATATGTTTTTTTTTTCATTTTATGTATCATGTACAGAATTATCTTTTATTTATGCACAATTCTATATCTCCGATGCTTCATTTATTCTATTATAACTTACATGATGCACTAATTTATTATATGTATGGATAAAGAATTTACCCCTGTACAGTCTTTTTGATACTATTTTTTTTACAGATGTCGTCCCTTGATGTAGTTCGCTTGGACATCTGCACCTCCCCAAGGATCGTTGGTAGGCTTCGCCTGTGGTTAGATGGTTTGTTGCCCATCGACTGGATTATCGCAGAGGGTCTTTTGGGTCACTCCTTTTCTCTTCTATTATTTCAGGTGCCGCCGGGTTTTGTTGATGACATTCTCAACTGTTAGATTCCTGATAGGCATGTGTTCAGGTTTAGGCTGGAGTATCTGACCCCCACCCTCGAAGAGTATGCCCGCTTTACTGGTTTGTCGGTGGATGGCCCCTGCGCTAGGGTTACCTCAGGCCATATGCGCTGTTAGTTTTTGACTTTTACGGGCTTGCGGAGGACAACTCTGCTATCTGTGATCTCTTCGAGCCACCTTGTTCCTCTTCACTTCTTGGTTGACCGATTTGGCTCAGCGGATAGCTTCTCTTTATTTTCTAGTGATTTTTCAATATTTAAGGAGCGTTTGGGTGCTTTGAGAGTGGATGTCCTGATGGCTTGTGTCATGTCATTTCTATACATGCCTGCCGGAGGCGATCTCCTAGACATGCGAGTTATTGTGGTGATCCAGGCCCTTCAGGAGGATCATACCATCCTTCCTATGATACTCGCAGAGACTTACATGTTGGCCTCATATTGTCAGTCATTCCCAGGCAGGATATTCAGAGGAAGTTCTACTTTATTATTTGTATGGTTTATGAGCCACCTCAGGCCCATCGGACAGTTCCATCGGCACGGGTTTTACTTCAGGCACGGGTTTTTCTTCAACCACGGCTTAGCCATGCAGTTCTCATTCCGCCCCCAGCGATGCACTGATGCGGTTTCGTGGAGTGAGTTCTTATCGGCCATTGAGGAGTCCTTCCATCTCTTGATCTACTCGGGTTATTGCTCCTTCATAGTTTATTGACTCATGTGCCCCCCTTGGATTTCGTCACTCTTCCCGGTCTGAGAGGGGTGACGACTTATCATCCATTAGCTGTTATGGGGCAGTTTGACCAGACGCAGGAGCTTCATCTTTTCGCAGGTGCAGCTGATTACCGATTTCTTATATCACTTCAGACAGAGAGAGAGATGTTGAGTTTATAGGATCTTTGGTCTCACAGGGTCTCGGTTGAGTTTAGGGATAGTCATCCTGGTCAGACACCCAATTATCTGCGATGGTTACGAAGAGATCCTGAGATTGCTGATTTTGACCAGATTGGGGTATTGGATGGTTCTCGAGGGTTTTTCCCAAATGAGACTAGTTCAGACGCGATTATCCCCCCGGAGTTTTCAGAATTAGCACCCAGGTCTGATAATGAGGACATTCATGCTTCGGTACATATATCTTGCTCTGATTCGGCGGATCGTATCCAGAGACTGATGATTGAGGGTACCAGGCTCCGATCAGCATTGAGTGCTACTGAGATTGAGAGGGATACCGCCCACGCCGAGCGGGATGCTATTGTACTAGCTCAAGATGCCGCCCTCTCTGCCAGATATGGCATCACAGAGCAGGTCAGAATTATTATGGAGGCCCATTCTGCGACAGTCAGTAGTGTTGCTGCTCTTTTGGCTCGGATTGACATGATGGGGTAGCAGATTACTGGCGAGCCCGAGGTTTATGATGCATCGACTATTCTGTCTCTCCTACTTTAGCTAGTTTCTGATCTGTAGATTATTTTACTCCTTGCATAGACTATGTCAGTTTCATCATTATTATTTAAAAGATAGACTTTGTATTCAAAATGTTTTGTATATATAGAGAAATATTTATGGTTTAGTCATTTCCCTTTTTGATGTATCGTCGCCCTCCATTGGATCATCATTTTATCCAGCTGATTACGATTTTGATATATTGCCTTCTTTCTTTTCTCAAGTCTTGATTAGGATTCAACCGATATCACCGCACAACCCTCTGATTTCATCAGAGTAGGTCTCGGACTTTGGGCTGATTATATGACTGGTTTTGGTAAGATCTTAAAGGTATTTTATTAAAGGAGTTTTTTGGGCTTTTGGAAATGGGTTTCGTATAGGGACATGATTTATTATTTTGTAAAGAACAGACCGCGCCATGATGGCTGCCTACGTACTCCCACAAGGTCAGGAGATCAGGTCCTACGTAGTTCGAATTGCAATGAGAGATGGAGAATTTTTTTTTTTTTTTTTAAGCATAGAACCGTTTCACCGAGTCAGAATTTAAGGGCTGCGGAAACAACTCGCAGTCCATTTCTTGTAAGATGAGGGGCCCTCCAGATAGGACTTTCTTGATCACAAAGGGTCTTTCCCAATTTGGAGCGAACTTCCCTCTCACTTCGTTTTGACAGGGTATGACACTCTTCAGTACTAAGTCATTTTCTTTGAACTTTCGGGACCGTATCTTTTTGTCGTACGATCGAGAGATGCGTTGCTGATACAACTGACCGTGTAATATAGCAACCACCCTCCTTTCATCTATCAGGGCTAATTGGTCGTACCGATTTTGCATCCAGTCCTCCTCGTCAATCCGAGCATCGAGCAAAATTCGGAGGGACGCCATCTCTATATCAACTGGCAAAACAACCTCCATCCCATATACCAAGGCATAAGGGGTTGCCCCTGTAGACGTACGAACTGATGTCCGATATGCAAACAGTGTGAGGGGCAGCAAATTTGGCCATCCCCGATGATTGGCGGACATTCTTGCCATAATCTTCTTTATATTCTTATTCGCAGCCTCCACGGCCCCATTCATTTTTGGCCTATAAATGGCGGAATTGAGATGTTTGATCTTGAATTGGTCGCATAACTCCTTCATAAGGGCGTTGTTCAGATTCTTGGCATTGTCGGACACCAAGATTTCGGGCTGTCCGTACCGGCAAATGACATTATTCCTGATGAAACTGACTATGATTTCCTGTGTTACTTTGGGGAAAGAAGCTGCTTCCACCCATTTGGTGAAATAATCAATCATGACAAAGATGAAGCGGTGGCCATTGCTCGCTTTAGGCTCCACGGGTTCGATTATATCCATACCCCACATAGAGAAAGGCCAAGGGGAAGTCATACAGTGTAGTTCATTAAAAGGCGCATGAATCACATTACCATGTGTCTAGCAATGGTAACATCGCTTGACATGATCGTCACAGTCGACCTTAAGTGATATCCAGTAGTGTCCCGTTCTCAAAATCTTCTTGGCTAACATCGGTCCACTCATATGTGGCCCACATACTCCACCGTGTACTTCGCCCATGATTTTCTGTGCTTGAGTTTCATCCACACATCACAACAATCCCAAGCCAACATCCCTCTTATACAGGGAATCTCCGCTTAAATAGAATTTTATCGCCATCTTTTGGATTCTTTGCCTCTCTGTTCGGTTCGCTTGGTCAGGGAGAGATCTATCCCTCAAATATTCCCGGATGTCATGATATCAAGGCTGATTTGGGTGAACCACCTCATCGGATAACTCTGCAACGTGTTCTTCGTAAGCGGGGGCATTTTGTACCGTTATTTTAATATGAGGAGTGGCTTTGCTTTTGAGTATGCGAACTAATGAAGCCAGGGTGGCTAATGCATGGGCAAAGTCATTCCATCCCCTGAGAATATGCCGAAATGCTATGTCTTCAAATTCTTGCATTAATCGGACAACACACTGGTGGTATGGGAGTAATCGAAGCTCCTTAGTGTCATACACCCCTGTCGCCTGCCTGATTACTAACTCTGAGTCTCCGAACACGGCTAATCTTTTCACTCCCATATTGCGGGTGAATCTAAGTCCCAGTATACATCCCTCATATTCAGTCGTATTGTTCGAATTACTGAATTATAATTTGGTGAGAACAGGGTACTGCTCGCCCGTAATAGAAACCAGGACCGCTTCGGCTCCGGCCCCTTCAACATTCATAGCACCGTCTAAATATATTTTCCAAAATTGCCCTTCGTCATCACACCTTGTATGTTGAACCCACAATATGTCTTCACCTGGTAGAGAAGTCTCTAAAGGTTTTTTTCCTCCAACCGGCATCTCTGATAACTGATCTGCAATTCCCTGCCCTTTTTGGGTAATATAAAGGATGTCGAACTGCTGTAAGATTAACTGTCACCTCGACAATCGATAATTCAACATTGGTCTTTCAAATATATATTTCAGGGGATCAATTCGCGAGATCAAATAAGTAGTGTGTCCATGAAGGTAATGCTGTCATCTCATAGCAGCTCACGCCAACGCGCAACATGTCCTTTCGATCGGGGTGTAATTTTGTTCACAGCTGTTGAATCTTTTGTTGAGGTAATAAATGGCATGCTCCTTGCCTGATTCATTTTTCTGCCCCAGCATACAACCCATCACCATGGCATTAACAGATATATAGATGAACAGAGGGATCCCATCCTTCAGGGGTACCAGCACTGGCGCTTCCATCAATTGCTTCTTAATAGTCTGAAAGGCCCTTTAGCACTGCTCGTTCCACTCTCGGGAAGAATTTTTTCTTAACAGTTTAAAGATTGGTTCGTAGGTGGTCGTCAAATGAGATATGAACCGGCTGATGAAGTTTATCCTCCCCAAGAATCCTCTTATCTCCTTCTCTGTACGAGGTGCTGGCATATCCACAATGGCTTTAATCTTAGCCGGATCCAACTCAATGCCCCGGTTGCTCACCAAGAAACCAAGGAGCTTGCCCGACTGAACTCCAAAGGCACACTTTGCTGGATTGAGCTTCAAGTTGTACTTCTTGAGCCGATCAAATAGCTTCTTGAGATGAGTCACATGGTCAGATTCAACCCTTGATTTCACAATGATATCGTCCACGTAGACCTCTATCTCCTTATGCATCATTTCGTGGAATAGGGCCATCATTGCCCTCTGATAAGTGGCTCCTGCATTTGTGAGGTCGAAAGGAAGTCGTCTATAACAAAACGTGCCACACAGGGTGATGAAGGCAGTCTTTTCTCGGTCCTCCTCCACCACCATTATCTGGTGATATCCCGCGAAGCAATCGACAAATGAATATATTTCATACTGGGCCGTATTATCCACCAAGATGTGTATGAAAGGCACTGGGAAATTATCTTTCAGACTGGTCTTGTTCAGATCCCTATAGTCAACGCATACTCTTACCTTTCCTCCGGGCTTTGCCACTAGGACTATATTGGAAAGCCATTCTGGGTAAGTGGACACCATAATGATTCCAACTTTGAATTGCTTGACTATTTCTTCCTTCACCTTTAAGCTCCACTCCGATTTTAATTTTCTCAGTTTTTGCTTAACCGGCTTGAAACCCTCCTTGATGGGCAATCGATGTACCACAATATCCATGGACAATTCGACCATGTCGTCATATGACCAAGCAAACACATCCTCATATCGACTCAATAACTTAGTTACCTCTGCTTTCTGGTTAGGGGTCAGGTCTACCCCATTCCTTGATTTCGTCAGGAGTGTCGTCATTACCTGTCTCGTCCTGCTCAATTCCCATCAAATCGAAATCCAGTTCTATATCAAAATCGTAATTGTCTTTCAAATTTGGAAAATCGTTTGATAGGCTAGAATAATTCAAATCGGGACACCTGACATAAAATAAAAATATTTGTCATATATATAAACATTTCAGTACATGAATTTCTTTTTCAATAATCATGACAAAATATGATATAGATGTGCAGGTACATAAAACAAAAACACCGTCTTAAAAACTCATTGATCCCCCTATTGGACGGGATTCCCTGCCACTCCTGGATTTACCCTTTTCTGGATATCACCGGTTGCATGCTCCAATTCATGGTGATCACTTCGGTTTTAAAGCGAGTGATGGAGGGGGCCTCTGCATCTAGAACCTCCTTGATGATAACAATGACTTGGTTTTAGCTTTTATACATACCTCCTTTGGCTGCATGGCCCAATTGATGAAAGGCATGATTTGCTCGCCTTCTGACAGTTCCTTTCTCCCTTTCTCATTGTGCGCCGACTGCCCTGGGAGATGACATTTTATCTCGAATTGTTCCATGATCTCTTGCAAGAATTCCTCCCGCTTGGCCAATTCCTTGGCTGGGGGAGCCTCTTCTTCACTCTCTGCTTTAGACGTAGGCTTGACTATCTTTGGGGAATGTTCTTTGTTGGTTCCTGGAATTGGGATTCCGGCTAGCCGAGTGGGCATCTTCTTGTATGGGTTTTTCCACCCTATGCCTCCGTAATATCCTAGCCCTGCTTTGCCTAACTGTGTTGGCATTTGAATGGGCTCGGTGATCCCCTGACCATTCTTTCCCAATCCTTGCCCCGGCTGGAATTTCATTGCCATCATTTCCTGAGTGACAAATGTGAGCTCCGGAGATATTCTAGGCTTCAAAGTTGGAGCCCCCAGATGCCGGTATTAAGGGGAACTAATTTCAAATGCTTGATAGCTGATCGATTCGACTGACTCATCTAGATTGATCACTAGCATGCCTTTCATAGAGTAAAGAGGATAGTTGGGCCCTGCGGCAATCGTCACTAAGTTTCCGTCAATGACGAATTTGATTTGCTGATGCAGGGTGGAGGGGACTGCCCCTGCCATGTGTATCCAGGGTCTCCCCAGCAGCATGTTGTAGCTTGCAGCAATATCCAATACTTGGAAAGAAATGTCGTAGGTATAGGGTCCGATCTCAACTAGTAGTTCTATTTCTCCCACGGTGTCCTTCCGATATCCATCGAAAGCTCGAACCACCACTTGGCTGGCACACAGGAGCTTAGGGTTGATCTTTATTTTTTCTAGGGTACTGTATGGGCAAATGTTCAGAGTTGATCCACCATCAATTAGTACTCCGTTCATTACATACCCTGAGGAGACGACCGCAATGTGCAACAGCATTCGGTGCCCTCTCCCTTCCTCGGGGATGTCGTCATCGGTGAATGATATCACATTGATGTCCAATAAATGGCCCACCAAATGGTTGAATCTTTCCATGCTGATTGACTTAGGGACGTGAGCCTCCTCCAGGACCTTGCTCAATATTTGATGGTGATCATTGGACGCCAATACCAGGTCTAGGATTGACGTCAGAGGCGATTGGTCCTTCAACCCCTTAACCACCCTGGCTTCGTTATGATTCATTTTCTTGAAAAATTCCAAGGCTTTCTCCTCCGAGATCCTCCCGCTTCCTTTTCTCGGGCCCTCAAGGACTCACCTCGGCAGATACAAAAGATTTCCTTTGGAGGTAACTGAAGCACAGTTGGCCATTTCCTCTGGCTTTCCCCCGTAACTCCATGGAACAAATTTAAACTGGTAATTGACATTTACGATCTGGTTACTATAACGAGGGGTCTCGGAGCTGACAACCGGATAGGTGCCCCTTTGGTACCTTTGATCACTACAGGCAATTTAAGTGGTTCACTTTGCGTGCTCTCTTGGACATTGGCCATACCAACCACTTCATCGATTTTTCTTACGTACCTTAGTTTCAAAGGCCCTTCCGCCTTGCTGGTTTCAATTACGTTGACACCTCCCCCATTATGCTTGGGCAGAGGGTTGACCTTGAAGTTTGGGGATTCCGGCTGTTCCACCACAATTTCTCCACTATCAATCATATTCTATATCTTGTGCTTCAGCGTCCAACGTTCCTGAGTGTCGTGCCCCGGGGACCCCAAGTGATAGGCACATTTCTTGCTCGGATCGTACCTCTTCCCCTTTGGGTCAATCGGTGGTGCTAGTTCCGTAATCTTCTTATGGGTTATTAACATAGCCAAGGTTTGCTCTAAGGGGATCTCCCAACGGGGTAAATTCTCTGTCTCGGGTATTTTCAAACCTCATTCTCCCCTCCGACCTCTAATTGGTGAAAGCTGGTTGTCGAGGGGGCATACTCCTTTGCATTCGAACAGGAGGGCTATTCTCTATTTTCCCAGACAGCCCTTGCAAGACTAGGGATACATCCTCCTCTTTTCGCTTCTGTGTCCTACGGGAAGTATTGCCATAATTTCCGCTTTGAATCTGCTCTGCAACGGCCTCGAGAGCCGTGAAGTCTCTGATCTTTCCAGATTTCAATCCCATTTCGGTCATTTCCCCATGTTTAATAATTTCTACAAACAGTTTCCCGATTCCAGCTAGTACCCTCTCGTAATAAGGAGCCTCTTGGATATCTATAAAAGTCATCACCATCTCTGCCTCATTCATTAGTGGGTTTACTTGCACGACCATCCTTCTCCATCGTTGGGCATAATCTCTGAAGGACTCCTTGTGCTGCTTTTTAATCTTCGTCATTTGGTATCGATCATGGGCCATTTGTGACTGAAAACTGTATTGGGTCAGGAAGGTGTGGGCTAACTCCTCCTAGTTGTGAATTTTCGCATTGTCCAGCCGGCATACCAAGTCCTAGCCTCTCCTGTTAGACTTTTCTGAAAGAGCTGCATCCTTAATGATTCATCCTCAGCGTACGCCCTAAGCTCTCCAATGTAGACCTTTAGGTGAGTGTAGGGGTCCCCCGCCCCGTTGTATTTTTCAAACTCTGGGATTTTAAACTTTTTAGGATATCTGGTTCCCAGAAAAACACACAAGTCAGAATAATTGACACTGCCGTATGATCCAATCTCCTTCATGGTCTTGATGGCCTCTTCCATTTGTTTCATCTTTTTGCTAAAATGACTTGTACTTTCGTCTTCAGGAATAACAATAACTTTCTTTGACTACTCAATTTTAGGAGTTTCTTGGGTCGTGCCGTTCCCCTGTGATGATGGCCCCGGTGGATCCTCAGGTTGCGGCTTCGGTTTAAACTTGAAATGCTCACTTAGTAACATGGTTATCTCGGTCATTTGATTTTTTACGGCCTCAAACTCTTCTCGAGATATAGGAACCGGGTTAGGATTAGGATTTTCAGCCATCTCGATTGTTGAATCCCAGGCTTTTTTAGATCGAAAGCAGGTTTGAGGAGCAATCCTACAAATAAAATAACCCAAGTGTAGTTTTGGGGAATGACACAAGTGGATGCATGCTAAAGCAAATATCTCTGTGTTTTTGCATTTTTTAATCTTTTCCTGCAAAACAGTGTCAGTGGTCCTTTATTTCAACCAAGGTATGTAAATGTGAATTTATGATGGTCGTCAAGATTTTTCTGTAAAACAGAGGTTAGCACTTTATTTTGACAAGGTGGGAGATATATGAAACCATTTGACTTTAAACATGACATCATGTGCATAAACCGTAATAGGGTATGAAGAAACTTCCCATGCGTCAGGTTTATCTGAGGCTGACCTATCCTAAGTTACTCTCGTAGGTTTTTCGGCATGAAGGTTCCCAAATCTTCGCAACATACTAGATAGGAATAAATTTGGCCTTTCAATTGGACTGGATTTGAGTGAATGCTTTTCATGAGCCTCGCAGGGGAGTGCCCCTTTGAGTCCAGTAATCCACATCCGACGGGTTTGCCTCAAGAGGAGAAACTGCTCAATCATACATTTATCATTCATTCATCGTACCTCACCGTATGCATATGATGACAATAAAATAAAGCCTTGAAAAGATAACGTAGTCACAAAACTCGTACATTCATTCATACACGCACAAAAGGTAAATCAATGCAAATAACGCAACCACACATTTTCAGATTTTTTTTAAGGATAGGAAAGCATCAAGATTTGAATGCGGCTTAAAACCTCTAAGGTCCCCAGCGGAGTCGTCAGTTGTCGACGCCGGGAAAATCGTCTCCTATTAATAATTACCCTTTCCAATTTTAGCCTTTTCATTACGATGTGATTTTTGGAAAAGATCGGCACAAGTGTCGACGAGTTTTGAAAGATCGATTTTATGATGAGCCAATTGACCAGAGTCGTCAGTTGGTATATTTGAAATGGATGAACCAACTCATCCGATTTTTAGTTTTCATAATCGTAATGGCTCATATATGACTCCTAATTAATTGGTCCGCGAACCGAGATTCATAGAGTTCGGGGGCTTGCTTCAGCGAGTGGAAGGTGTTAGGCACCCCCCGATTTCTGTGAAAACACGGTTATCGCAATTTTGATGCTTTCCCATCCTTTTAAAATCTTAAAACGTGTGTGTAGGTGCATGTGTGCTTAAATGAATGTTGTGGTGAATTTTGCATTAGAAGTCGCTTTGATTTTTTCTATAGAAAATGTGTTTTATTTGGAAAGCGTTTTAGAGCGTCTTTTGACCCATACGCAAAGGCTTTGCTTTATAATAGATATAGATTGAAAGTGATGAGATTTAGGTGTCGTTTTAGAAAATAAGGGTTTTTAAACTTTCGTCAAAATAGAAATCGAGACTATACATTGCATTTGGACAGTAGAGTAAAATAAAATGATGGCAACTTCTAAGAGCTCTTTAACCCTATGCACCAAAGTTTAACGAGAAGACGTTTATCTATTTTTTTTACAAAATCAATTTCTTATGATATTTAAAAAAACGTTTGCAGTCTTTTCGTTAAATAGGAATCAACGTTCATTAAAACTCTCGACTTTTTAGCCTTGTGATTCTAATACCCTAATTTGATTTACTTTTAGAAAATCTTTCTCGTTTTGTTTTTTTCTTTTGAAACCGCTTTCCATGTCGCAAATCAAATCAAGTATTCAAAAAAAAAATGTGTCGGGGCTATTCATGGGCATGTGAGCCCTCCACATAAACTCAAACACCCACAATCACATATTTTACTATTACGGGGCCTTAACTTGATTTTTGATATAGATATCATTTTAAGGCCCAAAATTTACATATGTACAATAAAGGACTCGTTGTTGTGACTACATATACCAAAATGTCCATCTTCGGAATTTGATCACAACGATCTCATTTCAAGGCTCATAAATTCCAAAATCACCACACAACCATACAAAGGGGAAACTCAACAACACTAGATTGACTACTATACCACAATAACCCAAAATTGCAAATTAAGCACTATGAACTACACATTAACACAATGAACTATATATCACCACCTGGATATTATCGGGACATTAGGAGGAAATTTCGTTCCGATGGAACACTCACTAATCATCCCTAATCCTTGGATTATCACTAATATAACAAAGCTACTACATCCAAGCAATCCAACAACAAGAAATCACAAGAAAAATATAAGATAAAACTTCAAGAAATGCCATTTTTCACCTTGCAATACTTCAAAAAAATTGTTTTATACCTCACAACTAAGTGTATAACACAAGATAGGATAAATATGGAAGTTACAAGAAGACAAACCCTCCCTTTTTTACTTAACCCGTGGGTTTCTCTCTCTATATCTCGCCTTTTCTCTCTATATTTTCTTTCTTTTTTTCTTCCTCTTTCTCTTAGCTGAACCAATTGCCGTTGTATAGCTGTCTGGGAGCAGTCGCAGGTGCATCTGCGGCTGCCTGTTCTCGCCGTCTGAGCCGACGCCTCAGCTGTCGTGTGTTTCCTCGAGCCACAAAAATGCCACATTGTCGTTGGTCGTAGATGCATCTACGGTCGCCCGGTTCCCTTTTCTCGATTCTCATGTCACGCAGTCTTAAATCATCATTTTTGTTGTATTATTTGTATCTTGCAATCTGGGGACTATTGGTAGGACATATTGGTCGTTTCGATCTGTCTGGATTACTTCGTATCCCTAGATCGCGCAATTCGATGTCGATTCGTTTTCGTGTTTGCTTGACCTGACCGTGCTGAAATCCATCATTCCCTTTCACAGTCCACGCAAAATGACGATTTTGCCCTCCTACCCAGGTTAATATACAAACGCAAAATTTGGGTGTCTATAATTATGTAGATAAATTTCGGGCTCAGGCGCAGAGGTGTATGGAGCCGATTGAAGAAAAGAACCTAGTAAGTGTATGCAACAATGGTGCAATGGATACCTTCAAGCCCCACTTGATTACTAAAGCTTGTGATTCATTTGTGACGCTGTCTACCTTTGCACAAGACATCAGAGGAATTGTTACAGTATCAATGAAATATCCAATTGCTAAATGGAAGGGAAAGCGAACGGCAACTGTGGCTTTGGCAGATTCTCAGTCAAAGCCACAAGGGGGAAATAAGGAGAAGACGGAGAAGAATAATGAAAGAAAAGACAAACCAGGAGATAAGTACTCGGGGTTACCTGTTCCAGGAGTAATTACTTGCATTGAGAAGGCATTTAGAAGTCTATACAAACAATGGATTAAACATGGGGTAATCAAGCCACCAAAAGCTATATTTTCGATAACGGATGAGATGAAGAAAAATCCAAAGTTTTGTGTCTACCACAAATACGTAGGGCACTCTACCATGGATTGTTATAATTTAAGAAGAATTTACCATGAAAAACTGGTAGCGGGAGAAATTGAGTTGGGTCAAGGTAGTAGTGTCCGTGATAAGCTGTTACCCAATCATAAAGGCAAAGAGACATGTAACACTGTTATTCATGTCGGAACATCAGGAGTTAGAGAAGTTACAATGACAGAAAGCGGGGAAGTGCCAGAAGAGATGGAGGTTCCTGAGCCAGGGATGCAAGTGACGGCATTAATGAATGGAGTAAAGTTTAGAAATTTCTTTAATCAGATTGGGTTGTCCAAGGAAGCAAGGATTGAGGCAACCAAGGCATTAATCAAAGTTGCAGAGGCACAAGAGACGTGTATGGCAGTGAACAAGAGTTTTGGTAAGTTATTGGAGCAAGAAGAGGGTAAAAATTCTTTCTCCAAGGCAGATAAGGAAGTAAAATATCTGCATAATAGACCATTGTATGTGACGGCAGTTATTAACGGCATGGAAGTAAGAAGTGCGTTTATTAAGAATGGGGCGTCTGTGAACATCATGCCCTATAGTGTTTTCAAGTTATTGGGATTGTCAGACAAGAAGCTCATCAAAGAGAAAACAAACATCACAGGGTTCGCAAACCAGTATACTAGGACCCTTGACCATATTAGGGTGGACATACAGGTGGGGAAAATGAGGGGACCCGTGATGTTTCACGTGGTGGAGATAGATGCTGCTTACCATATGTTGTTAGGAAGGGCATGACAGAACGATTATGGGGTTGTGTCGTCGGTATTCCATCAATGTATAAAGGCAATATGGAAAGGGAAAGAGGTTCGAGTACCTGCAACAAAAAACCCCTTTACACCAGAGGAGACACACATTATTAAGGATACTTTCTTTGATGATGTTGCTAAAGAATGAGAAAGTACGATTACTAAACCCGATTCCTTGAAGTTAGCAAGTTGGGAAGATGTACAAGCAGATAAGTTCGTGATTAAAAAGAAAGAAAAGAAGAAGACGAATACAGAACGGGGTGAGAGCTCCAGGGGAAAACAGTCAACAGTGGTAGACTTGGAAAAAGAAGGAAAAGAGCAAAGGAAGAAGGAATTAAGTCCCGATGATGTTAGAAATATAATTAACGCCAAGTGAGAAGAAAGTGGAAATCAAAAGCTGACAGGGACCAATAGGAAGGATGAGGAAAATGCAAGTTGGAAAAAGGTTGTAAGACTCGATAGCAAAATTGTGTTTCGCTTATGATGGGGCGAGGGGGATGAATCTAAGGGTATACTTAGGCCCGAGGACTCAGAAGGAGTCCCCTACTCCAGTAGCTGTGGGAAAGCGGAGTTAATGCAATAAAATGTTAAAACAGCTCCATAATGCTTTGAAGATCGACCTAGGCCCCAACAGAATAAATTAGAAGAAATAAATCTATCAAACGAGGAAGGGACGATGAGGTCGATCCATGTTAATAAGGAATTAGATGCTGATTGAAAAGAAAAATTAATCAAGTTGCTGCGAGAATACAGAGATGTGTTTGCATGGAGTTATGATGAAATGCCAGGGATTGATGCAGAATTAGTAAAGCATGAACTGAACATATGTCCGAGAGTAAAACCAGTGAAACAGCCACCTCGAAATTATGGCCCTGAAGTAGAAACACATATTAAGGAGAAAATCAAAAAGTTATTAGAAGTGGGATTTATTAAACCAATACAGCACCCGGTTTGGTTGTCTAGCATTGTACCAGTGAAGAAGTCTAATGGGCAATTGCGTATATGTGTGGATTTCAGGGATCTGAACAAGGCATATCTAAAAGATATGTACCCGTTACCCAACATAGATACACTGGTAGATGCGACTGCGAATCATGAAATGATGTCATTCATGGATGGGTTTGTAGGGTACAATCAAATAAAAATGTCGGTAGAAGACGTTGAGATGACAGCTTTTCGAAAACCTTTCGAGAATTTCTATTATGTTGTAATGCCATTTTGGTTGAAGAATGCTGGGGCAACTTACCAATGAGCGATGCACGCTATCTTTCATGATATGATTCACGACATTGTGGAAGATTATGTGGATGATGTAGTGGTAAAGTCAAAGAAAGCAACAACTCATGTGGAGGACTTAAGGAAGGTGTTCGAACGGTGTTGAAAGTATAAGTTGAAAATGAATCAAAAAAAATGTGCATTTGGAATGACAACAGGGAACTTTTTGGGTTTTCTCGTACATAATAGAGGCTTGGAGGTTAATCCTAGCAAGGCCAAAGCAATCACAGGGATGCCCCGGCCAAAAACACAAAAGCAGTTAAAGAGCTTTTTAGGAAAGGTTTCTTACTTGAGGAGATTTATGCCAGCACTAGCAGAAGTAACGGAGCCATTCGGGAGGTTACTAAAAGGAAAAAGCAGAATGGGAATGGGGGCAAGAATAGCAGCGGGCCTTCGAAAATGTGAAGGAGATACTGACTTTGTCAAAAATAATGGTAGTACCAAAAAGGGGAATTCCACTACAATTATACATCATGTCAACAGTGAAATCTATAGGTGAAGTGATTACACAAGAAGTGGACAAGGAGGAGAAGCATGTGTACTACATTAGCCGAATAGTTAGGGGACTAGAGACCCGGTATTCACAATTGGAGCGACATTGTATGGCGTTAGTGTTTATTGCACAGAAAATGAGACACTACTTTTTGACGCATGAAGTTCAACTTGTGACTAAAACCGATCCAATCAAATACTTACTGACTAGACCTGCACTAGTAGGGAGGCCTGCACGGTGGATGATGATCCTTTCTGAATATGACATCAAGTGTGTGACGCCGAAAGCAATTAGATGTCAAGCTTTGGTAGATTTATTGGCACAGTTCCCAAACAAAAAGTTCGAACCCCCAGCTGAAGATCTTCCTAGAGAAGAAGTGGAGTTACTTGAAGCAGAGAATGAAGATTCAGAATAGTGGAATTTAGCATTTGATGGGTCATCGACTGATGGAAAAGGAGGAGCAGGAGTGGTGTTAACTACTGGAAAAGGGAAATAAGTAGCCTTTTCCTACAAGTTAGATTTCCCATGCACAAACAATGAAGCAGAGTATGAGGCGTTTATACTAGGTTTAATGGCGGCTCAAGAACTAGGAGCAAAACGTCTCAAAGTAAAGGGGGATTCCAACTTGATAGTGCAGTAAGTACGGGGGCAATTTATAGTTAAAGAGCCAATTTTGGCACCTTATAGAACTGTGGCGCAAAAAGTTATGGAGGCCTTCAGGAAGGTGGTGCTCGAGTATGTTCCAAGGGAACAAAACAAGCAGCCTGATGCCTTAACAACAGTAGCATATCGGGTATATGTTACTGGAGAGGACATGGATGTGAAAGTGATAAAGAGAACTCTTCCAACCACGGTATTGGAATCATTTCCCAAAGATTTGACAGATGATTGGAGGTACCCAATTTCCCACCAATTACAGACGAAAGAAGGGACAATACCATTAGTAGAACTTCAAAAGTATAGAGTCATTAAAGAGATACTTTATCATCGGGAAATGGATGGATTTTTGGCGAGGTGTTTAGGAATGATTGAATCAAATAGGGTATTGCATCAGGTACATGAAGATAGCTGTGGGTTGGCAGATATTGGGTTGTATCGACGACTACAGCGACAAGGGTATTATTGGCCCGAAATGAAGAAAGAGGAAAAAAAATTGCAACAACGATGTCTATCGTGCTAGGAATACCCTGGGAAAGAGGAGTGCGCCTTCATTAATGACATAGAGGATTGGCGGGTTCCGTATATGGAGTTCTTACAGATTGGCATTCTTCCCGTTGAAAAGAAAGATGCAAGTATAATACAAAAGAAGTCACAAAGATTTTACTTGCAAGAAGGAGAGTTATACATAAGTGGATTCAATGGAAAGCCTCTACGGTTTTTAGACTTGGGAGAAACTAATGATTTGGTTTACTAAATGCATAGAGATGAGCACCAAGGAGGAGCTAAGTTGTATAAACAGTTAATTAATTATGGGTACTACTGGCCAAAGATGGAAGAGGATTGCTTAAAATTCGTCAAGAAGCGTCATGCTTGTCAAATTCACGGGAATCTAGTACATGCCCCTGCTGTAGACCTGAGAACTATAGCGACCCCGTGACCTTTCCATACATGGGGAATGGATCTCATAGGACCTATTCATCCGAATTCAAGAGGAAATATATGGATTCTGACTGCCACGAAGGCGTATATGAAATGGGTAGAAGCAGTTCCTTTGAAGAAAGTTACAGGACCGGCAGTGGCAAACTTTATAAAAGGGCACATCATTTGTCGTTTCAAAATTCCAAAAGTCATCTTATCAGCTAAAGGGACACCCTTCATAAATAGGGATGTCAAGAAATTAATGGACAGATACAAGGTGAAATACTACAAGTCATCACCATACTACCTAAAAGGTAATGGTCAGGCGGAGGCCACCAACAAAACCTTGATCAAAATTCTGGCCAAGACTTTGGATGATCATCTAAAGGAATGGGGCAGAACAGTTGCCAATGGCATTATGGGCATACCGAACTTCGAAGAGGAAGCCTACAGGAGAGACTCCATATGACTTAGTATATGTGGAAGAAGCTGTCTTGCCCACAGAAATAGAAATTCCTTCAACCAGAATGAAACTCAGAAGCTTAGTTGAGGAAGGGAATCGACCAGCTGCTCTAGAAGCCTTAGTTGACTTTCGAGATAAAGCTAAAGAGAAACTAGAGAGATACCACGAAAGACTACAGCGACAAAACAATACTGCAGTGGTACCTCAACAGATTTTGGTGGGGGACTTGGTGCTCAAGACCGTGAATCAAGTCATGAGGGGAACAGCAACCACCAAATTTTCCCCCAAATGGGAAGGACCGTATTGGGTACGAGAAGTCTCTGAAAGCGAGTATTGCAAAATATCTCGTGTGGAATCTAATACTATCTCCGACTCCTTAAACTTGGAATGGGTAAAAAGATATTATACGTGAGATAATTATTGAAAAAATAAAAGTTACACTTTATCTTTAAAAAGTGACCGAGGCACCCTGACTTAACCAAGTCCTCGGACCCAACAAGTTACATTTTATCTTTAAAAGTGATCGAGGCACCCCGACCTAACCAAGTTTGCGAACCAGAAAAGTTACATTTTTACCTTTAAAAGTGATTAAATTGAGATTTAAAATATCATGAAAGGTTATGATTTTCGTAAAAAGCAAATGATTATTAATGATAGATCTCAAACTTTTACAAATTTATTGATTATGAATTATATTCATGCAAAGTTTCATCTTAAAATATTAATTTGGATGATTTATGAGTCAAGGACCCATATTGATTCATAACCAATCAAATTAATAAAGATACATAATGAATAAAAATACTTTGATAATTGGAAAAAAGCATTATGACAAATGAGTTCTTTTAAAACAAGAAAATAAATCCTACAAATGGTCGTGAGCCAAAGACTAGGTCATATCAAATTGTAATGGGGGCATTGCTAACGCTTCTAAAGCAACAATAGCTACATCACGAGCCTGAACGTCGTCCTTCAGTTCTCCCTCAAAATGCTGAGCTGCTGACTCGTAATCTCGAAGCTTAGTCTCGTATTCTCGAATCTTAGTCTCGCATTCTTGGAGCTTATTTTTCACTTCGGATATAGCGGTGTAAATATCTGAGAGCTCCACTGACAAAGTATGACAGTGGTGTTAGGGTTTCGACACAGTGAAAGCAGCGGAATTTAAAAAAAAAAAAATCCGAAACCCTAAGACAGGATCCATGCAAAAACAGATTAATCAGAGGTTTAGATTATTTTAAAAGACGATGGAATTCTGGAACGGCTTCGAATCTTCAACGCAATTCAGCGACTGCATCTCTACGGTATCCACACGAACGCTCTGCGAATCGTCCCACGATCTGCAGCAAAAGGAACCGCGGTACTAGCCACCATGATCAGAATTTCCCAATTATTTTTCTCTCTAGCCTCTTTCTGAAAGCGGCTAGGGTTTTAGTTTTTCCTTACGTGACTTTTAGACTACTGATATATCATATATATAGTAGTTAATAGGAATTAACTAAAACCTAAAATAAATAGAAAAATAAAATCCGAATTTATATATATTATATTTTAATTAAGTCTTACTTAATTAATATACATATATACAAATTATCCTATTAATTTAAATTCGTAATTTTTAAATACTATCAATCATATTGACATATTTAAAATACTTACAATTTAAATTAATTCCCTTTTAATTACGTTCTAAGTGTGTGACCCTATAGGTTATTATTATGTTGGCAATAATTTTAAAATCATATTATAAAATTATAAACAGTGAGCGGCATCTAGTAATGCATCACTGCTACCCAAATAATAATAAGATCGGTGATTCGATACAACCTTTTCGTGACCAATGTTTTAATGTAATTTAATCCTTTTAACCTTATATCCTAGATTAAACTCGAGGCATGGAATGTGTCATACTCTTCATAATTTAATCTGAGTTTTCTTGATCAATGAGTAGACTATATGAAACAAATCAATATTTGAGCATGGCCATGCATTTCATAGTCCTACTCAATCAAGAGGCCTATGGATATCACCCCTAATATATAGGAGAGTTAAATTCCATCTAGATCACTCATATTCCTTACACGATTCATGATGTACCCAATAATCACCTTTATTGTCCACCCTATTAAAGGTGACATTTGATGATATCAAAGTACACAAATTCTCGTGTAATAATATAGTGACTTCAGGTCGGAGGATCATTACATCATTGTCACTATAAGAATTTCTTATGACACTTTGCATAATGCTCCATGTAGAATTCTCATGGTGGGTCAGTCCAGTACATTGTTCTCTAACATGTATCTATGCATTGACTCAAATATCTCATATATTTATGACCAATGAGATTTGGCCATCAGTCAATCCACATACTAGTCTCAATGCATCGTTGTTGTCCCATTAACAATGACACTCGACTAGGGACATTTAAAAGCAATGATATTAATTATAATTATATAATCTCATGTTCAAGTCACATACTTAAAGCTATATAATTCGTATCATTATTCTAAGGGCTTTTATTATGTTAACATTTATATAACGCAGTAAATGAAATCATAATAAAATAATCCATTTATTCAATCAAATATAATATCAAAAATGTTAAGCAATTACATCAAATAATTAGCCTCTAGGGCATAAACTCTAACAAGTGGTGATGTCGGAAGTCAACCTCAGCTCGTTGTGTAACAACATGATGATTCCCGAGTAATGAGGTCCAATCTAGCACGAAAAGAGGACACGTCAAAACCGAGGGCGGCAAGATCAAGGATCTTACAATGTAGCCTTTCCAAATCTTCATTCTGTAAGGTCTGAAGGGAGAAACTCGACATCTCAATAATGAAAGTGGCTAGGCGATCTAACAAGAAAGTCACCAAAGAAGTCTCATGAACGATCAAACCATCTAAAGTTTTCGGGAACTGAATTAATAGACACTCGAGGATATCTTGATTAAAGTCTGTAATCTGAAAACCTCTCCATGCAACAAGTCTCCTGCTTGGATTGAATGAAGCTCTAGAATGAGCTATCTTGGAAGCCACCATGACATCTGGAGGGGGATTTATGATCTTTAGATTTGTTGGCTGACTTGACAATTCTGAATCAGTGGGAGGAAGACCAAGATCATCCATGAAGGAATCTGCACAATCTGAATGAAGAGCGTCGAAGGTGGCAAAGTCCTTATGAGGTAAAGGCAAAAGATGTAGATGCTTGGACTGAAAACGAAAAATGGGCAACCAAATAAAAAATTATGCGAAAGGTATAAAAATAAGCAACAATGAAACAAGATGTACAGTAACAAGAAATATACCAAATATCCAATAGAAAATGAGTCGTGAGTTGCCTTGCCCGGTGAATTCAGACAATCACCCTCTCTAATGATTACTCATTCGGCAGAATCCCTCGGGGGATGAGGAGGAGAATCAACAATTGGACTTGATGGATTCTCCCTCGGAGCAGTGATAT
Organism: Hedera helix; assembly: GCA_947179155.2. Taxonomy (NCBI): domain Eukaryota; kingdom Viridiplantae; phylum Streptophyta; class Magnoliopsida; order Apiales; family Araliaceae; genus Hedera; species Hedera helix. The sequence continues at coordinate 2,869,978 of OX359275.1, read as the reverse complement.
CCACATCATAAGCAATAACAGTATTCCTTAATGAATCAACAAGTGAATTTGAAGGATTCTTCTTCGGAATAGTGATATCCACATCATGAGTAATAACTGTATTTCTCGATCCAGTAGGAACAGTATCTCCAGTAGGAATAGTGTTGCCAGTAGGAACAGTATCGCCAGCCGCTAAAACAGAACCTGCATTAGATAATGCAGGACTGGAATTAACACTGGTATGGGGGTCGTTTGGCGGAGGAAACTTGATAAGCTTGGGTTTGTTTTTCTTACTAAACACAAGGGAAGAATAATCTTCATCATCCTCATCATCATCACTAAGCTGAACTAGAAAGCAAGAGAAAACATCAACAAACAGATAGAAAGTTCCAAAGAAAAAAAATTAAAAAACAGACAGGTGCAATGTATTGTTTACCACAAGTTGTCGACGTCTCTTAGGATGATCCTTTGTAACTGGCATAGTTGAAGATATTTCTTTGGGTGGATGTCTAATTGGATGCCTAAATATGAAGATAGTACCATTAGTTAGGCGTCTGACAACATCATTCCTCACAGGACTTGTGGTGGATTTGGCAAAAAACACAGCCTCGTGGGTAGGAGTGATAATAGTCCCCCCCGCTCTCGAGCACGTAATTCTCTCTCCATCAATAGTAAAGGGAACTTGGGGAGGAGCTTGAGAAAGGGCTTGAGAGGGAGCCAGTGAAAGAGGACTACGAGAGGTAGAAACGACAGGCCGTTGAGAAGGCGGATGTGTAAGAGCCTCATGATCAGAAAGGCGGATACTAGCAGGCCATCTTTCTGGATGTGCATGTAACTTAGGAGTACGTAGTAGCTTGGCCCATTCCAGCTGTATCGTAGGAGAGACTAGTAGAGCATTCCACAGAGTTTCAACTATCCATGTCCTTATAACCCTACGCCAATAACATCGTTCTTCGGCAGTGTAACATCCCTGTCTAGATGCAGCAGGAATAATAAAGGGCAAAGGATCACCAAAAACACTAGGAGGCCTAGGAATTTCCCATACAAAAGTGGCAGATGGAGGAATGAAATCTTCCAAAGCCTCTTCATAATCACCACTTTCAGATATATCGAAAGTACAAGGTTGGTCAAAACCAAACTGCCTCATTACCCTTTGAGGAGAATAAAACACAGTCCCGAACTCATCATCTTTCACAAAGTATGGTAACTCGTAGGAACGGAGGATAAAGAACCAAAGAATGGATGATCCTCCTAGGTTGTCAATGGTAGCAAAGTGGTGTGACTCACCTCTTTAATAATGAGGAAGAACATCGCCCTCAGGAACCATAGTAAAAGGACGAGTAGCGAAGGCGATGAAGTCATCAATATATAATCGCAAGTCAGAAGTGCCCTTATAATCAATCCACCGTGAAAGACGAGGTGCAATGGTGGGTGAAGAGAAAGGAGGAGGCAACGTTTTCTTCTTCTTTGAGATAGGCCATGCAACATAACTAGGAAAATGCTCAAAGAGAAACATCTTGAGGAATGAGCTCGAAGCAAAACAGTGTACGTCGTACCTGGAAATTGAAAGGAATTTATAAATGATGAGTGAAAGAAATATGAAAGACAATGGAACAAAAGGAAAGGAAGTAGTGACTAAAGAAGAAGGCTACCTTCCGACAGATTCTTTTATAGCTAAGACAGTCTCATCTAATCGACGGTATAGAGTTCCCAAAAATAGAGGTACAAGAGGAATTCGTAAACCTCGAGCCAACAAAGTAGCTAAGCAAAACATACGGGTTAAAAGTCCATCAACCGGTGAGCCGGGGAAGATGAAACGGGACAACCACATAATAAGATAGGCAGCTAGTGGAAAAGGGCATGGGGTGACGCAAACGGTAAAAACTAAATCACTCCAAGCAGAGTTACCCCAATTGGCTGGATTGTAGTCACGGAAGAAGTAGTGTACCTATGAGAGCCAAGAGATCTTGAGGCGATTGGGTGTATCAAAGTTTAAAAGTAGTTCGTTACCTTTATATCGCGAACCCAAACGCGAGGCGCGCCTAAAAGCTTCACCCAAATAAGTCACACATTTGGCATCCCTTTGTGATAAATTGGAGCAAGCACATGAGGATTCACCATAAACAGGAAGGCTGAAAGAACACAATCAGGAATAAGTTAAGGCAGACGTAACTTAAAGAAAAGCAAAGATGGAAAGAGAGAATAATGGAAAATAAAACTTACTAATAAATAGCATGGACGTCCTCCAAGGTAGGGTTAAATTCTCCCCATGCCATGATGAAAGTGGAAGTTGATGAAGCCCAACGGGAAACTAAAATACGGAGCACATCTTGGTCTTGATGGATACGGAGATCTGTGCACAAATGGATGCATTGTAAGATGCCAGCACACTCAAGCAATCTCACATGTTCAAGGTTTTCTAAAATCCTCTCGGTCCAATGTTTCCATCCTTGAAGCCGAATGGAGGAGTCTGGTTGAAAGCGGATCAGACTATATGGGTATTCTTGTATTTCGATGCATATCCGAGGAATGTTAAAGGCACGAGGATAACTGTCTTGACCATGGGATGCGGAGGCATAGAGAAAAAGACCCTCCTTGTCAGGACGTGGAAAGGAAAGTGGTTCATAATTTCGGACCCAATCCTAAAAAACGTTGTGATTCCTGAAAAAAGGAGCCCTTCCCCAATACTTAAGGGAAAATGGCGGTTTGACAGTTTTGGGATTTATGAAATGGTCTTCAGAACTAGCCTGCAATACCAAATGTGAAAATGAAATAATCAACATAGGAAACTTGTAAAAAAAGAAAAGAAAAAAAAAAGGTCCTTACCATGATGAAGAGGTGAAATTCTTTTTGATAGTCACCGGCAGGAATCAAGTTCAATACTCGATGAGAAGACTTGGATCGGGAAAGGTATCTGAAAAGAAAATATGGAATAATATTGTTAAAAAAAAAAATCCCATAGGGTTCGCAAATCCACTAGAGTTCGCCCATTCAAGAATGCCATTTGGCTTGTTTTGGAGGGGTTTAAAAAAAATCCCCTATGGTTCGCCCATTCAAGAATGTTGTTTGGCTTTGTTTGGAAGGGGTTTATTGTAATAAAAAAAAACAAAAATCCCATAGGGTTCGCAAATCCCCTGAAGTTCGCCCATTCAAGAATGTTTGGCTTTGTTTTAAAGGGGTTTATTGTAAAAAAAAAAAAATCCCTTAGGGTTTGGCCCATTTCAGAATGCTGTTTAGTTTAGTTTTGTTTTGAAGGGGTTTATTGTAAAAAAACAAAAATTAAAAAAAATAAAAATTAATGAAAATAAACATACTTGGAAAAAGTTTGAAAATATATTAAACAACTGACAAAGAAATATAAAAATCCTACCTCAGTTCCTCGCTTGATCAATTTTATTTCTTCCCTCTTGAACGAAGAAGTGAGAAGAAGAGAACAACTATGAATTTTTATAGCGTTTGAACTCTCTATTTATAATACTTAAGAAATAATTAGAGAATCTAAACTTAATAGAATTGATAATTTTTTCTTAAATCAAAAAGGGAACCTAGTTTACTAAAATTAAGAGAATGAGGAGTTTTCTTTGATTTAGTTTTCAAAATAATTAAGAAATAAAGGAGTAAAATAATAATTTTCATAAAAATTCATTCCTTGCCACGACGATGAGGATTTTTCCTAGGATTTGAATTTTTATCTGTCCCCTAGGATTCGGGAATTATTCCATCTAGGATTTGGAAATTAATATCAACCATTGTAGTTTACCTAAATCAACTGTGGGAATTTTATTCACGTGAACATGTTGGTTTTTTCTTTAAAATAAACATAACCATTTAATAAGCGGAGAGCATGGATATAAAAGTCATGAAACTTGATCAATTAGAAAAGTTATTAGATCATTAAAATATAAATATACATGCAACAGTTAATAGGAATTTTACATATTTTTCAAAGTTTGCATGGCTACATGTACGTTTATATATATATATATATATATATATATATATATATATATATATATATATACCTATGCTATGATAAAGGTTAAAAAGCTTTTAAACTTTTTGAAATATCAGAGTTTGCATGGTTTCATCATGCATGGATTATATATGATTATAGTTTGCATGGCATGTATATATATTTATAATAAAGTTTCACAGCTTAGTATACTTATAATAAATATTCATTCTTCGAATTACATATGTAGGCATGAATTTTGAAAAGTGATTGAGGCATTCCCACTAGGATTCGGCTTCATATATATATACTGTGCCGCTAGGATTCGCCAATATCATGAGACAGGGTTCGGCCCACAAAAAATTCTCAATACCGTGAGGGTTCGGCCCAAAGATTATTTATATATATAATAATAATAAATTTAAAAAATATATATGTATATAAAAAAATAATAAATAAATAAATTTAAAATATATATATATATATATATATATATATATATATATATATATATATATATATATATATATAAAATAAATAATAAGAAATAAAATTGAATACTAGAATTTTTTTGCGCGATCATCACTTCTAGGCCGTGACTCACGCATAGGAGACAAAATGTGAGTCCAAGAATAAAATTAGAATTCACATTAAATGATCATAAATGAAACTAGAGTTCACATTGAATGACCTAAAAATAATAATAATAATAATAATAATAATAATAATAATAATAATAATAATAATAATAATAATAATAACGGACAACGAACAAATAAAAACCGAAAAAGACAAAACGTTTTCCTCTAGGGTTCGCCTCTTGGGAGTAGTTTTGTCTCACTCCATGATGCGTTTCGTTGGTTTCTTTGATAATAAAAATGATGTTATTAAATCTTTTGACTTAATATTATACAACCTTACAAATATAATTTAAGAGGTGTTGTCATGAGTCCCAAGGCAGAAGGTTCATGGGAACAACCCGTGTTTGGGAATCGATTGAGGGATTGAATTGGTGGCTAGAAGAATTGGGTAATTTAGGCATTACCTGGATAACCAGGGGTATTCTAGGAATTTTCTTATCATTAAGGGCATTTCTAGAATTTTTCCTTCTGACATGTGTCTGGCACATGTCATGGACCCTATAAATACCCCTTCACCTAACAAGTGAAGGGGAACCTTTTTGAAACACTTGAGAACTTTAGCCATCTAAACACACACAATCTCTCTCTCTCAACAAGAGGTAATTAAGTTGGAAGGAATTGGGAATTTGTGATCAACTCATCATCGAGTGAATGAAAGTGTTGGCTTGCCTATCTTGAATTCACTCGAAACACCTGTCACGACTCCTGGATACTAGCAGTTATGTGACGCCCCCAAATCTGGGCCCACACAGCCCAAACTTGAGTCGTCAAAAGACTACAACAAAATTATTACAACAAAGGACAACGTACTACAATACAGTGTATAATAATACACAACTAAGTCTTCACTATTATTGCCACACTATTTTACAAAACGTGAAGACTATGATAACTATTCCTCGGACCCTCACTCCATTCCCCGGCTAGACCCTGTTATGTTTTCATTTCCTGTTGAAAAACAATGGAACAAAAGAAAGGGTGAGCTCAAATAGCCCAGTAAAGAATATCATGACTAAGATAATGACGAATAAATTATCATTAGTCTTCAACAGTTGAGTTCTTGATAGAATACAATAGACTACAAGGTTTATATCAAAAACTGCAGTTAAATTCTTAAACAACGTTCAGATCAATAATAGCAGCAGAATGAGTAATCTATTAGAAGAATAATGCAGACTATAATGTCCACTCGGTTCTCTTTTTAGGAAAAACATCATCAACTTTTATCATCTGAAATATCATTAGTCAAGATAATACAAATTCACAGTTCCTGATCATAATCATGCAGATCAACAGTTTATCTTTGCACTACGGGCCAAAGACATTCAATATAACACCAACGGTCATGATTATACCAGATTCAGCCTTTGGTCATAATCATACCAAACAACAGTTCATCTTTGCACTACGGGCCAAAGAGAACATTCACCACGTGCCATAAAAGACACCGAACAGATGTATCGCCTTTAACCTATTATATCGCCTTTAACCTATCATCTGTTCAACAAATATATCACATCTGTGCCCCCGGCCACAGATATTCACAACAGCTTGATTTTTGGATGATTAGAATGATATAAATGATGAACAGAAGAAATAGGATAACAATAAGTATCGAAAGTTTACTTTGTACAGATTCAAATAATGTCCAAATTGTCAACATGATGTGGAGTGAAATTTAAAAATGATATTCAAGATCCACAGTTCAGAATAACGGTTACAATTCAATAGAAAGGTTCACGTAAATAGGAAGGTTCAGTTGAAATAATGAAGTTCAACTATTATGGAACATATAATATTTTCAGGAATTATAGAAGCAATAGTTCCATAATAAATTTCGATTTAGGAGTATGAAAGAAAATAATATCCCTTACCGTAGCAGGTTTGATTAACAAAAGGTGAAGGAAATTAATACAAAGGGTTATTCACCAACAGGCGGCAATCCGCTCCGTAAGGTTATTCCCACAATTTAATAGAATTTGAGTACAAAGAGTTATTCACCAAACAGGGGGCAATCCGCTCCGTAAGGTTATTCTCAGAGATTAATAATGAATGAATACGAAAGGTTATTCACCAACAGGCGGCAATCCGCTCCGTAAGGTTATTCCCACAATTTAATACATGGAAATAAAAGGCACGTCTTATGAGTAAGGAAGAAACAATATTATTATCGAGAATCAAATAATGATAATCCCTTACCATAGTACGTTTGAATAATGGAAGATGAAAAAGATGGTATCCCTTACCTCAACACGTGACTGGATATTGATTTAAATGAGGTTGATTAACTTGAACAGTACACGTATACTTATAGATCTTCACAAATACTCAAGATGACTTAAGCACACTTAGAGAAAACTTTCACAAGAAGTATTTAGAGAGAGAAAGAAAGAACAAGTAAGGAAGTTTATGAAAAATCCTTAAGTTAAGGCTTCTATTTATAGCCAAAAATCTTATCATTCCTTTAATCTAAACCATTCATTTAAAGATCATCTTTTAATCTACATCATTCATTTCAAATTTTATATTATCGTTAATCTACACCATTCATTTCATATTACCTAATAATCACCTAACTTTATATTATAAACAAATCAATTCAATTATTCAACAATAATTCACACTTTAATCTACACCATTCATTTCATATCACCTAATAATCACCTAACTTTATATTATAAACAAATAACTTTATTTATTCAATTATTATGACTAATTGTTATAAATACAGTATAGTTAGCTCTTAGATATCAAGTCAATAAATTAATGAAATACAATTGTTTAAATAACACCGTAATAGAGATAACAATAATGCAGAAAGTATGTAAAAGAAAAATACGTTACTGTGTCATGACAATTCAATAGAAAGGTTCACGTAAATAGGAAGGTTCAGTTGAAATAATGAA
>OX359275.1:2845000-2857500 GCA_947179155.2 Hedera helix | reverse complement strand
AGTTATTCCCAAGCCCAATGTGAAGTCCATTAAGGGTCAAACTTTGGTCAATATATATATATATATATGTATATATATATATATAGATGTATATATGCACATTTTTGCATTAAAAATAAAGGAAAAATGGCTTGGATAATCCAATTTGCTGAATTCTTGGGGGGCCCCACATGGATAACTTGACTTCTTAGATTGCTTGGAAATCCATCCATGTCATATAGTGGTTGAACAACCCTAGTCATTCCATGAGTCAATCAAATGGTCATTCAATCAAATAGTAAGCATGATTAGCAATTAAATTGACCAACATGGGTGAATTAGTGAGTTAATGGTGTGTTAGTGGTTGGCTATAAAAGAAACACTCCACACTTGTTCAATGTTTGTTAGTTCATTTGAAGTTGCTAGAAAGAAAAAGAGAGAGAGCATTTGAGAGCATTTGAGAGCAAAACACCTAAGTGTTGAGAGAAAAAGCTAAGGAAGGTCTTGGTGGATGTCCTCAAGCTACACAACTTACTTTGGTAGAAGGAGAAGAAGAGCATCCAAGACCTCAAGGTTTAAAAGTGCTCTCAACTTCATCTTATTTCATTTTTGTAGTCTAGAAAGCTTTTGATCGGTTAAAAATAGATTTTAACCGATCAAAACTCGTTTTGATGATCTAGAAGTATTTAACTATGTAATATATGTATATTCATAGATCTATGTGTTTATAACATGTTTTGGTATGTTAGAAATACATAAAAATGGTAGAAAAGTTCATAACTCAATTTTACCGGTAAACCTTAACTATGCATGCTAGGTTATGGTTGTATTTTGAAATGTACAAATCGGAAAGTGGATTTTTATGGCTAGAAAGCTAGATCTATGAGTTTTAAAGATAAAACCTTTTTGAACTTTTCAAAAATAATGAATAACAAAGAAGTTATGGCTTTTACCGCAAAGGATGTTGATTTTAAAACCCTATGTTGCATTGTGAGCCATTTTGAGTCTAGTTACGTTTGGAATTTGGATTTGTGGTCTAAAGAGAAATTGTAGAGGGGGAAATTCTGATGAGAATGGACTCAAGAATCACCCCAAAATGTTTTCGTATGAAGAAGTTATGGCTGTCGGAGCGTCGGAGGGTCGAACAGTCAAACAGTTGACTTTCGGATAAAACGGCTGACGCAGCCGCGTCAGGAGTGACGCAGCCGCGTCAGAACAATCTGCTAAGCAGATTTTTTGTACTCCGGGTCGGGTCGGGTCGGGTCGGGTCGGTCCGGGTCGGGTCGGGTCGATCCGGGTCGAGTTTTCTTTGAAAAATTAAGTTGATATAGGTGTAAAATGAATATATTTGGGTATTAAACAAATTTATATGGAGTCTATTTGTAAATCAATGCTATCTAAATGTTTAAATTAAATACTAAGGTTAACCCAATTTAAAAGTTAACTTTTGGTATTATTTAAAGAGTATTAAAATATTACTACATGGTTAATAATATTAATAAGTAATCAAATATTATGAAATGATTGATAATATTAGTAAGAGATTAAAATATTATTAAATGAGTAATAATATTAATAAGTCAATAAAATATTATTAAATAAATAATAATATTAGTAAATGAATAAAATATTATTTAATGATTAATAATATTAGATAATGAATAAAATATTATTAAATGATTAATAATATTAGATAATAAATAAAATATTACTAAATGATTAATAATATTAGATAATGATTTAAAATATTATTAGATGATTAATAATATTAATAAGATAATAAAATATTATTAAATGATTAATAATATTGGATATTAAATAAAATATTATTAAATAATTAATAATATTAGATAATGTTTAAAATATTATTAAATGGTTAATAATATTAATGAGGTAATAAAATATTATTAAATGATTAATAATATTAGATAATTAATAAAATATTATTAAATAATTAATAATATTAGATAATGATTTAAAATGTTATTAAATAGTTAATAATATTAAATAATAAATAAAATATTATTAAAGGATTAATAATATTATGAGGTGAATAAAATATTATTAAATGATTAATAATATTATAAGGATGATAAAATATTATTAAATAATTAATAATATTATAAGGACAATAAAATGTTATTAATGGATTAATAATGTTAAGTGATTGATAAAATATTATTAAAAGATTAATAATATTAGAAGACTAATAATGTATTATTAAACGATTAATAATACTACAAGACTAATAAAATATTATTAAATTGTTAATAATATTATATAAGTGTATGAACTATATTAAATAATTAATATAGGTTTTTTTTGTGTTTGAAATATTATCAAGTAATTAATGATAATGTTTCCTATGTGTTTATATACCCATAATTATATAATTATGTGGTTCGTAAGGTTTATAAAGGTCATTATACTTACAAGTATAAGATACTAATTTAAGATCAAACTGATTTAATTGTTAGGTCCGTTCAAGGATTGTTAAATTAAGTTGGTTAGCAGTAAACGACGCACGAGGCAAGTCTTCTACCTTTAACTTGTACTTATTGTTGCAATTATTATTCAACTTTAATTACTTTGAGCAATTCAATTATTGTTGAGCAAGTATCTACACTCGTAGATATTTGACAGACCTTTGAGTGAATTAATTATCGAAAATTACTTCACATCGTTATTGATTATTGTATTCGCACATAGTGCTTTTGCAAACTGTTTAAGAACGTCTAAGCTAACTGTTTCGGCTAGACAAATGCATGTTAAATTCATTTAGTTGAATATTATAAAAGCTTATCCAAACCATTGGCTGGTGCGGATTCTTACAGTAAGACTGAGATAGAACAACCCTAGTTAAAGGGGATTTTTATTTGTCGGAGACCCGACAGCGAGCAAGAAAACTAAATGTGATGCATATACATAGGACATGAGAGGACTGATCCCCTCAAGTGTCCCGTTATTTTAACAAGGAGTCAGACATTGTATGTCTGTTCTACCTTAGTAGCAGTTCATGGTCATTAAAGACCACTCAGCAGTAAAGAGTCAATTCCTTCTTTTATTGAACATTGATTTCTTGTTATCTTTCACAATTGCTATTGTTGAAACCTTGAAGTTATTTCCCTTCATCATGATATATCGTATGATTGTTGTTTATAAACTTGCTGAGCCATTTAGTTGCTCATTCTTGCTATATCATGACTTTATTTCAGCCAATCCCGAAAGCTCTAAATCGGATAAAGGCAAGGGGAAAGCGAATGTTTAATTTTAGTAGTTGCATGCTAGTTTAGTTTACTGTTATGTAATTACTGTTGTAAATCTTTTGTATTTCCCTTAAGATATGTAATGTTTAAGATTAAGGTAATAGACCTTGGGAAGTGTAGCCTTTTGATTAAGGAACCTTTTGTATTATTCCGCGAAGCTTGAATACAATTTATGTATTTCATTATTGTTTAGTATTGTACAGTGAGAACCAAACCCGAGGTTAAAGAACCCGGATTTGGGGTCGTCACAGGTTGGTATCAGAGCTGTAGGTTAGAAACGCTAGGATTTGCGAAACCTAGGTTATAACCTTAGTATTAAACTCTCATCGAGTGCGTTAGGAGATGAATCGGGGAGATTCATCATGATGTGTATTTTTGGAGATGGATTGAGAAAATCTATCGAGCCGAGATGTACATGATAAAATATCATTTCATTTCATCAATGAATATATTTTATTGCTGTACTAACATGTGTTATTTATGTTATTGTAGGATGGCAGAGATAGGACAAACGAGCAATGCTGTAGAGGAGGTGATTTTTACTGATATCCACATGGATACAGTACAGCCACGGGTGGCTGCACCGGTCGAGGAGCCAGAGTCAGATCCCGAGGAGGGAAATAGAGAGGACGCTGTCTGGGGCGGAGTTATGGGGCAGTACAGTGAGGAGGAGGCTGATACTGATGATGATGAGGATGAGGAGCCAGCGGAGTATATTGATGGCATGGGCACTGTCGCCAGTGACATCATCGATACTCTCACTACAGCTAACGAGGAGCTAGAGGAGAGGGTTCAGCACCTTGAGGAGCAGAACCAGATCCACCAGCAGACAGAGGATCAGTACAGAGATACAGCTTATCAGTTCTCTGGCGAGAACATAGAGCTGAAGGCGAGGATGGCCGAGATGGAGGCCAGGTTGGTAGCCGCTGAGCTGAAGATTCAGCAGACAGAGGCAGAGAGGGAGGCCATGAGGGGCCAGATGCAGCAGTCAGTCGAGGATAGACTAGATATGGAGGTACAGCGTGATGCAGCTCACGGTCAGATGATGGAGCTGGAGGAGGAGGTTAGGGAGAAGAAGGTAAGGATAGATAGACTCAGTTACGTCTATCGCTCATCAGTTGGTAGGATCCAGCGTAGGGTGCACTATTACCCTGCCGAGGAGGGCCAGACCTTGCACACCATCAGTAGGGATGTGGTCAGGGCTATTGGAGATGAGGAGTACTACGATGTGGTTCGTCGAGGGATGCGCCGTTAGTTGTATTATTTCTTTTATTATGTTGTACGTACATAGATGCAGTAGAAACCCAACTTTTGTTTTGATAGAGGGTTAGTATGTTGTAAATCCCAACTCTATGAAGTTGTGGGATATGTTAGATCCCATCTTTTGTTTTAACTATTGGGGTTAGCAGCGTTTATAGCAGTATGCTTATGATGTAAAAGTGCTACGCACTGTGTTTTAGCATATGAATATAAATGCATTTTCGTTTATGTTTATATGTGTCAAGATGATTATTTGTGCTTTAGTTTAAAATACTTAAGCTACAAAATGAAAGTAAAAAGATTGAAACAACTTTAATTAATTAAATTTTCTTTATACAGAAAATGCCGCCACAGAGAAGAAATCAACGACTACCCCCACCACCAGTCGAAGAGTCAGTTAACGCCGGAGGGGTACCACCCAACCCTGTCCAAGAGTTCGTAGAAATGCTAATGGGAGCATTTCGCGGACGCAACGCAGAGGCTACTGGAGCAACAAACCCTGCCGCTCCACTAGCAACCTTTAAGGATTTCAAATTGATAGGACCACCCGAGTTCAAAGGAACCACGGATCCTATAGAAGCACAGACCTGGATAGAGGAGATGGAAAAAGTCTTCGAGGTCGCACGAGTTAGGGAGGAGCAAATGACCTCATTTGCTACCTTCATGATGAAAGGAGAGGCCAGCCACTGGTGGAAGGCTAATAAGAGTAGAGCCGGGGAGGGAACGATCGCGTGGGCGCGATTCAAAGAGGTATTCTTGGAAAACTACTTTCCAGAGAGTACAAAGGCTAGGATGGAAATTAAATTCCTAGAGCTGAAGCAAGGTAACATGTCGGTATCGGAATACGCCGCCAAGTTTAATGAATTAGCGAGATTTGCCACACACCAGGTGGATACTGAGGCGAGGCGCGCCAGAAGATTCGAACAGGGGCTGAAACCATGGGTTTACAGTCGGGTAGCTGTTCTCCAGATTACAAACTTTGCAACGTTACTGGAGAAAGCTATCATAGCTGAGGGTGGAAATGAAGCTTTGAATAAGCACAACCAGGAGCGGAACAAGAAGAAAGGTGATGGAGGAAATTGAGAGGGCAGCAGTGGGGGCAGCAACTCGAACAAACGCAAATGGAATAACAACAGCAGTTCGGGGACACCCCAGGGCAGTGAATCGAAGAAAGCTAATAAATGCAGTCAGTGCGGAAAGAACCACACCGGGGAGTGCATGAAAGGAAGAAATGTCTGCTATAACTGTGGGCAAGAGGGGCACATCGCTCCTAATTATCCCACACCAAAAAGGAAGGGAGGTTGTTTCGCCTGCGGGGCCATGGACCATCAATTTAAAGATTGTCCGAAGAAGAAGAACACCGGAGGGAGTTCGGGCTATAGGGGAAGCAACAGCAACAACAACAACAACGCCAAACTGACCATTGGAGGGCCGGTGCCACAGAACAAACCAACGGCACGGACTTTCAACATGACGGTGCAGGACGCCGTCGAATCAAAAGACGTGGTGTCAGGTATTATTCCGATCAATGATATAAATGCTTATGTATTATTTGATTCGGGCGCTACCTGTTCATTTGTGTCTGATGAATTCGCTAAACGGTTAGAATTGCCTAGACAAAAACTAGAGAACCCAATGAACATAGAAGTTGCAAATAAAGAAGTGATTCCTGTAGAGTATGTACATAGAAACTGTTGTGCTGAAATCAGGGGTCAGAAGTTTAGTGTAGATTTAATTCCAATACGTTTGGGGGAGTTTGACGTTATACTTGGAATGGATTGGTTGTTTAACCATGGAGCTATAATTGATTGTCAAAAAAAGTGTATACACCTTAAGACACCAAATAGGTCTAAGGTCGTATTTTATGGCAGCAAGTCGTCTAGACAATCAGCATGTCTGACGATGATGCAGGCCAAGAAACTGTTAAGGAAAGGTTGTGTAGGGTATTTGGCTCACACAGTGGACACACAGATGGTGAATCCCGAGATGGAGCAAATACCAGTAGTGAGGGAGTTCATGAACGTGTTTCCAGATGTACTGCCAGGTTTACCGCCAGATAGGGAGATAGAGTTTGTAATTGATTTGGTACCGGGGACAACACCAATATCAAAGGCACCATATAGGATGGCTCCGGTAGAAATGAAAGAGTTAATGATCCAACTACAGGAGTTGTTGGATAATAAGTACATTCAACCAAGTGTTTCTCCATGGGGAGCACCTGTGTTGTTTGTAAAGAAGAAGGATGGATCGATGAGACTATGTATGGATTACAGAGAGCTGAATAAGGTGACAATTAAGAACAAGTACCCGTTGCCACGAATTGACGATCTTTTCGATCAATTGAAAGGGGCGAAGTACTTTTCAAAGATTGACTTGAGGACTGGTTATCATCAGTTGAAAGTCAGGAAGGAGGATGTACCCAAGACGGCATTCAGAACTCGATATGGGCATTATGAGTTTCTGGTGATGTCGTTTGGACTGACGAATGCGCCAGCCGCATTTATGGACATGATGAACAGAATATTCAAGCAGTACTTGGATAAATTTGTTGTTGTGTTCATTGACGATATTCTGGTGTATTCTAAAACGGAGGAGGAGCATGCTGAACACCTAAGATTGGTGTTGGAGATTTTACGGAAGAAGCAGTTGTATGCTAAGTTTTCGAAGTGTGAATTCTGGTTGGAAAGAGTTCAATTTTTGGGTCATGTCATTGACAAGGAGGGTGTTTCAGTAGATCCAGCAAAGGTGGAAGCGGTGATGAATTGGGAACAACCAAGGACGCCGACGGAGGTGAGAAGTTTCTTGGGGTTAGCGGGTTACTATCGGAGATTCATTCAAGATTTTTCAAAGATAGCAACACCGCTGACAAATTTAACGAGGAAGACGGTGAAATACGTATGGACGGAGAAGTGTGAGGAGAGTTTTCAGGAGCTAAAGAAGAGACTTAGTGAAACACCTGTATTGACTTTACCGGACGATACGGGAGGTTTTACGGTCTACAGTGATGCATCGCACAAGGGACTTGGCTGTGTGCTTATGCAAAACGGCAAGGTCGTTGCGTATGCATCCAGACAGTTGAAGGATTACGAGAAGGGATACCCTACCCATGACTTGGAGCTGGCAGCGGTAGTGTTTGCCCTTAAAATTTGGAGACATTATTTGTATGGAGAGAAATGTGAGATATTCACGGACCACAAGAGTCTGAAGTATATCTTCACACAGAAGGAGTTAAATATGAGGCAACGGAGATGGTTAGAATTGATCAAAGACTATGATTGTGAAATTCTATATCATCCCGGCAAGGCCAACGTAGTAGCAGATGCTCTAAGTAGAAAGAGCATGGAGAAATTGTTCATCTTGACAGATCAGGAACAATTGGTTCAAGAAATGGCTCGAATGGAGTTGAAGGTGAGAAATCCAAATGAGTCAATGGAAGTAGAAGCGAGCCCAACCTTACTAGATAGGGTGAAAGAGGCTCAAGACAAAGATGAAGAATGTGTCAGAATAAGGATGAGAATGACCGAAGGGGAAGAGGTCAAGTTCAAGGAAGATAGCATGGGATTGCTAAGATTTGAAAATCGTGTTTGGGTGCCGCTAGTGCCCGAACTACGAGAAGAGATCTTGCAAGAGGCCCACAGTACGAGATACTCGATACATCCGGGAAGTACGAAGATGTATCAAGATCTGCGTCAGCACTTTTGGTGGCCGAATTTAAAAAGGGAGGTCGCAGAATGTGTCAGCCGATGTCTAACTTGTCAAAGGGTAAAGACTGAACATCAGAGACCAAGTGGATTACTACAGCCGTTAGAGACTCCTGAGTGGAAATGGGAGCATATCACAATGAATTTTGTGGTAGGACTTCCAGCAACACAGAAGGGATTTGACGCAATATGGGTGATTGTGGATCGACTAACAAAGTCAGCGCACTTTTTGCCGATCAAGATTAAGTTCAGTTTGGATCAGTTGGCCAAATTGTACATTAAGGAGATAGTTTCGAGACATGGGGTGCCGGTATCGATTGTGTCAGACAGAGATCCGCGCTTCACGTCAAAATTTTGGAGAAGTCTTCAGGAGAGATTGGGGACACAGTTGAGAATGAGTACAGCATATCATCCACAGACCGATGGGCAAAGTGAAAGAACAATACAGACATTGGAAGATATGCTCAGGGCCTGTGTGATGGATTTCAAGGGCAGTTGGGAGAACCATCTACCATTAGTTGAGTTTGCATACAACAATAGTTATCATGCAAGCATAGGCATGCCGCCTTACGAAGCATTATACGGAAGAAAGTGCAGAACACCTCTATGTTGGGATGAGGTAGGTGAACGCCGACTGTTGGGACCAGAATTGGTTCAACAGACGGTAGAAATTATCAAAGTAATAAGAGCTCGGCTAGTAGCAGCCCAGGACCGTCAGAAGAAATATGCCGACTTACATCGACAGAAGCGAGACTTCGAAGTTGGGAGTTTTGTATTCATGAAGGTATCTCCCTGGAAAGGGAAGATCCGATTTGGGAAGAAAGGAAAGCTGAGTCCGAGGTTCATAGGACCGTTCGAGATATTGAAGAGAGTGGGTGAAGTGGCGTACGAGGTAACTTTACCTCCTGAACTGGAGCATATTCACAATGTGTTTCATGTGTCAGTGTTGCGACCATACAAGCCAGACCACAAACATGTCATATCCTATGAGCCAATACAAGTCGAGAAAGACTTATCGTACGAGGAAATTTCTGTCCAGATACTGGATAGGAAAGAGCAGAGATTACGGAATAAGATTATACATTCTGTCAAAGTCCTTTGGAGGAACCACAACGCTGAGGAAGCTACGTGGGAGCTTGAAGAAAAGATGAGGGCTAACTATCCGCATCTGTTTTGAGTAGTTTAAATTTGTAATTCCGGGGACGGAATTCTTATAAGGGGGGGAGAATGTAATGACCACGAATTTCATTAGTCATTGTAAATATACTTAATAAATATTTAGCAATGAATTTAAATTTTTCTCATTATTTAATTGTGCATTAGATAATTAAATAAATGTACTTATGTGCTTGTATATTTATTTAAAGAATTAAAGCAAAGTGTATAATTAATTAAAGCAAATCTAATTGGATTATATTTTAAATTCAAATGAGTTGATAAACTAGGTTAAAGATATTAACCTAGTAGCCCATGTAATTAATTTAATTACTAGCCCATGTAATTAATTAAACAAGCCCAATGCTTGATTTAATTAAATGTAGCATAGTTATTTAAATGCTAGCCCAATGTGGTATTTAAATTGAGCCCAAACAATTTAATTAAATGAGCCCAATAGAAGTTATTCCCAAGCCCAATGTGAAGTCCATTAAGGGTCAAACTTTGGTCAATATATATATATATATATATGTATATATATATATAGATGTATATATGCACATTTTTGCATTAAAAATAAAGGAAAAATGGCTTGGATAATCCAATTTGCTGAATTCTTGGGGGGGCCCACATGGATAACTTGACTTCTTAGATTGCTTGGAAATCCATCCATGTCATATAGTGGTTGAACAACCCTAGTCATTCCATGAGTCAATCAAATGGTCATTCAATCAAATAGTAAGCATGATTAGCAATTAAATTGACCAACATGGGTGAATTAGTGAGTTAATGGTGTGTTAGTGGTTGGCTATAAAAGAAACACTCCACACTTGTTCAATGTTTGTTAGTTCATTTGAAGTTGCTAGAAAGAAAAAGAGAGAGAGCATTTGAGAGCATTTGAGAGCAAAACACCTAAGTGTTGAGAGAAAAAGCTAAGGAAGGTCTTGGTGGATGTCCTCAAGCTACACAACTTACTTTGGTAGAAGGAGAAGAAGAGCATCCAAGACCTCAAGGTTTAAAAGTGCTCTCAACTTCATCTTATTTCATTTTTGTAGTCTAGAAAGCTTTTGATCGGTTAAAAATAGATTTTAACCGATCAAAACTCGTTTTGATGATCTAGAAGTATTTAACTATGTAATATATGTATATTCATAGATCTATGTGTTTATAACATGTTTTGGTATGTTAGAAATACATAAAAATGGTAGAAAAGTTCATAACTCAATTTTACCGGTAAACCTTAACTATGCATGCTAGGTTATGGTTGTATTTTGAAATGTACAAATCGGAAAGTGGATTTTTATGGCTAGAAAGCTAGATCTATGAGTTTTAAAGATAAAACCTTTTTGAACTTTTCAAAAATAATGAATAACAAAGAAGTTATGGCTTTTACCGCAAAGGATGTTGATTTTAAAACCCTATGTTGCATTGTGAGCCATTTTGAGTCTAGTTACGTTTGGAATTTGGATTTGTGGTCTAAAGAGAAATTGTAGAGGGGGAAATTCTGATGAGAATGGACTCAAGAATCACCCCAAAATGTTTTCGTATGAAGAAGTTATGGCTGTCGGAGCGTCGGAGGGTCGAACAGTCAAACAGTTGACTTTCGGATAAAACGGCTGACGCAGCCGCGTCAGGAGTGACGCAGCTGCGTCAGAACAATCTGCTAAGCAGATTTTTGGTACTCCGGGTCGGGTCGGGTCGGTCCGGGTCGGGTCGGGTCGATCCGGGTCGAGTTTTCTTTGAAAAATTAAGTTGATATAGGTGTAAAATGAATATATTTGGGTATTAAACAAATTTATATGGAGTCTATTTGTAAATCAATGCTATCTAAATATTTAAATTAAATACTAAGGTTAACCCAATTTAAAAGTTAACTTTTGGTATTATTTAAAGAGTATTAAAATATTACTACATGGTTAATAATATTAATAAGTAATCAAATATTATGAAATGATTGATAATATTAGTAAGAGATTAAAATATTATTAAATGAGTAATAATATTAATAAGTCAATAAAATATTATTAAATAAATAATAATATTAGTAAATGAATAAAATATTATTTAATGATTAATAATATTAGATAATGAATAAAATATTATTAAATGATTAATAATATTAGATAATAAATAAAATATTACTAAATGATTAATAATATTAGATAATGATTTAAAATATTATTAGATGATTAATAATATTAATAAGATAATAAAATATTATTAAATGATTAATAATATTGGATATTAAATAAAATATTATTAAATAATTAATAATATTAGATAATGTTTAAAATATTATTAAATGGTTAATAATATTAATGAGGTAATAAAATATTATTAAATGATTAATAATATTAGATAATTAATAAAATATTATTAAATAATTAATAATATTAGATAATGATTTAAAATGTTATTAAATAGTTAATAATATTAAATAATAAATAAAATATTATTAAAGGATTAATAATATTATGAGGTGAATAAAATATTATTAAATGATTAATAATATTATAAGGATGATAAAATATTATTAAATAATTAATAATATTATAAGGACAATAAAATGTTATTAATGGATTAATAATGTTAAGTGATTGATAAAATATTATTAAAAGATTAATAATATTAGAAGACTAATAATGTATTATTAAACGATTAATAATACTACAAGACTAATAAAATATTATTAAATTGTTAATAATATTATATAAGTGTATGAACTATATTAAATAATTAATATAGGTTTTTTTTGTGTTTGAAATATTATCAAGTAATTAATGATAATGTTTCCTATGTGTTTATATACCCATAATTATATAATTATGTGGTTCGTAAGGTTTATAAAGGTCATTATACTTACAAGTATAAGATACTAATTTAAGATCAAACTGATTTAATTGTTAGGTCCGTTCAAGGATTGTTAAATTAAGTTGGTTAGCAGTAAACGACGCACGAGGCAAGTCTTCTACCTTTAACTTGTACTTATTGTTGCAATTATTATTCAACTTTAATTACTTTGAGCAATTCAATTATTGTTGAGCAAGTATCTACACTCGTAGATATTTGACAGACCTTTGAGTGAATTAATTATCGAAAATTACTTCACATCGTTATTGATTATTGTATTCGCACATAG
>OX359275.1:2667500-2840000 GCA_947179155.2 Hedera helix | reverse complement strand
TCTAATATTATTTTTTATTATTAAATTAATCTTAAAATGATAATGTAGACTATATATGTACTCTTTAAGCCTCTGCTGTAATTTCACTTTTATCATTGGGAATATAGTCTCTTATAATAAAAAATCTTAGAAACAAAAAAAATATAGTTCATGATTAATTTGAAGATACTACATAAACTAGTATAAATAAGAATTAATAATTTATTTTCAAGCAACACACTTACAAACAAAACATGTTGATAAAATAAGACCACGTAATGCATGAGCTTGTGCTTGAGCTTCTTCCAATATGATATTACCATGGAAATCTTGTATAGTTCCCCAAAAGAAATCCTATAGCTAGCTAATATTTTATAAGAAACATATAATTAGGGAGAAACATATAAAATATTTTTACTATTATTTTATTTGTGTTTATTTTTAGATATAACATTGAATGTGTATATAAATGAACTCATGTATCTATAGATTAGACTTAAAATGAGTATGTGTATGATAAGTATATGTAATTATAGCAGAGTGTAGAGAGAGATTGATGCATACGCTTTGGTAGCAGCATAGATAGCATAAAGAGGATGAGAAGGAACAACAATGGAGGCACCAGAACCAATATTCACAATAGCACCTCTCTTCCTCTTAACCATCCCTTTTATAACCGCTCTCGTGACCAAAGTAGTACCTTTCATGTTCACATTCACCACTTTCATCCACACTTTCTCATCCACCTCATCAAAGTACATAGCCGCCGGGTACGTAACCCCGACATTATTTATCAAAACACCCACCTCTAACCCCTTGATCGCCGCCTCCAACTGCCGCACTCCGGCAACCACATCACCCGAAAAATCCAGCACAAACTTCTTGATCTGGGTGTCTGGATATAGGTCTTGAATTTCACCGGAGACTTGGCTAAGCTTGTAGGGGTTTCGACTGACTAGTATAAGGTTGAGGCCTTTCCGTGCTAGTTGAAAGGCGAACGCTTTACCGATGCCGTCAGTTGAGCCGGTGATGAGGGCCCATGAGCCGTATGCAGTTTTGAGGTTCTTTGGAGGTCTGAGGAAGGAGATGAAGATCCAGTTGAGGAGAGAGAGGGAGTGTTTGAGGAGAAGGAGAAAACCAAGGCCGGAGAGAAGATGTAGACATGATAATGGTTGTGTTTCTAGATTTTCAAAGCATGTTTCAAGCGTCATCTTAGTTCTGATAAGAGCCTGGGATTTGGGAGACAAGAGAGAATCGTCTAGGTGATACTACTTAATTTCTCTACTCAAAAATGGTGCAATGACATCACTCCAGGAGTTAAATGATACACTATACAATCTTAATATATGGTCCCAGCACTCCGGACTAAATTTCATGTTTAAGAAGAAACAATTTTAATTTGTAAGAAAATTAACTAATATGTTAAAAGGAAATTATTTTATAAATAAATTGAAACTTAAAGGAATACAATTGAAAAAATTAATATTTAGACGTTAAAAGTCGAATTTTCTGAAATTTACAAGGTGCGCAAAAGAAAGAAAGGGAGAAAATTAAAACCCAAGAGGGAGTTGACACTTTTTTATCTTAACTTTTAATCCGTTTAATTTAGGGGGACCATAGTATATCATATTGAAGTTAATGATGAACTCTAACAATATTTATCGCTTTCCTACAATATTTATCACTTTTCGGTCATGATAAATACATTTCTAAACCCAAAAGAGGTCAGGAAATATGTGTTTGAGTCCTCCGAAATTTTTACTAATTTTAAACTTATTTATTTTTTCCATAATTTAACTATTCCTTTTGTAATTAGGATTTTCAGTTTATTATTTAGTATTTAAAGAATGATTTCGTGTGTTTTAGGGTTAATTTTTATTATTCAGATTTTATCAAAATATTGTATCTGCTTAGTTAATTTATCTAATTTTGTTAATTTGTGTAATTACAAAGTTACAATAGATTCAAATCTTATGATTGTTTCTATTCTCTATTTAGGTGTCAAAAACTTTCAAAAATCAATTGATCTTGCTTTTAATTCTATTTTACTTTTAAATGTGTATCTGGATGTGATACTGAATTATTTTTACATGTATGTATTCAAATTCTATGTAAGATGTACACTATTCTAAAGTGTATCCATAGATTAAAGAAATGCAATCAATTGGAACATATAAGTAGAAATTGATGGGGAAGAAGAAAGGATGGGGGCCCTCCATCTCTAACCATCTTCTTTCTCCGTAAATTAAAAGAGCTCACGCATTATGACCCAACCACCGTAACTCTGCCGTACAGCGGTCACCATAAAAGCCCACCTGTACTGTATTAGTAGAACCACCACAAGGCAGAGTTCGTTCACGCTTTTTTACGTAACGTTTTGTAAGAAAATCTAATGGTCAAGATTAGTAGTATACCTATTTAAATACAATCTACCTACTGGATTGGACAACTCAACTACCTTCTACAGGTGTTCTTAAATGGAACTGGATTCTGATTCTAGGCCAGGAATTATTTATTAGGTTGGTTGTGATTGGCATTACCAAAATGCTTTCCTGTAATTATATGCTGTACACACCAAACATATCATATTAATTGAGCCTGGGATTTGGGAGAGAGAGAATCGTCTAGATGATACTTCTTAATTTCTCTACTCAAAAATGGTGCAATGACATCATCACTCCAGGAGTTAAATGATACACTGCACAATCTTAATATATGGTCTCATCACTCCGGGCTAAATTTCATGGTTAAGAAGAAACAGTAATGCAAAAAAATTAACCAATATGTTAAAAGGAAATTATTTTATAAAAAAATTTAAACTTAAAGGTATACAATTGAAAAAATTAATACTCATAGGCTAAAAGTCAAATTTTTGTGAAACTGACACGGCGCGCAAAAGAAAGAAAGGAAGATAACTCAAGTCCGAGAGAGGGCTGACACTGTTTTTATTATAATTTTTGATCCGTTTGATTTACGGGATCTATAATATATCAAATCAAAACTAATAACGAATCCTACAATAATTATCACCTTTGGTCATGACGAACACCTTTCTAGGCCCAAAAGAGGTCGGTAAATATGTGCTTAGGTTGTTCGAAATTTTTACTAGTTTTTAAACTTATTTGGTTTTTTCTATAATTTTATTATTCATCTCGTAATTAGGGTTTTCAATTTGTTGCTTAGTAATTAATTAGGGTTAACTCTTGTTATTCATATTTTATCAAAATGTTGTGACTGTGTCGTAATTTATTCAATTTTGTGAATTCATGTATTTGTAAAGTTATATTGATTTAAATCTTATGATTTTTCGCTATGTCAGAAATTTCGACTAACACTTTTTCAATTAACTTTACTTATAATTTTATTTTACCTTTAAATGTATTTTTGGACGTGACACTCAATATGTACATATCCATGTTCAAATTCTATATAAGATGTGTACTGTTCTAAAGTGTATTCATCGATCAATTGAAACATAGAAGTAGAAATTGAAGGGGAAGAATAAAGGATGTGGGCCCTCCATCTCCAACCATCTTTTTTCTCCATAAATTAAAGAATTTTATTATATGTAATGATCAATATAATAATAAAATAACGTAAAAATAATAAAATTTATTATTTTTATATTATGAGTCTTATTATTTTTACATTAAATTTATCATTGCATGAGTCATTACTTATAGTAAAATTATAAATTAAAATATGCCACGCATTATGACCCAACCACCGTAACTCTGCCATGCAGCAGCTACCATATGTACTGTATTAGTAGAACCACCACAATGCAGAGTCCGTTCACTTTTTTACATCAAATTTTGTAAGAAAATTAATCTGATGGTCAAGATTAGTAGTATACCTATTTAAATACAATCTACCTATTTAAAAAATTTCTTTTATTCCGTTTCTAAGTTTTTACATTAAATTTATCATTGCATGAGTCATTACTTGTAGTAAAATTATAAATTAAAATATGCCACGCATTATGACCCAACCACCGTAACTCTGCCATGCAGCAGCTACCATATGTACTGTATTAGTAGAACCACCACAATGCAGAGTCCGTTCACTGTTTTACATCAAATTTTGTAAGAAAATTAATCTGATGGTCAAGATTAGTAGTATACCTATTTAAATACAATCTACCTATTTAAAAAATTTCTTTTATTCTGTTTCTAAGTTTTAATGAAAATAAAAGAAAAAAAAATATTGTTTTTATCAATTTATCCTTCTATTACATGTGAGAAAATTTATATGTACAAAAAATATTATTATATTATTTGTTTAATAGCAAAAGAAGAAGAGATTTAAAAGATGAATACTCAAATTTCTGTACAAAATTCTCAAGGTTAATTTTTTGAAGTGGTTAATTTCGTTGGACACAGGGATCTGTATAATCCTTTCGGCCCTGATAGTTTGAGCATAACAGCTTCCTAGTCTAAAAACTAAGCCAGTTTAATTTGTGTTTCAAAGCTGACTGTCATTTGTTACTAGCTTGATGGATCCTTCGGCATATACATAATGCAAATGTTGATGCTATTTAATTATCACCCTTCTAAAAAATTAATTGAAATAACCCAAATGTTTTTAATCCCACGTTGCCTAAGTTGTTTTTTTTTCTTAAGCCTTTAGTCCCACATCAACTAAATGAGAAACCACTTAGTCTCCCTTACACTATAAATAGAAGTGCTTCCTTTGTTTTCTTTCACCACAAATAAGACCTCCAATTTTGAAAGGTTTTGTGGTGGGAGGGCTTTTAATAAAAGACCTCCTTAGTTAAAAATTTTGGTGTCGAGGGCGTAGGCAATCTGCGGAACTCGTAATTTTCGGATATATGTCTTATTTAATTTTTCTGTATTGTCATTTTTTATTTTTTTATTTTAAATATTGTATTTAGTTTGTTAGTTGATATTTTAGTATATTTTGTTAGTAATTAGTATTTTTGTATTGTTATTATTTCTGTAGCTTTAATTATTGTTTTGTATTTAGATTATTAGTTACTAGTTTTGGATTAGTATTATTGGCTTTAATTATTGTTTTGTATTTAAATTATTAGTTAATAGTTTTAGATTAACGTTATTGGTTTTAATTATTATTGCTATTTAGATTACTATTTTGACATAATAGTAATATTTGTTTGAAAAATGATTAAATATTGAAAGAATATTTTTTTAAATATACTTATAGTTATTTTGAAAAAGAAATAAGAAAACTGTTAAATAATATAATTGTCCTAATGACATTTATTTGTTATAAATTTATATTTAGGAATCGTTCGACTATTAAATTTTGTGTTCAACAATATCTAGGTAAGTGACTCTCCGAGCTGTTTAGTATTTTCGAACTGTATAGTGTAAGCGACTCTCCGAGCTGTTTAGTATTTTCGAACTGTATAGTGTAAGTGACTTTCCGAGCTATTTAGTCTTTTAAAATTATCGTTTATAATTATGTATGCTTTAGAAAGTATTTGGATGCCTAAATGTATTGTTTCAAAAATTATTATTCTTTATTTAAGGCTTCCATTTGAATGAAAATGTTACACTTATATTGTGTTAAAAACCCATATCAAGTATTAAAATAGATTTTTGATTTAAAAAATGAGATTATATGATTTTGAACTGTGAAATAAGTATAGTTTTGAATATCGAAAATATTGAGAAATTGCTTTTAGAAACCTCAGTCCAACTATGTATTGAAATCGTTAGTGTTTACGTTAGTTCCGGAACAATTTAGGACCTACTAAGGCGCACACCATTAGATACCCTTCGGGGGGCGCTCTTCGGGGCGCGTGCATGATAAGATACCTTAGTAGGGGGCGTATCATTGACATTATTGAACATAAGGGTCGTGTTACAGGGTTGCTGTAACCTTAGTCGTTCTGTGGATTAAAAGATATATCGAATATATTGAACTTATCGAAATCGTTGATCGAATATATTGAGCTTATCGAAATTTGTTTTTGAATTGTGTTTTATAATTATTTATTTTGGTTTTGAATGTATATATCGACTATTATTATCAAACAAGAAAAGTTTATTTTCAACCAGTATGTTTACTATTGTTATTGAACAAAAAGTTATTTCGAAAAAGGTTTTGCAAACTGTACTTGATCCACCTAAATAGTAAAGATTGTTACTTGCTGGGCTTTACCGCTCACCCTTACATTAATTTTTACAGGATACCTTATTAAGAGCCAAGCATTGTGGACACTTTTGCGGAGGGCTGAAGTTCTTTTAGTTATGACGGTTAGTAGTATTTTGAATTTGATAAGACTTTTTTTTAAGGGAGCTACGTCTCCGAAGTTGTGTTTTCGATATTTAGTTCTTGAACTCTTTTGTAAATTTAATAATAAAAGATTGTTGGATTTTTTAGTCTAGTATCGTTGTGTTTTCGTTTGGGCTGCGCTATTGATATTGTTGCCTTGCGAGCCTTTGGGCTTGCGACGTGTGACACTTCGAACATGTAGCGGGTTCGGGGTGTTATATTAATTCCCCAAAAAAAAAAAACTTATTGTCAGTAACTTGCTCGTAGTTTTGTTTATTGTATGGGAATGTTAATGCATTAGTGAGATGGCCCATTGATGTAAATATTAAATAAAATTTCAATTCATTTAAACAAGAAAGAAATATAACAGAAGTTTTAAAAAAATAAAAAATGACACATGCAAGTAGTCGGATTGTAATAGCTAGGGAATTAGACGTACGTAGGTTAGGGAGTAGGTAGATAAAGAAATTTATTCAACGTGTGTGTATTATTAGTCTTGGTGGAATAAGAGGGAGTGGTCTCAAAAGTATTATTGATAGCATCGACAGCACCTTTTGCCAAGTTAGCAGCACCCGATGCAGCCCCATGTGCCAAGTGAATTGCTCCTTGTGCTGCTCCTGATGCTATGTTTGTCGCTCCGTGTGCCACTTTTGATGCTCTCAGTGCCATTTTTGATGCACTCAGTGTCGTGGCCGTCAAGTACTTTTGGTAGTTCTTTTTGTACAGTTTTCCATCCAAACCGATAGTTGAACGTGATTCGAGCGTTAACATTGGTACTAAAAGGTGGGACTTCTAGTATATATTTAGTAGAGATTGATCATTTTCAACCAGAAGAATAACCATGGCGACCTCACCATCCCCAAAGAGCCAAAACAACTCCCAGAGAGATACATGCTCACAGTCACATCACACAGCTAATGCTGACAGGCAGCGTTGCCTCCGGGAGATGCTTAATAAAAAGAAAGCTTTTGATCTCTAGCAAGAAGAGCTTGGTAAACAATATGCAGACATGACCAAGGCTGAAAACGATTTATCGAGCTAGAAAGGTTCGGCCTCTCGCTCAGGCCGCCATGATCGACACACAGACCAACGCTTCGACCACCATCATGAACGGATAACTATAAACTCCAGGTCGGTGCACTCCAAGGACCTAAGAAAACGATCGAGATCTCTTATACGGCGAAACGGGGATGATCGAGATAGGAGGCATTAGGAGGGTAGCCATACTAAAGAGTCATCCTTGAAAAAGACTTTTGACAAGTATTTCGGATCAAAGAAACCATGGGTATCACCATTCACAAAGGAACTTGAAAAAGTAAAGATTGACAGGACCGTCCAAGTTCCTATTTTGGAGATGTACAATGGAACTAGTAACCCCCATGACCATACTTTTTCCTATGAACAAGCTATGCACTTCTATGGTCATGATGCAGCGGCGATGTGCCATATACTTTTTATATTCACCCTGAAGAAGACAACAAGAGAATTGTAATGACCAGAATTTTTTGTAACAAAATGTTATTAATGAAATGATATTAATTAAATTTTTATATGTAATAATGTGACTGAATGAATATATATATATATATATATATATATATATATATATATATATATATATGTTTGTGTGTGTGCGCGCGCGCGCGCGTATTTATTCTTTTAAAATGGAACAAAAAGGAAAGTCATGTAACTTAAATAATTTAGTTAATTACATGGATTTTGATTAAAGAAATGTTAATAATTAATTAATTTAATGGTAGTGGTTTGGTAATTTAATTTAAATCTCAACCATGTTATGTGACCCAATTATTAATTAAGCCCAAACTATGGTCGCATAAAGTAAGAAATTATGCAGTCATGTTACCTTCATTAAGCCATTCGGCACTCCACTTTGGGCTAACAAGAATTTCAGTAGCAAGGTGTAAAGGTCTTTTTACACGAAGGTCGAGAGTTGACTATGAGACTTTAATTATACTTTTATATATAATATTGTGTGTAATGTTAATATATCACTAAAATATAATGGACTTTGAATTAGGATTTTGGATTGAAACGAGCTAATTTGGAAGCCGAAAGTTGAGTCGACATGTAATAATGCTAGAGGTAAGTTATATTACTTAAAATATTATACATTTTATAAGTATTAAATTGTGAATTTACATAATTAAAACTGAATTACTTGTATATGTAGACAATTAGTGTGTGTTGGCATAACTGTGATCAAGTTATTATGTTGAATTAAGTAGATTTATAGTTGTATAAATCATTTGCAATGGACCACTAAAAGTGATATATACGTGGGAAGGTCGAGCGAGTTGGCTCAATCTGATGGTCTGGTGATTTTGTAGTTGTTAAATGAATTTGATTTATAATTAAATAAATCTTATGGTAGACCTATCAACAATGGTTTGTCCATATCGGATTAATAAATAAATCTGATACTATGAAAATACAGATTGTGGACGGCTTGAAATAAACTTGTCGGGGTGATCAACCGGTAAAATATATAGTGTTGTGAGGGTGGAATTGAATTACAATATTCATTCACGTTGTGGCAGTTATGCTTATACACAGTAAATGCTGTGTTTTGTAGTTGAATAACTTAATTTTTTGTAGAACTCTGATAAATAGTTGTGGAATCTTTATAAATTTTAATAATATATACTAGCTAAGGAATTGTTTTGCTTATGTGGATGTTTTTCTTTATGATTCAAAGGTAAGTATATGAGCGACAAAAATTATAAAATACGCGAGAAGTGATAAGTTTGGTGAATAACATTACATGTGTAACGCCCCCAAATCCGGGTTCCTTAAACCCTATACTTGGTACGTCACGATACATCATCTTCATACATGTTCTATAACTAATGCGGAATATATAAACATAAATTGTTTATTCTACAACATTTCCCAAGGTTTCTAACCTTAACTTACATATATACCTTTAGATTCATAAAAAGGTTTACAAAATTACTTACATCATATAACAATTTAGTTATAATGAATAACACTATAATCTTGTCTTTTGCTTCTGTCTCCGTCTCTCCTCGGACATTCGTATTATTCTGAAATTTGTTATCATGATATAGCAAGAGTGAGCAACGACTTTGCTCAGCAAGTTTAAATACAATAACGATGTATCATGATTGAAAGAAAGAACAAGCTTTCGGATTTTCAACAATATAATAATTGTGAAAGAGTACGAATCATAATTTCAATAATTGAATGACTGAATCAAGTAATGTTGAGTGTCAATAATGACCATGAACAATTTTAACTGAACCTTATGGTAATGAAGGTGATCAGCCTTTCATACCTGATGAACACATGCAACAAGCACTATGTGCGAATCAACAATTTAAAGATGTGGAATAATTATACAGAATTAAACCATAGCATGCTTGAAACGTAATAACTTGAATTTGAGTTAGGGACTTGAACAATAAAATAATATATCCTGCTCGAATATAAATTGAGTAGGGTTTAGGAAACTTGCCTGTTTGCTCAGCTACAATTAATGTCTAGCTTTAACTAACTGGCTTTGAAAGACCTAACATTAGTAAAGTTGGTCTAATAATTAGTACAGCGTATTTGTACAACTATACGCTCATTAAGAAACTTATCTACCACAAATAAGTACTAACACATAATTTACATCAGTCAAAACAATATTATTAACCTTATAGACCCTCAATCAAATTAGGTTAATAATTTAATAATTAAAAATATTTTTCTTAAGTGTTGGACTCTTATTAAACCCTTAAACAACTTATTACAATTGTTTAATTAAAGTATAATTAAATTCAAATTATTTTATTAACTCAATCTCTATTTAATTACTATTTAATCTTGATTAAATAGGAATTAATTAATTATCTTTAGTTATTACTTAAAATAAATAATAACTAATTGTACTTACTTATTATTTAATAATAATTAAATAATAAATAATTATTGATTTAATTTTAACCTTCTTTAATTTAATATTAATCAACTAATAATTAACTAAGTAATTAACCTCACTTATTATTTAATTTAAAGAAATTAAATAATAGTTTACTAATTTTAATCCTCTTTAATTATTATTTAATGTCAATTAAATAATAATTAATTATTTAGTTAATTTTAATTATTATTTAAGGCTAAATAATAATCAATTTATTTATCCTTATTTATTATTTAAAATAAATAATAAATTATTACTCTAATAACTTAATTTCCATTAATCATTATTTAATGCTA
Organism: Hedera helix; assembly: GCA_947179155.2. Classification (NCBI taxonomy): domain Eukaryota; kingdom Viridiplantae; phylum Streptophyta; class Magnoliopsida; order Apiales; family Araliaceae; genus Hedera; species Hedera helix. Next base: position 2,829,518 of record OX359275.1, on the reverse strand, counting down.
ATTAAATAATAATTAATTACTTAATTATCCTTATTTATTATTTAATAATATTTAAATAATAAATAATCAATTTATAAATTTTTATCTCTCTTTAATTATTATTTAATAAGAATTAAATAATAATTTATAATTTGTCACCTTTATTTATTATTTACTCTTAACTAAATAATAAATTATTTTAAACACTTTCTCATGATTTAGTTACTATTTAATATAAATTAAATAATAATTACCTAGTTACTTTCTTTATTTATCAATTAAATAATAAATAATTAATTTATTTTCTCCAAACATGTTGATATTATTATTAAATACATAAAGTACATATTTAAGATTTAATAACAATTTATTTATAATTTTCTTGAATTATTAGCTAGGTAGTCACAATTTAGTGTACCTTTTCACCATAAATAATATGAAAAATACCAATTTTTAGAAATAATACCATCTCAATACCTATAACACTTCAAATAATCAGTTGGTTATTTGTTCATATTTTTTCAAAATTTAAAAATGCTTTTTATTATTTTTCATACATTTAGTAAGCTTTTATCATTTAATAATTATGAAAAATATCTACTGACATTATAAAAATACCATTAAATTCCAGAAAATAGTACACGAAATTCCAAGCAACTTTCTAGTTTTGACCGTCGCCGGAACCGGCCGGGAAATGGGTGAACCGGCCGCCGGAATGCTCCGACCGGTTCACCGGAAAAAAAACCGGCAGTGACTTTTTAGCTTTTCCAGATTCTGCCTATTTTTGGGGTCTCTTACTAAAACTTTAATAACTTAAGTTCTATAACTCCGATGGAGCTCTACTTTATATTGTTGCGTTCGTATCTTCTCGAACTACAATTTTCCATTATTGGATTAATTTTTTGGACATGATTTGACCTCCGAAAACAGCCTGGAACCGGACTGTTCACGCAAAACTTCCGACAGTGGAGTGTTTTAGTAGAAAAATCATATCTCACTCGTTTTAAATCGGATTTTAGTCATTCAAGTTGGAGAATTTTCATAACTTCAAGATCTATCCAACAAAATTGACGGATCAAAAATCCAATTTTCCGATCGTGAACAGTAATTCCGGGAATGGGCTGTTCAGATTTAGTTTTCCGGTAAACTTGATTTTCAAAGTTTGAACATTTTTTTTTCCAACATTAAAGCTTATAAAACATAAGTTAAACTCATGATAACCTATATAAATATACATAGCATGATTGTAACTATACAAATCATTATGTTAATATTTCTACCATGAACTTGAAAGAAAAAAACAAGATTAGGGTTTTCTAGGTTTTTTTTTTTCTTTCTTTCTTACCTCTTGGACCTCATGGCTTGTTTTCTCTCATTCCCAAAGTAAATGATGGTGCTTGATGGCATCAACACTTCATCTTCTTCTCCTCTCCAAGAACTTTTCCTCTTTTAAGTATATTTGCTCTCACTTCTCTCTAGACTCTCTCTAGCTTGAAACTTGGAGAATAAATGAAGTGAAATGTTTACCATTTCAAGTATACTTGCAAAACTCTTAGATATAAAAATTATATCTATAAGTCATGATGCTCCTAACTTGGATACTTGCACAAGAAAGGGCTAAAGTACCTAAGTTGGTGAAAAGAAGCATGGCTAGTTGTACAACATTTGTCCAAGCAAGTAAGTTATTAAACAATTAAAAGAAAAACAAAACAAAAATAATTTTGTTTTTGCTCTAAACATACCTTGCACGACTGATGGACTTTTGTCCCAAATTGAATGACACTTGCTCACTTTTTTAATAAATAATAGTTTAATTAAGTATTTTTCAAGTGGGCCAATCATTGGGCTTTAATTTAAAATATCAATTGGGCTTTTATTAAATTGTTTGGGCTACTAAATTGTCAAATTTTATTATTCTCCACTTGGGCTACTAATTGACCCATGTTGGGCTAATTTAATAATTTACACATTAATTATTCAATCCATGATTAAATAAATAATTAGATTGAATAAATAATTAAATATTCTAACCCATAAGTATTAAATTACTAAATGGACTAATAATATTATTAATAATATTTTACATTATTTACATTAATTAATAATCATATTAATTAATTTATTATATTTAATTCACTCATTATATTCAATTTAATTGAATATTTAATTAATGACAACTTATCAATTGTTTTGATATTAAAACTTTAGAGTGTGTTCGCTAATACTAATATATATAATCTATATATATTATTTATACACATTACTTTACCTCAAAAACAATTTCACAATAAATTATGAAATTAAAATAAATACAATATATAATTTAATATATATTATTTAGGCCATAAATTAAATTATTTAATACATTTACATTAAATAATTCATTTCTCATCAATTATGGAAATACATCCATTTACCCTAAAATACATTAAAATAATAATATATTTACTCAATTTCTTATTTAAATAATTTATTTAATTATTTAATTAATATTACACAAATAATTGTATAATTAAATTTCTCATTCTCATAAATCATTTACAATGATTTATTTAATTATAGAATATATTCATTTAATATATTCAATTACTATTTAAAATTACTTAATTAATTTAATCCCTTCATATATATGAAATTAAATATTGTACATATCTACAATTACTAATCTCCCTTAATTAATTCAACTACTTTATATAATTTATAATTATATAATTTACATAATTATTCCTCACAAATAATTTATCAACAATTTGCATACTTGTTGATTAATGAATAAATTAATTCCACAATAAACCTTTTTAATTCAAATTCGGATTAATTTAATATTAATCTATCTATTTATCACAATTTAATTAACCATTAAATTATGTTACTAAATATGCACGCATATATATATATATATATATATATATATATATATATATATATATATATATATATATATATATATATTCATATAAATACATATTTAATTTACACGCAACCACGTCGCATAATTATATAACTCCACTAATTAATTCTCTTAATTTAATTAGACTTGTTGTTAGTCAAGTTTATTGAATTATCACTTTACTTGCTAACTTATCAAAAATTTTGATATCACCATATCTAAGTTAGTCCGTTAAATTAAATTTGGACCTCTATTTATCTATCACTACTAGGTTATCAAACTCCAACCTTTATTAAATATTAAATATTTTATTTCTAATTCATTTAAATATCCGGGATATTACAACATGTATGTCATTAAGTTATGTAAATTGATGAGCCCCAATTCAGATTTTTTTAAGATTTTCAGGGTTGAGCCATCACAATAAGTGTCAAAGAATTGTTATCAAACAATCTATTTGAAAGTAGACTTGGCAAAAAGTGACGCAGCTCGTGGGCCTACTCGACTCGTCCATTAAAAATTGGTTTTAGGCTTTATTTTTATAGCCCATAAAAGCTTGGACCATTTTTGCCTGACCCGAGTCGCTAGTGGCCCAGCCTGCCCAATATAATATTTTTTGGCTAAAGTTTACCAATTAATTTCATTATGTACTTATTAATAGCCATAGGCAATGTCTTTTTGTAGGTTAGTGCAGTAAAACCTGAGTTTAATTATACATTAATACTTTATACGAAATAAATTATATTTTAAGTAGTTCTTTCTATTACTAGAAATTATTTATTCTTACACCAAATATGCCACTAGAAATAACATAAGGGACATAATGTAGAGTTGTGTCACATTAAAGGACATTTAATTTAAAGTTAGACATCAGGGTTTGTCAAAAGATAGGCTTCCACAACTTTTAAAACACCCTCAATCATTTCCTTTTCCACGTTGATTTCCTCTTCATTTATCTCAACTGTAAGACCCCGATTTTTATGAAATACAAATTTAATTTTTCTTTATATATTTTCTTATGAAACGGTAAATGAATAAATTGACAAAAGTAAAAATTAAGAAATGTTTGTACAAATTTTATCTTGTCAGAGAATATTCGTTTTGTCGAAAAATATTCGTTCTGTCGGGGAATATTCGATTCGTACGACAGAGTTGAAATAATATTGGTGGATCCCCCACAACGAAATATTGTCGGATATAGAAAACGACATATGTAATTCCTCTAAATAAAAATAGTCAACGATACTATCACTTTTAACTGTTAAAATATTCGGTGGTGAAGGATTAGTAACATACGGTATTGTACAGTAGCACACGTTATTATACAGTAGCACACGGTATTGCACAGTGTTTCACATTATTGAACTGATAAAGTGGTTATTGTACTATATTGACTTTAGTAAACCAATAATTGTCACATGCACAATAATTCATATTATTGAACTGATAATTGTCACAGTAACATAAACACAGTAATTCACATTACTGAATCAGTAATTGTCATTACACAGTAACATGCTCTTTCTTTTACTTATTTTCTGCATTATTAATATCTCTATTATGATGTTGATTAAACTGTTGTATTTCATTATTAGTTGATTTTTCTGCTTATCTAACTCAGAAAGCCAACTACACTGCATTTATAATAATTAGTCATAATAATGAATAATTATGAATTATTGTTGAATAATTGAATTGATAAAGTCATTTATTTTTGTTATAATAATTTATATAAAATTATTTACTTTATATAAATTATGTAAAGTAAATTATTTTATTATGATAAATTATGTAAAGTAAATTATTTTATTATAATAAATTATATAAAGTTATTTATTTTTATATATAAAGTTAATTGATTTATATAAAGTTAGTTATTTTATATATATAATTAGTTGATTTATAAAGTTAGTTGTTTTATATATAAAGTTAATTGAATGGTATAGATTAAAAGAAATCTGAAATGAATGATATAGATTAAAGACAATGTAATAATTATAGAATTTGAAATGAATGGTGTAGATTAAAGATGATCTTTAAATGAATTATTTAGATTAAGAAAATATTAAAAGATGAAATGAGTAGTATGGATTAAACATTATCTTGAAATATACGGTTTAAATTAAATTAGGAAATCTTGGTTTATGATAAGATTTTTGGCTATAAATAGAAGTATTAACTTAAGAATTTTTCATAAAATTTCTTTGCTTATTCTTTCTTTCACTCTCTAAATATTACTTTATGTAAGTTCTCTTTGAGTATGCTAAAATCATCTTGAGTATTTATGAAGATTTGTAAATGTACGAGTACTGTTAAAGTATGCTTTTTTATAAATGTTATATAAGCAACCACATATGTCACACGGTGTTTATAAATCTTCCTTTAGAAAACTCTTCCTTTAAAAGATTTATTTTAAAAAGCTTCATTTGAAAGATTTATTTTGAAATATTATTTCTTTCAAAAACTATATTGAAGTTATTCTACTTTATTCTTTCAAATCACTTTTGATGATTTCATATAAATTGGTATATACCATGAAATTATATGTGGTAGTTACTAATTAAATTATAAACATATAAGTTGATCAACTTCATTTAAATGAATATTCAGTCACGTGTTAAGGTAAGGGGTATCATTCTTTTCATACTCTTAACTTACTATGGTAAGTACTATTTGATAAAGTTTCTTGAAATGATTATATGTTCCTTAATAGTTTGAGCTTCATCTAATATCATTTCAATTGAATCTTCCTATTTTTCTAAATCTTTCTATTGAACTTTAACAGTTATTCTGAACTGTGGATCTTGAATATCATTCTTGAATTTTGAGTCCACATAATGTTGACAATTTGGACTTTATTTGAATCTGCACAAAGTAAAATCATAAACTTTTGATATTTATTGATCATCTTGTTTCTTCTGTTCATCAATTATATCACTGTTGTTGTGAATATCTGTGGCCTAGGGCACAGATGATAGGATAAAGGTGATATAATTGTTGTGTGTCTTTTAGGGCACGTGGTGAATGTTCTTTTTGACTTGGGGCAAAGAAGAACTGTTGTTTGGTATGATTATGACCAAAAGCTGAAGACTGGTATGATCATGACCATTGGTGTTATATTTGAATATATTTGGCTCGTAGTGCAAAGATGAACTGTTGACTTGCATGATTATGATCAGGAATTGTGAATTTATATTATTATGACCAGTGGTGTTTAAGATGATAAAAGTTGATGATATTTTTCTTAAAAAGAGAAGTTAGTGGACATCATAGTCTATATGATTCTTCTAATGGATTGCTCATTTCGCTGCTATTATTCTAAAACTTGTTGTTTATTATATTTTATCAAAAACTCAACTTTTGAAGGCTAATGATAATTTATTCATTGTTATCTTAGTAACGATATTTCTTACTGGGTTATTTGAGCTCACCCTTTCTTTTTTGTTCCATTGTTCTTCGGGAAATGAGAGAATGGTTGTGTCTAACCGATGAATGGAGTGAAGATCCGAAAGATAGCTGTAGTAGTCTTCACATGTTGTATATAGTGCGGCAATAATAGTGAAGACTTAGTTGTGTATTATTGAGTTCTGTATTTTCGTCCTTTGTACTATTTGTATAAGTTACCGTGTATTTTATGACATCTCAAATTGAGTTACGTAGACCCAGATTTAGGGGCATCACATCAACTCCCTGGATAAATTTTAGTTTTTATCTTTATGGTACTAATGTTCCCTCTTTAAAGGTTTGGAATCTATAAAATTTAGTGTTATAGTGTAATGACCACGAATTTCATTAGACATTGTAATTATAATTAATATATAATTAACAATGAATTTAAAATTTTTATACTAATTAATGGTGCATTAGATAATTAAATAGATGTACTTATGCATGTGTATATTTATTTAAAGAATGAAAGCAAAGTATTTAATTAATTAAAGCAAATCTAATTGGATTATATTTTAAATCAAAATGAGTTGATAAACTAGGTCAAAGATATTAACCTAGTAGCCCATATAATTAATTTAATTACTAGTCCATATAATTAATTAAACAAGCCCAATACTTATTTTAATTAAAGGTAGCATAGTTATTTAAATACTAGCCCAATGTGTTAATTAAATTGAGCCCAAACCAATTCAATGGATGAGCCCAATATATTTAATTCCTAAGTCCAACATGGAGCCCAATAAGAAGTCAAAGTTGGTCAACAATTGAACACATGAATATATATATATATATATATATATATATATATATATATATATATATGTGTGTGTGTGTGTGTGTGTGTGTGTGTGTGTGTGTGTGTGTGTGTGTGTGTGTAAATGCACATTAAAGCATGGAAAATAAATCAAAAACATGGCCAAAAATGGTCATGTTGGCCAGCCACTTGACGGCCCCACAAGGGGTTGCCTGATTTGCTAAATTGCTTCTTTTACACACTAGATCAAACTTGGCCAACAACCCTAGTCAATCAACTAGTCAATCAATTGGTCATTCCATGGAATAGTAATCCTAATTAACACTTAATTCACCAACATAGCTTAATTAAGTAAATTAATGCTAGGTTAGTGAATGACTATAAATAAGACACTCCACACACTTGGTTTGGTTGTTAGTTCATTTGAAGCTTTGCTAGAAAGAAAAATAGAGAGCATTTGTGAGAATTTGAGAGAAAACACCTAAGTGTTGAGAGAAAAAGCTAGAGCTAGTGCTTGGTGGATGTCCAATGACCTCATAACATACTTTGGTAGGAGAAGAAGAAGAGCATCCAAGACCTCAAGGTTTAAAAGTGCTCTATCTCTTCTTAAATTTTATTTTTGTAATCTAGAATTATTTTGAACGGTTAAAATCTATTTTTAACCGATCAAAACTGATTTTGCTAGTCTAGAAGTATTTGACTATGTAATATATGTATATTCATAGCTCTATGTGTTTATAATGTGATTTGGTTTTTGAGAAATGCATCAAAGTTGTAGAAATGTTCATAACACGTTTTACCGGTAAAACCCTAACGATACATGTTATGTTTAATGTTGTATTTTGAAATGTACAAATCGAAAATTGGATTTTTATGGCTACAAAGCTAGATCTATGAGTTTTTTAAAGAAAAACCCTTTTTGAACCTTTCAAAAATATTGAATAACAAAGAAGTTATAGATTTTACCGAAAAGAATGTCGTTTTTAAACCTTAAGTGGTCCGATCCGTAAAATTCGTGTAAAACATTTTCAAAAAGACGATTGAACCATGGAATAATGTAAAACAAGAAGTTAGGAACACATCAATACTAATTTGGTGTTATTTGGATGTGTAAATTTCATTTTATCAATATTTGATCAAAGAGTATCAAAACTGTCAAAAAAAAAAATCAAAAAGTGGCAACATTATGCAGTACATCGCCAGGACGTCGTGTTGCAGTGTTAATCACTGCGCCGTGGCGCAGTGCACTGTTCTTAGAAAAATAATAAAATTCGAACCGGGTCAGCCGGGTCGCTTCGGGTCAGAAAATGAAAAATGTTCTAAAAATCATTTTAATATTTTTGGACTTAATAAATATATTTTTAAATATATAAATAATTGATTTAATGATTTAAATGTATGTAAATATTATTATTGAAATAATAATATAATAAAGGTAATAAAATATTATTAAATAAATAATAATATTAGAAAATTATTAAAATCTTATTAAGTGCATAATAATATTTTAAAGTCAATAAAATATTATTAAATGAGTAATAATATTAGATAATTAATAAAATATTATTAAATGATTAATAATACTAGATACTTAATAAAATATTATTAAATGATTAATAATATTAGATACTTAATAACATATTATTAAATGAATAATAATGTTAGATAAATAATAAAATATTATTAAATGATTAATAATATTAGAAGTCTAATAAAATATTATTAAATGATTAATAATATTAGATAATTAATAAAATATTATTAAATGATTAATAATATTAGTTAATCTTAAAAGATTTATAAGGTATTATTAAATGATGAATAATACCACAATGTTAATAAAATATTATTAAATTGCTAATAATATTAGACGATTGCATGAACTATATTAAATAGTTAATATAGGTTCTTTGTGTTAGAAATATTATCAGGTAGTGATAATATTTTCTAAATGTTTAATTACCCATAAATAATAAATTATGTTGTTTGTAAGAGTTATAAAGGTCATCATACCTACGTGTATATGATACTAATTTAAAGATCAACGTGATTAAATTGTTAGGTCTATTCAAAGGGAATTAGTTGAATTTGTTAGTTGTACGTCGCAAACAAGGCTAGTTTCCTTTAACCCTAACTTGTATTTATTATTGCAAGTCCTCTAACCCTACTCAATTATTGTTGAACAAGTTTCTATACTTGTATTTATTATCAAAGCTTGAAGTGGTTTAATTATTAAAAATTATCCCACATCCATATTATTTATGAAATCGCACATAGAGCGTTTGAAGCTTAATAGTTCTCGATTTATGAACTGTACTAAAGATGTCTAAAGCTAATAGTTTAGCTAGACATTGCGTTATAAATTCAATAACTTGAATACTTTTAAAAGCTTATTCAAACCATTGTTGGGTACGGATTTCTTATATTAAGTCTAAGAATTGAACAACCCTACATTAGGGGATTTTGTGCCGGGAAACCGACTTTGGCGCCAGTTGACTAAATGTAATGCATATACAGTGGGTTGAATAGGCTAATCCCCTTGAAAACCAAAACTACTCAAAGGGTTAGAAAAAACTCTATTATACCCTCGTTAGTTCAGGGTCCTTGTGACCACTCAACATTTAAGATTCAAATATTCATGTTCAATGAAATTTGAGTCTTGTTCATTTCACAATTGTTTTATCCATTGTTGAAACCATTGATATTATTTTTCATTCATTCATGATATATTAAATCTCTATGATTGTTCTTAACTTGCTGAGCAAACTAGTTGCTCATCCTTGCTATATCACGAACCATATTTCAGATAGACCTGATTGCTCCAAGAAAGACAAGGGAAAAGGAAAATCCAGATATTAAGTTAATTTATGTTTATTAATTAACGTTTAGAAATGTATTCACTGTTGGTAAATCTTTTGTAATTCCTTATGATAGGAACTGTTTATGTTATGGTTAATAGATCTTAGTATTGTAACCTTTTTGTAAGGAACCAATATGTATTATTCCGCTAAGTTTAAATGCAATGTATGTATTTAATTACTAGTAATGTATTGATAATATTATTAAATGGTTAATAATATTAATAAGCGGTTAAAATATTATTAAATGGTTAATAATATTAGTAAGAGATTAAAATATTATTAAATGGTTAATAATATTAATAAGTGATTAAAATATTATTAAATGGATAATAATATTAATAAGTAATTAAAATATTATTAAATAATTAATAATATTAATAAATGATTAAAATATTATTAGATGGTTAATAATATTAATAAGTAATTAAAATATTATTAAATGATTAATAATATTTGAATGTAATTTTATATTATCAAATGTAGATAATATTTTAAGGTATTTGGTACATATTAAATGTCCAAATTATTAAGTTATGTAAAAAAAAAAAAAGTTTAATTGAATTAAACCAATGTAGATAGTCCATTTGTGACTAATTTAATCAACTTATTAAAAGTAAGTCGTGTAGAGAATATGTAGAGAATGTGTAAGTTGGTTAAGTGTACCCGACAGGTCCAACTAGGTTTGGGTTAAAAGTCCAGAAGTTAAAAGTTCGTTTATCGAACATTTTAAAGGTTAATAGATTAAAGTTAAGGTCTTAAGTTAAGACTAATTAATAGTCATTGTAACTAATGATTGTGTCGATTTTATATATAAATTGTATGTTGACGAAAGACACAAATAAGTGTAAATGGTAAAAGCGAACAGATAAGTTTTTCAAAACTTGCTCTTATGTGCATTGCTATGCTATAATATAATGTTAAATTATTAACATAAAGATATATTGATGAAATTTGTGATATGTGAACAACTTGAGATATGGTTACATGTGAAATATGTACAGATATGAAGCGTGATTTGCTAGATGTTAGTTGTTTATTGTATGTGATGCATAAGAAGTATGAAACATTCATAAAATAAAAAGTCTGAAATGCATGACGTAAGAATAAAATGCAGAGTATATATAATATGTGAAACATGTAATGTGTTATGTGTAACTGTTAAACTTGCTAAGCTGTTGTGCTCACTCTTGCTTAAAACCAACATTTTCAGATAGTGCAAGTTATTCGAAGTTTTTGATAAAGATCAAGAAACATAAATGCATATTACATTCATTGAAGGTTTAACACGACCATTTTAGATATTAGTCCGAATTGGACAGGTAAAATAATTGTGTAGTATAAGAATTGGTTGGTATGTAATATGAGTGTTAAATACTCAAATTGATTGTAATAGAATGTCGTATCATGTATGATATTGAGATATACTAGGAATGTATAAAGATTGTGATTCTGGAATAAAAAGAGATGTTGTAAAATTGTAAGTAAATGATTATTTAACAATTATAATATTGTTGTAATTCATGAACAATAAGAAAAAGGTAGTACTCGTGTTGAACCGAATCTGAGGTTCAAGGGATCCGGATTTGGGGTCGTCATAATATATGTATATTTGATTTGATAAAGAAAGAAAGAATTAAAATTAGAAGATAAAAGAAATAAGGAAAGGATATGTGAATTATGTTATAGTTATAAAAATTAATAACTAGCTTAATTAATAAGCCATGAGATGTTGGGTGACAAGAATGACAAGGTAAGGTAAGTCAGTATGTGCAGAAAAGAAGGAACAGCTTAACCTAATTAGTATATCAGGGATTAAAGGAATAATAAAGTTAATGATCATTGAGTGTTTGAAGTTATGAGAAAATTGGTATTTATGGAGTAAGATAAGGTAATCGCTTATACAATATGTAAATACAAGTAATAGCCCCGAGAATGAGTAGAGAGAATGTTGGATACAAGAGTGGTTCAAATTGGCATTTATGTGCTAAGTAAATATGTGGAAGAATGTAAAGTCGTAAAAAGGGTATTATGAGTCTAAATGGATAAATGACGTTGGATTTTGGTAATTTGGTCGAGATTCGCTTTTCGAGAAAGCAGTTTATGGAAAAAGTGAACAATCTGACTATTTGAGATAACGAAAATTGAAAGTTGTGAAATGGGGAACCAAGAAGGTTCGTAGAAGATTAAGAAGGCAATTATAATTACGAAAAGGTTATGAAGTCGAATTGTGATTAAAGGGCCAATTAAGTCATAAAATGAGTCTACGTGAACATACCACAATGGAAAACAAGTGACCTAGTCGGTCGATTGAAAGAAAAACCAATTCAAAGAAGCATGAAATGAATTATTAAGAAGAATGTATAAATGATTGCATTAAGAAGGAAAATGGCATGGAAAATGGAATTTCTAGCAAAAGTGGATAATGACCATAATGTCCCTCAATAATTTAAATAATGACCATTGTGTCCTAAAGGATAAAATGACCAAAATACCCTTAACAAATTAAGTAATGACTTATGTGTCACAAGTGATGAAATGACAAAATTTCCCTTGAGTTAATATGTGAAATGACCAATATGTCCTTGGATGGATTAACCATGGTTATTGAATAATAATTCAAAGCAAGCAAAAGCTCTCATTTTGTGCATTTTGTTGGAAATAACAACCCTAAAAGAGAGAAAGAGAGAGAAATGAGAAGAAACCATGGAAGCAAAGATAAAGGTTTGGAAATCGTGGAGTTAGGGTCCTTAAATGATCAAGTAACAAGAAGAAAAAAAGAAGAACTTGACATGAGGAAGCTATCTATGTGAAAAAATTGGACAACCAAGAAGCTATAATCATGTTATTACCTTAAAGTTTGATGTTTATGTTTTTAAATGATGGTTTAAGAGTAACCATGCATGGAAGTGTGGCTAGGTGTAAGTTTTACATGAGTTTATGTGGTATATATGAATTATTTCATGAAATCCTAAGTATAAGATTGGAGGATAAATGTAATATGTTATTTAAGTTCATGTTCAAGGCTAGAAACCATGATTTAATGGATGATCATATGTTATATGTTACTAGAAGTAATGAAAACCTAGTTGAAAATGTTGATCATGTATGAAGCATGCTTATTTTCATGTTAAATAGCATTCAATATTGATTAAAGGTTGAAGAGTATGATTTGTAAAGGAAATACACAATATTAGGCTATATTTTTTATGTAAACCAAATCGTAATCTGTAAAGTGCATTAGAATGGGCGTATAGAAGTTATGTGATCGCACAAAACTGTTAAACGTGTTTGTGGTAGCCTATGTGGTGTATGGAGTATAAGGACTTAAGATGAGTTTAAGTTTAAAATTTGTTAAGTTAGCAAAATGCCACAAATGTGTGATTTTGGCCATTGTGTGTAATTGAAGGTCAAATGAGGTCAAATAACTAAGTTTGATGTTAATACATGTGTTAGAGTCGTTTGAAAATCATTTGGTGTCAATGACAACAATTGTGAATTTTAAACGTTTTAAAACGTTCGTCGACGATCAAAATGGAAACTTTGGAGAAATGAATTCATTTGAAATGTTTTGAAGGCCCGTACATGTAAAATATGTGTTATAAGTGTTGAATGACATGTTGGAATCAAGTCTTGCTAAAAGGGGCCAAGAATAGCAAAAGTTTTGGAAATGAAAAATTAATGAAAGTTAACGAAAATTCAACTTAAAGATGATTTTTGGCAATTTTGAGGAATTAAAGGTAAAATAAAGTCAAATGACTTAGTTTATGTTATTACATGTGTCTATGTTGATTTGGTAACCAACGGATGAGAATTAAAATGAAAATAAGTTTCGAACAATTGAAACCGACCGCTTCGACTCGAAATGGATTTTAACGAACAAATCTCACCTCGTGCGAAGTTTAATGATTTTAAAAGTTTGAACATGTCATATATGACCCAAGTAAACTATGTCAAGTGTTGGAATGAGGTTTGGAAGCAATTGGCCAAAAATCAAAAAATTGAAAAAAATGAGTTTTAAAGTTGAAATTTTTGCTAAGTGTTGAAATGTTTTGAAACGCCCTCCTAAGGGCTATTTCTTTGATGATTTCAAGAAGCCAAATTAGTCAAGTAGTATTTTTGTAAAATACTAGATAGTAAGGTCTAGATGTGATCCAAATTTGAGCTTAATTAGATGTAAGACGAAGGAATTAAAAATCGGCAAAGGTAGGGTAAAAATCAAAAAAGTTGATTTTGAACATTGCACCTAGGCGCAATGTTTTGTACTAAACATTGCGTCTGGGCGCAATGTGCTGTTCATGGCTGAGGAGATTTCGCGGCTAGCGAGTTCTAATGGCGCCAGGGTGAAATTGCTCTGCATTTGAAAAAAATTTAAGTTTCCAAAAAACTATATTTTGATGTGGGATGATAGAAATAAGTTATATAAACCCTAGAATTGATAATAATGGTTAATATAAAAGGTGTTAAGGTATAATGGGATAATGAATGACATAATATAACATGCTTAAAGTTAAGTCAAACCATATTAAGGGTTATGAAAAAGGTCGGGAACGAGCTAGGATGTATTGTTAACCTATGTGAGGTATAATACATCAAATGTAAAATGATTAGAGTCTAATGGTCTATTAATTACAGTTTAAGTTAAAGGAATTATGTAAAGATTTATGATCTTATAATGATGTATATAGATTAAATGTTTACAGATAAAGTTCGAACTAGCAACCCGATGCAATGAATGATAGAATAGTCAAGCAAGGAAGTAAAGGTTAAGTATAAAAATGTACAGACAAGTTTTTCAGACTTAAATGTGATAACTGATATATGTGAACTATATGACATTAAATGTTTTCAGATGTGCACTACGTGGAAGTAAGCGTTTTAACTGTTAAATGCAGTATGTGGCTTTATGCATAGCATAGTAAAGTAAAGAAAGCATGACGCATATTATAAACTGCGAGCATGAAAGGTGTTATCTGTTAAACTTGTTGAGCCTTTGTGCTCATTCTTGCTTTAACTGACATTTTCAGGCAACATACGAGAAGGCCGGAGGTTCCGATCAAACTAAAGGTAAAGGAATGGTGATTGCGAATAAATGCATTAACATATGCATTATATCCATATGTGCAATGTAATAAATGAATGGATAAATATGCTTTGTATAGATACAAGTTAATAATTGACTTGGTCTTAATGTTAAACCTCAATGGTAACAAAGGAAGGAATAATTTTGTAAATCCATGGCGATGTAGATTTATGTAAGTTTTATCTAGGTAGGCCTGAATCAAGGCATGATTGATGTATGATTGTATTATTGTTATAAGACGAGTATGCTATATAATGGAACTCGCATGTATGGTACAGATGTATGTAAACAGGATCAAGGATGAACATATATACGTAAACAGGGCCATGTATGGATAAATCATGACAAAATTTTATTTACAAGTTATGTGAAATATATATTATATGATTGTGAATGGTAATAGACTAGGTCATAAATAATAAATATTTGACCTAAGTGCTAATGAATGTTAAGTAAACGTTGTGATCCTGAAACAGGTAAGGAATGTAAGATAAAAAAAATATGGACCGCATTATGGTCAACTTAATGGTTTCAAAGATTAAAGGTTAAGTTTTAACGCACGAGATTTCAGTTAATATGGTTTAAAGTTAATGATTATCTTATCAAGATCTAATTAGACTTAATTAAGGGAATATGGGATCTCGAGTGCGTTACAGGCCCAACTTAGACTACGAATTTCTTATTTTGAGAAAAAAAAATTGAATCATTTTTTCTCGACAAATATTTAGCTCGAGCCAACTATAACTCAACCCATTTGAGTCAGTCCGACCCGTTTGTTAGCTCTATTTGGAAGCAAAAAGTACTCCTTGAAGCAACAACTCTCGATTTGCTTTTTCGGTAAGCTCATATACTGAATGATTCTTCCTCCGAGCGAATGATTCTTCCTCCTCTATCTTCATCATTTCAATTGCTTAGATCTAGTAAAAATAATTTGTGTATACATATAGAATACATACATACATACATATATATATATATATATATATATATATATATATATATAGAAAGAGAGAGAGAGAGAGGGGGGAAATGGATATGTACTCTGTAATACCCAGTTTTTTTTTCTTCTTCTTCTAGTCCCACATCGCCCACATTTTTTAACTCCCCTCCCCACTTAGCCTATATATGAAAGACCACCATTTTGTTTATTTTACAAAAACATTAAGCTTTTACCCAATTTGAGAAAATCTTTTTTGTGTGAGGATCTTTTTAGTAAGAACATTCCTAGTTAAAAATTTTGGTGTCGAGGACGTGGACGGACTGCGAACCTCATAATTTTCGGTATGTCTCTTTTTCTTTCTTTATGTAATTATTTAATTTTCTGTATTAGTTTTAATTTTGTAATTTTCATTTTTGTATGATATTTAGTTCATTAGTTTATATATTTTGGTATATCTTTGTTAGTAATTAGCATTTTAGAATATTAAATTAGTATTTTCATGCATGTAGAGAATTTATTAAGGAAATAAATTCAATTGAGAAGTGAATGTGATTATATGAATACATATATATACCTAAAGTGTGCTTGTTAGCCAAATAAAAAGATGAGTAATTAATACTCAACAAAACTAATAAAATAATTAATTTTAATATAAAGTAAGAAGGAATGTTGTAAAATATAATTAATTAGGTAAATTATATTAGTTATGAGTCCAAGTAATTTAATTACTACTAGTGGACTAGCCCAAAAAGATTATATGTGTTAGCCCAATATGGGAATACTTGCATGAAGGTGGGTAATTAAATAAGAAAGCCCAATGCAAGGTAAGTTATGTAGCCCAAACATTTAAAAAGTCAATTGATGGTCAAAAATTTGGTTGAGTGTAGAGAATTAACTAATGTAGGGTTAATTGAATAACCCTAGTTGGTAGACAAGAGAGAGCATTAACCAAATGTTGGTTAATTGCTAGGTGAATAAATATGGTGATGAAAATTAACTATGGATGAGTTAATTGTGTAACCCAATGTAGGAATAACTATATGGGTATGGGTAATTATATTATAAACCCAAGTTAATGATAAAAGATGGTTAATGAATTTAATTTAATCAAGTCAGAGTACTTGTATTAATGTGTTTTAGAGTTTTGAAAATTAGCACTACCGCCGCAGCGGTAGGTTTCACCGCCGCAGCGGTGAAACTCTCTGGAAAGTAAAATTTGAACTACCGCCGCAGCGGTAGTAATCACCGCCGCAGCGGTGGAACAGAATGTTGAAAATTAATAGAAGTGCTGATATGTATGAGCATTATTAGGGTTTTAATAAATTAAACTCAATCTATGTTAAGTGTTAGTGTTTTGTAAACTAACTCAATTAGAGGTCCAATGGACTTATAGATAGCAAATCTAATTGGATTATGTAATTAGATTAATGTGTTTATTTAATGAGGTAATTGGATTGTATTATAAGTCCAAATGAGGTTTTGAACTAGGTCTAATAAATTAATCTACTAGTTCTTGTAATTAATTTAACATTGATTCAAGTTATAATTAATCAAGCCCAATGCTTGTTTTAATTAAATGTAACATAGGGTATTTAATGTTAGCCCAATGTGATTAATATATTGAGCCCAAACAAATTAAATGGATGAGCCCAATATATTAATTCCTAAGTCCAAAATGGAGCCCAATACATGGTCAAATGGTTGGTCAATATATATATATGGATGTATACATATAAAGGTGTATATATATATGTGTATAAGATAAAAATAATTGGATTTTGGAGCCAAAAAGGGGGCATTTTTGCTGAGATTTGTGGGGCCCCAATGGGGTGTCCAGCTAGCTTTGTGGTTGAGTGTGTTATACACAAATGGTTGCTTGATAAGTTATGTGATTGATGTCATTCATGGAAGTCAATCAAGCTAGTCATTCAAGGTAATAGTAAGCATGAATTAAGCTCCTAATTGACTAGCATTGGTTGATTAGGAGATGTTAAGTAAATCTAGAGAAGTCCTATAAATAGATTACTCCACTTTCTTGCTATGTTGGTTAGTTCATTTGCTAGAAATGCTAGAGAGAAAATATAGAGCATTCTAGAGAAAAGTAAGCAAACCTTTGGGAGATTGATGATCCATCATGGAAAAATGCTAGAGGATAGTCAAGGAGAAGTCCTTAGCAAGTTCATATCAAGAGGAAGAAGAGCATCCATGTCTAAGAGGTTAAAAAGTATTCTTAACCTTCCTAAGTTCATTTTTGAAGTCTATATAAGTTTTAAACGGTTAAAATATATTTTTAACCGATAAAAAGTTATTTTGATACTTTAGAAGTATAAAACTATGATATATAGGTAGATTCATAGTTCGGTATATTTATCTCATGAATTTGTATAAGAGGTATGCAAAGAATTGAAGAAAAGTTCATTTTGTGAGTTACCGGCAAAATCTAGACGGTTCGATCTTAAATTTATTGTCAAAGCGCTTTCAAAAATGTGATTGAACCATGAAATATTGTAAAACAAGAAGTTAGAAAGACAACAACACTTAGTTGGTGTCATTTGGATGTGTAGAGTTTATTTTATTCAAGTTTGAACAATTAAAACCAAGGATTTGTGATTTTCGTTTTCACTTTGTCCTTGTGAGCCGTTTTTAGTCCAGTTCCATTTGGAATTTGGATTTGTGATCTAAAGAGAAATTGTATAGGGGGAAATTCTGATGAGAATGGACTTAAAAATCACCCCAAAATGTTTCCGTATGAGGAAGTTATGGCTGTCGGAGGGTCTGGCAGTCCCCAAATTAGGTTTTCGAAAATTTGTACCACCGCCGCAGCGGTGGAAACCACCGCCGCAGCGGTGAAACATTCTGCCAGTGACCTATTTCAGTGGTCCGGGTCGGGTCGGGTCGGGTCGGGTCGGTCCGGGTTGAGTTTTTAATGAAAATTTAAGTTGAAATACATGTAAACTGAATGTATTTCAATACTAAACCATATATGTAAAGTTTATTAGTGACTTAATGGTATCTAAATGTATAAAATAAAGACTTAAGTTAACACAATTAAAAGGTTAACTAGTGGTATTGTTTGAACAATATTAAAATATTATTAAATGATGAATAATATTAATTATAAGATTAAAAGGTTATTAAATGTGTAATAACATTGTACATGATGAAAATGTTATTAAATAATTAATGACATTAGTAAGTGATTAAAATATTATTAAATGGTTAATAATATTAATAAGTGATTAAAATATTATTAAATGGTTAATAATATTAATGTGTGATTAAAATATTATTAAATGGTTAATAATATTAATAAGTGATTAAAATATTATTAAATGGTTAATAATATTAATAAGTGAGTAAAATATTATTAAATGGTTAATAATATTAATAAGTGAGTAAAATATTATTAAATGGTTAATAATATTAATGAATGATTAAAATATTATTAAATGGTTAATAATATTAATAAATGATTAAAATATTATTAAAGGATTAATAATATTAATA
This sequence comes from Hedera helix, assembly GCA_947179155.2. Classification (NCBI taxonomy): domain Eukaryota; kingdom Viridiplantae; phylum Streptophyta; class Magnoliopsida; order Apiales; family Araliaceae; genus Hedera; species Hedera helix. Next base: position 2,810,057 of record OX359275.1, on the reverse strand, counting down.
AGAGATTAAAATATTATTAAATGGTTAATAATATTAATAAATGATTAAAATATTATTAAAGGATTAATAATATTTAAACGTAGTTGTATATTATCAAAGATAGATAATATGTTGGGGTATTTGGTACATTGTTAAATGTCCGAATCATTAAGTTATGTAAAAGAAGAAAGTTTAATTGAATTAAACAAATGTAAATAGTCCATTTGTGACTAATTTAGACAACTTATTAAAAGTGGGTCGTACGAAGATTGTATAATGAAATTGTAAGCTGGTAAAGCATGCCTGATATGTCCAAACTGTATTTGGACTAAAATTTTGTCCGAAACTTAATGGTTCGTTTGTCGGATATCTTAAGAGTTAATAATTTGAAGTTAAGGTCTTAAGTTAAGACTAATTAAAAGTCCTGGTAGCTAATGATTATGTCAATTTGTTATATAAATTGTAGGTTGATCAAATGACGCAAATAAGCGTAAATGGTAGAAGCGACCAGACAAGTTTTTCAGAACTTGCTCCTATGTGCCTTAACATGCTTTGATGTGATATTAAATTCTTAATAGAAAGATATTGATGATAATTGTGATATGCATGAGGTATGATTACATGTAGATTATGTATAAATATAAGGCATGAATTGCTAGATGTTATATATGATGCATGAGCAGTATGACATAAACTGAAATGCATGAAAATCATGATGTAAGTATAAATTGCAGAGTATATGTGAAGCATGTAATGTGTTATGTGTAACTGTTAAACTTGCTGAGCCGTCGTGCTCACTCTTGCTTAAACCAACATTTTCAGATAGTACAAGTATTTGAAATCTTGATAAGGATCAAGAAACAGGAATGCATATTACATTCATTGAAGGTCTAGCACGAACATTGTAGATATCAGTCCGAATTGGACAGGTAAAATGATTGTGTAGTATAAGAATTGGTTGGTATGTATTATGAGTCTTAGATACTCAAATTGATTGTAATAGAATGTCGTATCATGTATGATATTGAGACATACTAGGAATGTATAAAGATTTCGATTCTGGAATAGAAGAGATGTTGTAAAATTGTAAATAAATGATTATTTAGCAATTTTAATATTGTTGTAATTCATGAACAATAAGGAAAAAGTAGTACTAGTGTTGAACCAGATTCGAGGTTCAAGGAACCCGGATTTGGGGTCGTCACAAATATACTTATATGTATTTCGGAAGGAACAAGAATACTATTATTTATTAATATATACGTTACCATGATTAGAATGTTTATGTATGTAAAACTTTAGATTGAATTTTGTTTAGAATGAAAGGATTTTAGATTCGCCTAAAAGAAAGAAATTGTGTAAATCTTAATCAATTGATTAACTATTTATTTATAAATTCTTTTATTTTGTTTAATTAGTTCCGACGGATGGAATTTAAAAAGTCAATTTTGAAATATAATTTCAGGTATTACATTGTTTATTTTAGGTACGGATTTTGTACTCTTTCAACGATATTCCTTTAATTTTAATTCGTTCGTTTTGCTCCTTATTTAGAAATTCAGATATTGTTTCAATACTTTGGACTTAGTTAAATTCATATGATCGTTTTGCTTGATTTTAGATATTTATAACTTGTACTCTTGAAACTTGTTGAGCACATCTAGTATTTATTTGATTCTGTAGAAACGTACATGCTAATATATTTGGGAGCATTTGTGTTAATTCGTTTTGGTTTAGCATGCGCATATTAGAACCCCTTTGTTAGTATTGTGCCGCATGTATTATGACATGATATTTTTGTTAGAATGTACCGTAAGGTATACTTGAGCTATAACCACCTGTGGGGGTGCCACAGACATGTCTCTGGGCACTGACTGAGGCATGACACCTTCCGTGATGGTGTGATCAATCAATGGCGTCTCCATTTTGTATTTTGGTGGACATTTGGTGTTTTGTTATGGGAGGCGTATGGGTCGGCCCTAGTATTTTGTTCTGTTCTATTCTGAGGTCTGGTGTTGCTTGTGGTGCCGAGCACACCTTTTTGATTTTGCATACATTTGGATCTGTAGTCCAATGTGTGTTTGTCTGTGTTGAAGTATTTTGACTTGTCTTTGTGACAAGGTATATATCTGTTTTTGTTCTGAGCTCGGTATGAAATAAACATAACCATTCAATTCAGCCTTTTATGTTGTTCAGTAAATTAGTTCAGTTCAGTGGATTAGTTTCAGTTCAGTAGATCAGTTTAGTTCAGTAGATTAGTTTCGTTTAGTATATTATGTTATTCAGTTCAGTTCAGTAAGATTTTGTTATTCAGTTCGGTTAATTTTGTTAATCTCAGTTTGGTTAAGTGGATTTTTGTTATTCAATTTCAATTCTTATTTCTGCACTCTTTATTCGTACTGGGCATTTGGCTCATGCTATGTTTTTCTTCCAGCAGGTTTGCAAAGGAATTTCAGGGCAAGTGTGAAGAGAGTTTTTTTTTTTGACATTCTGCTTAGAATTCTTTTGTGCGTAGCCTCTCTTTCCACTAGTCGGGAATGAGGTGTTAGATGCTCATTCTCTTTGCAAGTTAATGGATTTGAGACTCAAAATTAGATTTTTAAAAATCACCGAAGTAAAATATGAAAAACGAAAACTCGGTTGATGTTTCTAGACAGACTTCAATCCCTTATTACAGTTCAGTTCAAAATTGAATAATGGGTCTATTGACCTCCTGAACACGATGAGTTTGTGCATGTATGAAATAATAACATACTTATCATTTTGATCAACAATTTGGAAAGTTGGTGATACTTCTATATATGCTAAGTTTGGATCGAGATAATGGAATGTAAAAATGAATGTGATTAAATATAGTGTATTTGATAATTATTTTAGAAGATAAATCATTCAAATGAAATGAAATTTCATTTTCACCCATTGATTTTTATTATATCTAAAATATGGTAGAATAAAATTCATTATAATGGAATTGATATATGTGATAATTTTATCATCATATTACACCTCACACCTCTGCTAACAACCAAATATATACTTAAAATACCATAAAATTATTCCATTTCTTTTTTCATTCTAATCTTTCAACGCATTAGCTTTTTGTTAATGTGATTAGTAATAATTCAGTGTAGTTTTCAACAGTATTAATTGTTGTGGATTCTTATTTTTAAAATTTTAAATATATGGTTTTGAAAATTTTAACGATCTTATATTATGAAACAAAAAAAATATTATTATATTTAATATTTATGAATGTTTGATAACTACATTGTTATATTTAAAAATAATAGATAATAAATGTATTTTCTTTCATTTCATTCTTATTAGTTTGAGACATAATTTAAATACACACCTATCCTTAGTCATTTACCAATCACTACCAAGGTTTGAAATCTCAACTTCTTAGGCTACTTTGTTTAAAAAATATATATTTGGGATTAGACTATTTACTTTAATTTACCACTACTACTTCAGACTATTTTATCCCACGATAGGGGCTTAATAATACCTTAATGTTAGACTATTAAGTTATGTTTGTTTGTAAAAAACATATTTGGAATTTGACTATTTATATTAATTTAACACTACATCAGACTATTTTATCTCATAACGAGAGATTATTAGTCCCATAATGTTGGACTATTAGTCTCATAAAGTCATTTAATAGCTTAAAATGAGATGGACTATTAATCTCACATTCATCATGTGATTATAAAATCTCTCATAAATAGCTTTATGAATGATAAAAAATAGTCTATAGGACTATTTGAAAGACTATTAATTCTCAATTATGGGATAAAATAATCCGAGGTAGTGTTAAATTAATACAAATAGTCCAATTCCAAGTACGATTTTTGTAAACAAACATAACCCTAGTCCCATAAAGTCATTTAATAGTTTAAAATGAGGAAAATTATTAATCCCAAAATTTTCATGAAATTATATAATTCCAAATAAATAGCCTTATAAATGATTAAAACAAATAGTTCATAGGACTATTTAAAAGACTATTAATCCCCTGTCATGAGATAAAATAATCTAAAGTATTATTAAATTAATATAAATAGTTCAATCTCAAATATATTTTTTGTAAACAAACACAGCCTTAATTTTCAAAGAATGAAGGTAACCATTGGATAAAGACCCTGTAATTATACAAAATAATTGGTGTTTGAAAGCATAAATAATGAGACTTATGTTCATTATAAAGGCTCACATTCATTATCCCAATTTTTAAAAATTTAAAAAGTTAACTAGTAGCAATTTGGAATTAGAGATGATTTGAGTTGGAGAGCATCTCAATCAAAGTTTTATACAAGTTTACTACACTAATTTTGGATAACAGTTAGTTATAAGTTAGTTTTTTGTCTGTTGAGATGACCATAATTTACTAAAAAAATCCCAAACTATAGGGAATCTTACAAGTTATGGTTGGAAATCGGAAAGAATATAATGATCAGTGAAAAGTTTATAATTTGGAAAGAAAATGATAATCCAATTCTTGTAAGGGGCAACATCCATATGTGTAGGCAACGGGCAAGGACCAACCGTTCAAAGCTCTGAGGCTAATAGTTGGTCATTTAAAGTCATAAAATCCTCAGCTTTAGGACATCTTACTCAACGAACACCTATGCTCTTTCCTAAGAGTAAGGAGGTCCTCCTGTACATTGATTCACCAATATGAAAAGAGTTCAAGTATAAATTACTAGTATATCTATAGCTCTATTATACATATAATTTAGCCAAAAAGGAAAAATTAGCAAACTCCTCTATCACAACACAAAATGATGAAGTCTAATTCCCTCCATATCCCTTTTCAACTCTTCTTTCTCTTACTATTCTTCTCCCCTTCATTTGCACACCTTAAAGGCCAGGATACCTGTCTTCCTCCTTGTGTTTGTTCTTGTCCATCTCCAGGATCTCCAGGATCATCGTCGTCTCCATCACCACCATCTCCTTCAAAATCCTCACCGCCATCTCCTTCAAATTCATCACCGCCATCTCCTTCAAAATCCTCACCGCCATCTCCTTCAAATTCCTCACCGCCATTTCCTTCAAATAATTCACCGCCATCTAATTCAAATAAATCACCCCCAACCCCTTCAAAATCGTCACCCCCAAAGCCTACAACACCATCACCCCCAACCCCTTCAACATCATCACCCCCAACCCCTTCAAAATCGTCACCCCCAAAGCCTACAACACCATCACCCCCAACCCCTTCAACATCATCACCCCCAACCCCTTCAAAATCGTCACCCCCAAAGCCTACAACACCATCACCCCCAACCCCTTCAAAATCATCACCCCCAACCCCTTCAACACCATTACCCCTGACACCATCATCCCCATCTCCTCCAAAACCATCATCCCCGTCTCCTTTAGTACCATCAACGCCATCTCCTTCAGCACCATCAACGCCATCTCCTACGGTACCATCATCATCATCTTCTTCTTCTTCCTCGTCTTCTTCTTCTTCTTCTTCTCTGCAGTTCAGTTACAAGGGTTCTTTCTCCAAGGTCTACGCTTTTGGAGGCTCTTACACAGATACAGGAAATGCTCAAGCCTTGGGGGCTCTCTCATCATTCTTTTCTGGTGCACATTCTCCCTATGGCTCAACCACATTTGGGAAACCCTCCAACCGATTATGCGATGGTCGCCTCCTTATCGATTTCCTCTGCGAATCTCTAGGCTTGCCATCCTTGGAGCCATATAAATTTGCTTCTACTGTTTCTGCAAATTTCTCCTTTGGTGTGAACTTTGCAGTGGCTGGCTCAACAGCTCTCTCAAGCAACTTCTTTGCCACACACAAAACTGGTCAAAACTTAGTCTGGAGTAACATGTATATGAGCATGCAGACTCAGATAGACTGGTTCAACACATTTCAACAGCAGGAAATATGTAAAGGAAAGGATGCAAATTCTTGCAAGGCTGAGTTGGAGAACGCGCTATTCTGGATTGGTGAGATGGGGGTGAATGACTACTCTACTGGTTATAGATCTTCTATCTCCCTACAGATGCTCACCGAGTCGTGCATTTTCCACATAACCAAACTCTTAAAGGTATGATATGGATAAATAAAAGCAAGCAATTACACTCAACTTATATGTAAGAGGTTCGTTCTGAAATAAAACAATTACTTAGTTACAATGTTTACTGTGTGTGCTTTTGACAGACATTGTTGGACTGTGGAGCAAAGTACATTGTGGTTCAAGGACTACCTCCAGTGGGGTGCCTAGCATGCGACGTATCAATATGTCCATTGATAAATCTTGATAAAATGGGATGTGTTGCAGTAGTCAACTCAGCAATAATGATCCACAACCAAATACTTCAGAGAAAAATTGCCGCATTTCAGAAACAGTACCCTGATTGCACAATCGTATATGCAGATTACTGGAATGCATACCTGACCATACTAAAGAATCCGCAAAAATACCAGTTTGAGGAGACCTTCAAGGCATGCTGTGGACTTCAAGATGGGAAACTCAACTATAACTCAAATTCATTTTGCGGCTCTCCAGGAACATCCACCTGCAAGGATCCTAGCAAATACATCAACTGGGATGGAATTCATCTTACAGAAGCCATGCATAAACATGTAGCTGAACTTGTCCTTAATCAAGGTTTCTGTCAACCATCATTTGATGAACTAATTAAGAAAAAGAATGGGTCATAGATGTCGAACTTTAGTTGCTTCATAGTTTGCTCTACCGCTCCGATTGGCTTCATTCAGAGAGCGAGATAATAAAACCATGTCAAAAGACAGCTATTTCATCCTTGTTCTTCTTTTTTCTGTAGGAGCTGATTTGACTAGGAATATATCAAATTCATGGTGACAATATATACCAATGTGTATAGGCTGTCCCTTTTAAGAAATAAAGTATGTAAGAGGAAACTCGAGTTTCAGAAATAAAATATTCTATCATCAATTATGAAAATGTATCACAATGTTATTTATTAACCTCCAACAGGTACAATTAAGTTGTTACCTTTATGTGATAATTCTCATACCGGACTCTATGTACACTTATAGGACTTATAGGTCGGCTTTTACTATCTGTACAACATTCCTTCAACTTCATTGAGATCAAATTAAGTATTCATAGTGCTTTAAGAAAAGGGCATCTGGAGTATCTTTAGGCAGCTTGTTAATATACCGGTAGAAGCGCAGCAAGTCCTCCTTCAAAACTGTATCAGTGTCAATTACATCGTCACCACAAGTTAGAACCCATAAGTCTCTTGACTTGACCCTCTTTATACTACCACGACAAAAGGGGCAAGACTCCGATCTTGTGTTCCTGTAAATTGTTAAGAAGTTTGAGATCAGGCATGAAAAGCGGAAGGTATGTATAATAATATAAGACGAGATTATAGGCGATTAGTTACCAATCACGGTAGCAATTGATGCACATGGCATGACAGCAATTTGGCAAGACAATTTTTGTACATGGCTCTAAGCATATCCCGCATTCGTCATCTCTTTCCAAATCAACATTGGAAAAGCAAGTATCACCTTCCAGTATCCTCTTGCCAATGATCTCCATTCCAGGCTTCTCATTGCTTACGTTATCCAGATCTACTAAGTCATTATGGAGTCGACGGAGAGATGGCAATATAACAGCTGCATTTGGTTTTCATTGAAGCAAACAGAAACTAAGTATATATGATTGCAGTAACCAAACTAAATAGATTGTTTTGCTTCATAAACTTGTGAATAAAGAGATAACTAGCAAACCATAGAAATCGCTAATAGTTGCCTTCCTTCCACATGCAGATATTTTAGGCCTCCCATCTGTGTATACCTGGAAAATGCAATATGTTTTTAGGAAAGCATGGTTTGGACATAATGAGAACTAAACATTCCACAAAATTATGTATCTGTGGCCATAGTTCAAATAAATTTCTCGGAGGTTAGTAATCTAATACCTTCATTTTCAAGAATTTCCCTTTCCTCACTATAATTTTATCATTATTATTATTTTGATAAGTCTTTCTCTTACCATCATTACACTGTTTGTGGAGCAGACAAACTCAACTTACAATTAAAGAAACTAAAATCAGCAGTAGACTCAAAGCCAACCTTATATACAAGAACATGGAAGAGATTTAGATATCTGGGAAGTAGACATGTGCAGGAACAGTCAATCCACTGGAGCAGAAACAAAAGGAGGGGTGCCAAGTGATTGTATACCAATTTCATCTGAAGTCCACCACCACCTTTCCCTCTAGGAATGGCAGCAGCCCTGCATTACAAGAATTCAAAGGAAAACAATTAATCACACCAATTACTGCAGTATTTACCCCACATTTTAAATCAATCGCACCTTTAAACAAAAGATTAGATTACATAAGCTAAAGAGCATTACACATATCCACATTTGATGAACAATTAGAACAAACTAAATTAGCCCCTTAGCTCCAGAGCTCCTATGAGTTTCATCGATTGAAATTTAGTTTTCAGTTCATGCCACGCTCTCGGGCTTTGTTAAAATCAACCATTAGTTTTTCTAAATAAAAAAAAATTACGCTCCTTCTGACATAACTTGGGTTCCTGTATAATTTTCAGCTTGAAGGAAAATCCTATTTCCCTACCAGCAAGGTATCTAAAAAACAGTACTTTTCAGCAAAATCCTCCATGATAGCAACAAAATATAGCAGAATTCACCTAGCCAGAGTAACTATAATTATAATGTCAGCATCTGGTTAGCCGAGAAAAGAAACTAGATGAAACACTGCATGGGTCCTTACAATTTTTTATATTTCTCAACCCAATATTAAACTATAAATATATAATCAATAACTACGGCGCAAAACCCAGCTTGGATTCTATGACTTTTATTAATTAGCAATAGCAGCTTAATTTCTAAAATTATGATTATCAGAACAAAAGTAGATGAGATAATTAAAAAATAATAAAATCACATACACAAAATATTATAAAGTGAACCCAGGTAAACACACGGTGAAAGAGAACTCACAAAGCATTGGCATAGTGTATATCAGCCTCCAAGACTTTGATGGAGTCCTCGTAAGAAGAACTCCCCAGCGGGTAATAAATCATGTCCATCTCTGTTTTCCCCCACTAAAACCTCTCCTTATAAATCTCTCTCTGATTTCTCAGTTCAGAGGAGAAATAAAAATAGAACAGAGGAAAAAGGTCATATCTTTCTCTCAAAAATTAGAACAAAAACCACTGCCAGAGTTTCCTGATAACCCAATATCAAAATCAAAAGAAAACGGAGAGAGAAGATACAATACAAGGAAAGAAAAGGGAAATAATTATTTGGAACCCACTTTCCCTTTTCTCAATGTGGGGCGGCTTTGAGTAGGGCAGGTTCTTGGGTTTTGTTGGGCAGACTGAAAATAATGAGCGAGAATGACTGCTAAAGATTTTTCCTAAATAAGGTGGGAGTTTGGGTTTGTTAAAATGCTTTGTTCTCAACAAATGTGATCTGTTGCTTTTTGGAGACAAATAATTTTCAGCACAGTAGATATAATGCCTAATATTATAGAAAATTGATATTTTCGTAAATTAATGTGATATTTTTTATAAGTAGATTTTACTTTTAATTAACTCAATTTTTCATGTTTTAGTTAAAAATAAGACTCATTTACAAAAATATTAAATTAACTAACGTTTCGCAAGGTAATGCGATAATTCCATAAGTGATTTAATTAAAAATAAGACTCATTTGCGAAATTATCAAATTACAAAAATATTAATTATCAATATTATAATGCATATACTATTTTTAAAGCAGGCTTATCCTTTGAATATAACTATAAAAATTATTTTATTAATAAATATATGATGTGTTGTATCTATGATGTTCTGAAATTTGGAGAGATAGGTTGCTTTTGCTCTACGAATGACTAAACTATATCTATATTTAATCTATATATGGTGTGGGACGATGATGGTGAGCCATTCAATGAAATGACTTTATTTGGGTTGTTCATGCAAATAAGTCAGAGTTGGGGATGAGTTGATTAACTAATTCAAATATTTGGTGGGTGGCGTGGGGGTTTATATGCTTTAATTATTCGTCTTTGCTTATTAAAAATGTTGGCAGGTTGTGGAATCTAATAAAATGTTGTCAAAATGGTATATTATTAATTCGGATGGTTTCCATATTAACGCGTTGTTTTATGTTCATTTTATTGTTTAATTTATCATAAATTTAATTTTATGTTAATCAGATTTGATTCTTCTAAACTTTTGAGAGTAGTAGATAATTATATCTTGAAAATTGATAAATTCACACGTTTTTTTAATAGTTTCATACAGTAAATCTCACAAAAGTATCGTTTTAAATATATAATGACGGTTTATCTATCCCTATATCTTTTGTGGACGACATTTTCTAAAAATGCAGGCTAAGCTTTTTGCCCACGTGTATACCTACGCATAAATTATATAATTAAAAATGTAAATTTAATTTTCTTTCATTAATTTTTAATTTAACTTTTTTAATTCGTATTATTTAAATTTAAAAATATTCATATTTCTCATAAGAATAAAAAAAAAATTATTTAAATTAATATAAGTACTACACAAATTTATAATAATTAAATATATATTTGATGTTTACATATTTTTAACAATTAAATTTTAAAACATTCTTATTTCTAATAAGAATAGAAAGAAAAAAAGATTATTTTCTTTTATATTTTTATTACTTATAAATTCACTCATAACATTTTACTGTTATTAAATCTCGATTAATTCCCCACAAAAAAAAAAAAGAACAACAACAACAACAAATTACACCAAAATCTCTAAAAGTATTACCAAAATCTTAATTATAAATAGCCCATCCTCCAGTAAAATTACCAAATAAGTCGGTGAAGATAATTGTTTTATTGGCTAATATTTTTCTACAGTAAAGAAGGACGTGTCAAGTAACATAATGAATTTGTTAAAAAAGGCAAAAATAATAAAGATGTGGAAAGTGGGCCAATCTATATAAAAACATTGAGTTATAGAACAAAACACCTTTATTTAAGAGAGAAAACAAAAACTAGTAGGTGGAGTTAACTCTCTTGAAGAAAAAAAAACTTTTGTGACTTGTTAGATGATATTTTTTATAATTTTATATATTATTTTTTATTTTTAGTTATTTTGATAATAATTAATAATTTATTAATGATATATTTGATATAGTGAAATAATTTTATAATTCTATCAATTTCATATATTAATTTTTTTTTATAATACATAACAGAACTCCTCTCAAATTTATATAAAATCAAGTTTAAATGAAAATTCTTTGGGTTGAGGGAATCTTTTTACCTTTTAAGGTTTAAAAAATTATTGATTTATTAACTATTTACAAATATAGCTTAGGAAATTATGAAAATTAATATTCAAACTTTATTCTAATAATTCTTTTTTTCGGGAAGGGCTACGCCCCTATATGTGTAGGATGCAGTTTATAATAGGAGTGAATATGGTGCGGTTTGAAACTTAAATCGCACATGAAACTGTTTAGGTGCGGTTTAATAAATTTAAAATCGCACATGAAATCGCTTATGATTGGTGTGGTGCAGTTTCATTTGGTGCTCTTTCGATTTGAAAATCAATTTAATATATACAAAAAATTAGGATTGAAAGAATACAAACACCGAAAAAATAACTTAATTTTCAAGCGCAAACAAATGTGTATAGAAAATATTAGAATAACTACTTAAAAAGAAATAAACTAAGACTATGACAAATGGTTATTTATAACTTAAAAGTAAATAGTGTATTGTTTAGACAAGAAAATCATCAATAATGAATTTATTCATTTTCATTCACATTAAAATAATACTTTGTAATTGTAAAAATATTACTGACAATCAAACAATAAGAAACTTGATTAGTTAAGCAAAATTAACAATTAAAAGATTTCAAAACTACAATTAATAGTCATACGAGAGGGAATCACAAAAGTTAATGTTATGCCAAAAAAATTAGAAAAAAAGTATAATAAATATCATGTAATTTAATTTTAAAAAAAAAATAAATAAACCCATGTTGTTTTGACTATTATTAATGCAGTGCGATTTCTATGGTGCGGTAGACCGTGAAAACCGATACTAAATCTCAAATACGGTTTTCAACCTTCTTAAAATTGTCATATATATCAAAACTGTCGATACGGTTTTACCTCAACTCATAGCTAAGTTATTATTCAATGTATTTCTCTTTGCTAAAAATAAATAGATAAATATTTTTTATAAATAAATTCATGTCAAATGTCATTCAAAATGCTAATTTAACTTTAGTAAGTAAAAAAATACGTATTTAATTTTTACCAATTAATATTCTGGAAAAATAAGCTATTGAGATTTGAGACTATAGAAAATAGAAGAAAAGAAGACGAGTACTCCGGCGAAAGAAAGGAAAGCGCGTGAGAATTTTGCCGGCGACGGCGAAGGCGAATTCCTCCTATTCCTCACCTGTAAGCTTTGTTACTCCATCTTCATATCACATTTACTTTCTCGCTAACTCATTGTTGCCATTATATATATATATATCAGTGTACGCCTACATGTTTGCACCAGTATGCAAATTTTCTGCCTTCAAAATTTTACCATGAAGGTTTTGACTTCATTTGTCAAATTTTCTGAAATATCTGTCAAATTCCAAAATTTAATGTGTCCTCAATAAATTCAAGCAAACCCATGAAAAAAGATTGAACTTAATTGGAAGTCAAATTTGTTTTAAGTGCATATTTGGCTTGGGCTTTAGAGACTAAAAGCACCTGAAAATCTTGTTCATTTTACAAAGACAATTTCCAAATGCAGCTCATTTAACTTAGAAACGATTTGTTTGGTGTCTAAAATGGTGCGGTCAAAATGCACCAAGTAAGCTAAAGCCACGAACAAGCCCGAAGTTTAATGCTGTGGTATAGGAATTTCAGCTACAAGCGCAACAACTCTTACAAAATGAAAATGAAGAAGAAGAAAAAGATAACAATGTACACTAGTTATGATCCAACAAAAGAAAAAAAGTGTTAAATGAGGTGAACTAGTTGGTTATCTAGTCGATGGGACTAGTGCCACATTAGATAAGTCAGGGCTTTCAATATCAAGAAAGCTCGTCAGTAGTGTTCTGCGGGAAGATCGTGATTTTGAGCTTCCTGAAGTTATTTTATCACACCCTTTTTCAATCTTGATTGCATCTTGTATAGCCAAAATAGTTTCCTGCATCCTAGGTCTCGAAGCTCCGTGTTGTTCGACACATTGGATTGCAACTTCTGCAATCCTCCATACAGATTCAATTTTGACCTTTTCTGCTAGTGAAGGATCTATGATGCTTATCACATCTCCTTTACGAATCAATGACCTTGCCTGCAAATTAAAAATTGATGATTTATCAGCATGTAACTTAAGAGTGAAAACATTGTTCATGGTTCCCTTCATGCTCAGAACCAGCAATGAATGTCAAGCTCATGATAATAGAAATATGGAATTAGAAAATCAGCAATCATGACTGAAAAATCTAAATCATTAAGATTAGACATGCTTTGGTCGTTTCTCTTCCTTGAAACAATATCTTAGGTTAATGTGTTGTCTTTGAACATGATTGTGGTAAGTGTACTATTCTTTTTGCTTATCTTGGACAAAACTGGGATAAATCCATTCGTTTTCAGAGCTAAGATTTCCATCTATTAGAAGGCAGGGGATAACTGACATCTACTTAGCATATAAGTGACTCAGTGGCTCGATATGAAATGTTTATCTCATGGCTGTCATATTCAATTTCTATTATTTTGTTTACCAATTTGCTTACTGTTCAAGCTAGTATTGAAGCACACTAATCATTTTAGAATAATATGTAGCCCCTCTGATCTTGGTGGAATTATTTATTATTATTAATATATACTTTTGTGTAGGTATAGTAAATCTTAATGTTTTGGATTTTGGTGTAAATTCATATTTCATGGGATTTTATCATTATGAGAACCAGTATAAAAATCACCCTAGCAGACATATGGTTTACTAGATAAGTCTTACATTTTCCATTATTCCAATAATGTAGGCTGCCTGTTGACCTATACTATCTTAATTTGGCAGTGCAATTCACTTTCTTTGTCCAGCCAGAGACACTAGCAAGCACTCACTCACTTACATTACACAATAACTATATACCTAGTGCCTAGTAGAGCAAGGATAATATAACCACTAGTCTCCCATGTAGACATATTGTGATGTTATTTATCATATAAGCTAGCTCTTGGAGCATGAATATACCATCTTGTAGTATCGCTTTTTCTAATTTTAACAAACCCCTTTGGGCCCTATCCTATAATTCTTGCTTAAGCTGTATACATCTTACCTTCTTGACTTTTTTGCTATATTGCTGGCATGGTCTTTAATAAAAAAGATTATGGTCAAATTTGTTTATGCATCTGTCATATATTTATTTTGGCTATTGGGATTTATTTAAGCTTTAGGAAAAGTTGCCAAACGTTGAAAAGTATGAATAAAGAAATGGTAGCATGCTTACCCAGTGAACAATATTCCATTCAGTGCCATAATCTTCTGTTGACACAGGCTTTCTTCCTGAGACCAGTTCTAAGAGAACAACCCCAAAACTATAAATATCACTTTTTTCAGTTAATTGCTGAGTTGCATAGTACCTGTTGTAGAGATATACGGGGTCAAGATAGGCATAAGGGAACAGATGAATGTATGAGATCACATGATATGGCTTACCCAGGATCAAGGTAGCCAAAAGTTCCTTGAGCCACACTTGATATGTGGGTTAGATCTTCTTCAGTTTGCCTTGAAAGTCCAAAATCAGATACTTTTGCCCTCATATTGATATCTAGGAGAATATTGCTTGTTTTTACATCACGGTGAATGATACTTGGGTTGCATCCAGAGTGTAAGTATTCAAGGCCTAAAAAGATCAAGTTTCAGCTACACTCGTGATCTAAAAATTTATAGCTAGATGAATAAGAGGGAAATCAAGTATAAACCTTTAGCTGCATCTTCTGCAATATAAAGACGAGCTAGCCAGTCCAAGTGCTTCTGATTACAATAATCTGACATCAAATTTTACGTCATTAATTTTTCTCGCTCCGTGCTAACTAGAATTATGGTAAGTTTAAAGATGCATACCATGGATGTGATCCCGCAAAGTTCCGTTGTGCATGTATTCATAAACGAGCATACTTTGGTTTTCTTCTTCACAATAGCCAATTAGTGGAACCAAGTTTCTGTGATGAATTCTTGACAAGAGAGCAACCTGCCGGTACACTTTTCTATTTAATGATTTGAAACTTATGATAACAATGATACACTTTAGAGTTGCAGTGGGTGTTTAAGTGCAGTTGATGGATTTCCTCTAATTTTCAATGAAACTGTATCTTTTAAAAATATTCACATGCAAACTAACTTCAATGAAATTTAATAGAATGCAGTAGTTTATATAAACCATGCATGTACACAGCTACGCTACCTCGGTAACAAATTGTCGGGTCCCATGGCTAGATGAATCAGCCATGATTTTAACTGCCACCTCTTTTCCATCTTTCAGTTTGCCATAATACACAGGTCCAAAACTACCTTTGCCAATTTGCTTCGAAAAGCATTCGGTAGCTTCTTCTATCTCAGAGAACGTTATTTGGTATGCAACTCCTTCATCCATTAGATTCCCACCTCGTGCTATTGAATATGCAGATGACCGTTTAGTGTTAGTGCGCAAGGAATCACCTGATGGAAAAAAAAAAGAGAAGAATAATTGATTATTCAAAAAAACAAAAACAAAAAGGATGGAAGTTTGGAAGTGCATACCTTTGTCATCACTCCCCTGGTAAGATGTCTTTTTCCGAAGGTAACACAGTAGAAGCAAACTTCCTATGAACAGAATAAGAAGAATTGCTAGTACTCCAGCGGAAATTCCAACAATCAATCTTTGATGTCTCTTATGCTTAGTCCCAAGCCTTAGACCTGGATTACCTTCATAGCTGCAAGAGAAAATGTTACTACTTTTGATAACTTGACTGTTTCAAGGCACTCTCTGTCTTTTTTATCATACTCTTGCTGTTATGATTGTTTCTGGCTTTAGTTTTGCCGCCAAGCTGTTCTATTTTTCTGTTACATGTAGGCATTGCTTCTGAATAAATATATGCACATATTGTTTATTTTACCTGGTACAATGTGTTACATCCTTAGATATTATCACAAATCACATTTTTTTTCAATTCAGATTTACAGGCTATTTCCATTCTTATTTGTCTGTTTGTTCCTTTATGCACATAAGACACTCTATGCAATTGAAATACTGGGGCATGGGATTAAGGATGGAGCTTAGAATGATTTGCAAAATGTCTCTATTTCAACATATGTTTAGTCTTATTGATGTCATATCTTTTCTGAATTCTGAAATAATAATACAGAGCTTAAGTTAATTTTTTCTTCTTTTATTCTCATGGGAGAAAGAAACTAGTCTAGTCATGGATAATACGCATGTAAACATTTCTGTCATGAATAATACTCACTTAAAAATAACTTTTCCTGTTAACAATGCTGGGGGGATGTCCCCACTCAAAGAGTTGTTATGTACATACCTGCAAATAATAAAATAAAATTACTTCACAGTTAATATCTAGTTCAGGAAACACCTCCTTATTTCGAATTACAAGCCCTAAGTTAGAATATAGGAAGTATCTAATTAAATTCAATCGTCTAGAAGCAGAGATGTTCAGATCCCTACATACAATTCTTTTAAGCTTGGCAAACTACCCAGGGAAGATGGTAATGGACCAGTCAGTTTGTTGTTCTCTAGATGCCTGCGTATTCACCAAAGATACCAACCAGTCACCAAAAACTCTGAATTCTCTCGGTGTAAACTCGTGAAAAGAAAGCAATAAGAGTGAAGAACGTACAGAATTTTCAAATTGATGAGGTTACTAATATCAGGGATTGGCCCCTCGAAAGAGTTGCCATCCAACCACCTAAAATAAAAGCAGTCAGGTTGTGGTAGGACTTAACGAAGTAAATTATAATTGTTTTCATTGCTCAACTGCACTTACAACTCAATCAATCCGTCCATGTTATTAAGCTCAGATGGGATATCACCCTGAACTTTTTTCCCTGACAGTGCACTGTTCAAAGTTGTTAGTAAAACCAGTAATATACCTTGAACATATCAAAAATTTTAAAAAAACTGTAGATATCAATTGCGGTGTGATTTCCATCTTACGTTCACTTACTGTTTAAATGTTCTTTTAGGATAATTATATCATAAAAAAATGACTAGACTATAAACTTAGCCTGCTTATAACAACTGAATATGCATTGGCCTATGAATAATTTTAAATGTCATATACTTTAGAAAGATGGGCTAAAATTTCCTGTTCATATTTCAGGTAAGGACATGCTTCTGTCCCTGTGGTATGCTGACAAACTGCTGAAGCGTGGATCTCCTAATTTAATGGATCTCGCATTTGGTATTTTAACAAAAATGTCAAATCTTCCTACATTTAATAGCATAAATTGTTCTTTTTGATGTAGGCATGTTTATGTGTTATAGTTTAAGGTTGAGTTTAGATTTTGGGAAACTGTGTGATAGTTATAAAACTCACTGAATGAGTGGATGAATGATGATATAGTTGCATGAATTGTAGACTTTGTTCTTCCAGTTACACTGACGGATGCTTGGTTTTTTCATTTGTATATGCGTGCCGGTAAAATAAATCTTACAGGACAAAGAAGTTTTCATTGAGAAAGTGTAAGGAACTCACATTTTTGTGATTCTTGGTGGAATGTAAGAGCTGCAACTGACCCATTCCCACGAAGTGGGAACACAAGGATCACCATCTTCGTTCATCCAATTACTGCCCGTAGACTTGGCTTGAAGAGCATTTAGAATATTCACTTTCATTTGGAAAAGAAGAGTGATTAGCTAATATACGTAAAGAAAATTTATTCACCCACACAATTTCATGTAGAAAATGGTTCAAGCTGGAGCATAAGTAACGTTACCATCTTGCATAGCTGTCTTCCCGGCAATCTGCACATATTTGCTTATTTCAATTGCATTTAGGAGTGGTCCCTGAGTAGAATCTTGGGTCTTAGCAAAAGAGAATGACATTACAAAATCAAGTGTTACATTCATGAAGCTTGGTTCATATAAAGTGTAGCTTCCATTGGCATTCTCAGCGATATCAACTACGGCATTGTAGTAGTCAGGCAGGTAAGGTTTCTCTATTCTAAATTTCCGAGTTTCATTAGTTCCCAAGTCTCCAATTTCTGCAAAGTATGCGTAGGCTCGAGCATTGGCAGGGAAATCTTCAAGGTTTAATCTGTAAGTGAGCCTGCCTTTGGTGCCAACAACTGCAGTTTGCATTACTTTTAATGGTGGGTACTCTCTTGTGTTTGACATTATGTCCTTTGTTGTATTGATTCTTTCGGTCCCAGGGGCCACCCCGACGAGATAATTTTGCCTTCTTTCGAGATCAGAACTCCATATACGGTCATATGGATCATCCGGATACCTGGCACAAGTCACACAACAATCATCTTGACGTAATTGCAGTGCTAGTGTCTAATATGTGGTAATTATCCCATTCAACTGTGTTCGCAACAAGGCAATTGCCTTAAAAATCAGCTTATTTTGTCTGAAACTCTGTTTAATATCTGTGATTGCTACATGTGTCATTTTCATTTCCATATCTGGCAATATGAAAATTACTGTCATATGTGAAGATTATACAAGAGCTTACCTTATGGCTTCAATACTTGCAGCTCCAAAATTTACTCTTGCGGCTACCTTCAAGAAGAAATCATCCTCAAAATCTGTGGCATACATCGAAAGATTCAAAGGCCGCAGCTCAAGAGTGGATATAAATGGAGAACCTGTTGTTGCACAGCACAGGCAGACAGCAATGGAATTTGAGGGAGCCCTGATGATCATTTCCTTGACATATACTTTTGGGGCTTCCAAGACAGTTACAGTTGACCACTTAGTCGCATCCAAGTAAAGCTGGAACTTGGGGTATGTGCTTTCATTCATGGAGTTTCCATATAAAAATGTTGCTCGGATAAGATACCGCCTTCTCTCTTTGGCGCTTAGAGTGTAGCAGTACTTCTTGCTGTCTATAGGGAAGTCTCGTCGTCTTTGATACTGAAGGGAAGTTCCATCCGGATTCTCCACTTCAACTGATTCTCCATGGCCAATTATTCCAGCATCCGAAATCCATTTTAATCCGGTATTTGGGTCAGTGTAGTTACTTGTGCCTCCACAGTCTATACTTATGAACTCTGCATGTTGGATTTGTTCTTGCATCAATTCAATGTTTTTTTTATGATCATATTGAAGACATATCATTTGGATAGGAAATAATTTTGAAATTTTACCATAAAGAATTAAGGAGAGCATACCTGTAACTTGGCACATAAGAGATGGAATTAAGCCAATAAATAAGATGAGAAAACAGAAAGTTAAAGCCATGAAGATGAGGAGAGTGATCGGTAGTAATCCAGAGTTTGAAGCTTTTCTGTGGTTAGCTATCTTCTCAGGGAATGATCAGATAAGAATTAGTATTAGTGTTAGTGCAGTTGAGCATCTGACACAGCTTTCCTCCAATTATGATCTTTCAATTTTTCTGATAGATGAGTTTGGGCAAGTCCGCGCCAAGTCAAACTTATTTGGCTTTCAGCCTTTCAGGTTCACATTTAGCTTCACCTTTTGTTGCTTTTGGAAAGAATGTGTACGTCCCATCTCAAGCAAGAAAATAGAAGAAATATCTTTAATATTTTGTCTTCTTCTTTTCTTCAGCTAACCATTCAATTGCAATAAATTTGAGGTTAGGTGTAAAACTTGTGTAGCCACAACTAACCAAGCAATTGCAATAAATTTGAGGTTAGCTGTAAAACTTGGGTAGCCACATATCGGTTTTAATTAGACAAATTTACGTATATAATATTTAAATATAAAATTAAATATTATATTTATTTTAATTATTAAAAAGTGAAGTATAGTACGAATTTTATTATCATACTTTATTTTTTAATAATTGAGATAAACACAGTATTTGAATATTATATATTTATGCTTATTTGTTTTAATTTTCGATTACTAATTAATGCGACTCCTTAGTTGCTGAGAGATTATTTCATGCTTCTGGGATAAGTAAACAGTATGTTCTCTTTTTTTACATATATGTGAGGGTCATCTGAGATAAGACTCATAGGTATGTGAGACAATAGAATATACTATTCACTTATTCTAAGAGTATGAAATAATTTTTTCTCACTGCTAACTCGAGTCCTATATAATTTTTTGTTGACTTGGTCGTAATTATATGTTATGATTGTTCTATAATATAAATTGTAAATAAAATAAAAGAGAAAAAATTATGTTTAAATGTTTGAAATAAATACTACTTGATGGAAGTAGTATTTTTTTTTATTGTTGTTGATAGTTTAGTCAGAATTTAAATACGTGCACACACACTCTATCTTAGTTTTGTTAAAGTTTGATTCCTTAACCTCATTGATATTATAGATTGAATGATAACACTAGACCAAAGGCCTTGGGTTAAGTAGTATTCCGTATTAGTTTTTGGATATGCTATATAAAGATATTTTTTATTTTATGTTTTGATTAGTGGTATTATTAATAGAAAATTGATATTTTTATAATATTTTACTCATATAAAATGAGTCTTATTTATTATTCACGTGAAAATAACCTTAAAAATATGAATTCCCTAATAATAATACTTTAAGATTAAGCTGTTCGTCCCATTGATATACTAATATCTTATACTACAGTCTTTGTTATTGTAATTAAATTTACTTTTTAAGAAGGGAGAGAATCTAGACCATGCTAAGGAATCTCTAAAGTAAGAAAGAGATTTACGCAACTGATGAATATTATAATCTTTGCTTTAATCTTCTTTTGCTTTTATGCTTACAACAAAATCTTTCATGTTGTCACTTGGGACCATTCTGTTTTTGAAAAAGTATGCATTCCCAATGGATGGGCTCCACATTTCCATAATTTTAGATATTAGAATTCTACATTTATTATTATTATTATTATTATTATTATTATTATTATTATTATTATTATATGTGGAACAATTTTGGGAGAAATTTAAAATCTTATTTGGATTTTTAAGCAATGTAGCAACTCCGAAGAAATAAAGAAAGAGAAATATTATTTGAAGCATGATTTCTTTTGATTATTCATTTTCCAATAAAATTATTATCGAAGATTAGTTTATTATGAATAAAATAAAACATGGTATCTCCACCTACAAAATGAGAGGTTTATTTTGCAACTATATATCATAAAAGAAAGTCAAGAGTATTAAAGAGGGACATAATGGGTAAAACTTAAAGGCTCTCCAAGTCAAATAGTTTAGGGTGCTTTACAGAAATATATAATAATTATAAAATAATTATATTATTAGTACATTCACAAAATAATTACAAAAAGAGTGTAACAAATTCAAACCATTCAATTTCACATTAATAAAGAAACCTAAAATTAAGGACAAATAACCGTCATAATTAATAATTCAAATTCAAATCTTTGAGGTCTAACAATAGAAAAAAAATTCATAATTCAAAATTCAAATCAAAAGGAACGAAAAAAAAAAATCATTTGTTCACGTTCATGGTGTCGTCAGTCGTTATAACCATCGTCGAAGCTCGCCGCTCCAGCATTCTAAAATATAGATTCAAACGTAAGAGAGAAGATAGAGATGAAACATAGAAGGATAAAAACGGTGGTAACAAGAAGCAAAAAGTTGTCGAAAAGTCTGTGAAGAGCAAAAACCGAAGTTACTACACAATCATAAAATGGTTACCTTTGTATAAAGGTTTAGTTACCAACTGAAATATAAAAAAAATGCTTACTGTATTGAAATTTTTTTATGACTATTTAGTTACACACAAAAACTAAAATACTTACATTTGTATGAATATTTGGTTATCAACTGAAATATAAAAAAAATATTTACTGTATTGAATTTTGTTTATCACTATTTGGTTACACACAAAAACTAAAATGGTTACCTTCGTATGAAGGTTTGGTTACCAACTGCAATATAAAAAAAATGGTTACTGTATTAAATTTTTTTTATGACTATTTGGTTATACATAAAAACTGAATTTGTTACCCTTGTATGAAGTTTTGGTTACAACCTGAAATATAAAAAAAATTGTTACTGTATTGAATTTTTTTTATAACTATTTGGTTACACACAAAAAACTAAAATGGTTACCTTTGAAAGATGGTGGAGGGTGTTTAAAACCCTTTTTCAGATTTTGCAGCTTGTAGTTATAAGCATACCGAAACAGCATCTTCTTGAATGTACCTCCCAATAAGATTTTGTCCATCATACCAGTGTGTAAGACCCCGAATTTTATGAAATACAAAATTTAATTTTTCTTCATATAGATATTTTTTTTTAAACAGTAAGTGGTTAAATCGATAAAGTTAAAAGTTAAGGATGTTATGTGCAAATTTTATTTTGTCGGACAATATTCGCTTTGTCGGGGAATATTCGTTTGGTCGGGGAATATTCGTTTGGTCCGACGGCGCCGAAATAACAAATTATTGGTGGACCCCACAACGGAATATTTGTCGGATATAGAAAACGACAGAAATAACCTTTTTAAATAAAAATAGTCAACGGAACTGTTAAAATACCGGTGATAAAAGAATAGTCGCATACGGTAGTTATTGGTATTTTCTGTAGCACTCGGTACTCTACAGTAACACACGGTATTGCATAGTGTCTCATATTTTTGGTCTGATAATTGACACCGTAACTGTTACGCATCATTTCATCGATAATTGTCACTGCATAATATTTTATATTATCAATTCAATAATTGTTGTTACACAGTATTTTGCATTATTGATTTAATAATTGTCATTACACTGTATTTTATATCATTGAGTCAATAATTGTTGTTGCACTGTTTTTAAAATTATTGAACCTAATAATTGTCACAGTAACATATGCACAGTAATTCACATTATTGAATCAATAATTGTCATTACACAGTAACGTATGCTTTATTTTACATTATTGTTATCTCTATTATGATGTTATTTAAACAGTTGTATTTCATTAATTTATTGACTTGATATCTAAGAGCTAACTATACTGTATTTATAACAATTAGTCATAATAATTGAATTGATAAAGTTATTTGTTTATAATATAAAGTTAGGTGATTATTAGGTGATATGAAATGAATGGTGTAGATTAAAGTGTGAATTATTGTTGAATAATTGAATTGATTTGTTTATAAAGTTAGGTGATTATTAGGTGATATGAAATGAATGGTGTAGATTAAAGTGTGAATTATTGTTGAATAATTAAATTGATTTGTTTATAATATAAAGTTAGGTGATTATTAGGTGATATGAAATGAATGGTGTAGATTAAAGATAATATAATATTTGAAATGGATGGTGTAGATTAAAAGATGATCTTTAAATGAATGGTTTAGATTAAATGAATGATAAGATTTTTGGCTATAAATAGAAGCCTTAACTTAAGGATTTTTCATAAACTTTCTTACTTGTTCTTTCTTTCTCTCTCTAAATACTTCTTGTGAAAGTTCTCTCTAAGTGTGCTTAAGTCATCTTGAGTATTTGTGAAGATCTATAAGTATACGTGTACTGTTCAAGTTAATCAACCTCATTTAAATCAATATCCAGTCACGTGTTACGGTAAGGGATACCATCTTTTTCATCTTCCATTATTCAAACATACTATGGTAAGGGATTATCATTATTTGATTCTCGATAATAATATTGTTTCTTCCTTACTCATAAAACGTGCCTTTTATTTCCATGTATTAAATTGTGGGAATAACCTTACGGAGCGGATTGCCGCCTGTTGGTGAATAACCTTTCGTATTCATTCATTATTAATCTCTGAGAATAACCTTACGGAGCGGATTGCCGCCTGTTTGGTGAATAACTCTTTGTACTCAAATTCTATTAAATTGTGGGAATAACCTTACGGAGCGGATTGCCGCCTGTTGGTGAATAACCTTTCGTATTCATTCATTATTAATCTCTGAGAATAACCTTACGGAGCGGATTGCCGCCTGTTTGGTGAATAACTCTTTGTACTCAAATTCTATTAAATTGTGGGAATAACCTTACGGAGCGGATTGCCGCCTGTTGGTGAATAACCCTTTGTATTAATTTCCTTCACCTTTTGTTAATCAAACCTGCTACGGTAAGGGATATTATTTTCTTTCATACTCCTAAATCGAAATTTATTATGGAACTATTGCTTCTATAATTCCTGAAAATATTATATGTTCCATAATAGTTGAACTTCATTATTTCAACTGAACCTTCCTATTTACGTGAACCTTTCTATTGAATTGTAACCGTTATTCTGAACTGTGGATCTTGAATTTCACTCCACATCATGTTGACAATTTGGACATTATTTGAATCTGTACAAAGTAAACTTCCGATACTTATTGTTATCCTATTTCTTCTGTTCATCATTTACATCATTCTAATCATCCAAAAAAATCAAGCTGTTGTGAATATCTGTGGCCGGGGGCACAGATGTGATATATTTGTTGAACAGATGATAGGTTAAAGGCGATATAATAGGTTAAAGGCGATACATCTGTTCGGTGTCTTTTATGGCACGTGGTGAATGTTCTCTTTGGCCCGTAGTGCAAAGATGAACTGTTGTTTGGTATGATTATGACCAAAGGCTGAATCTGGTATAATCATGACCGTTGGTGCTATATTGAATATCTTTGGCCCGTAGTACAAAGATGAACTGTTGATGTGCATGATTATGATCAGGAACTGTGAATTTGTATTATCTTGACTAATGATATTTCAGATGATAAAAGTTGATGATGTTTTTCCTAAAAAGAGAACCGAGTAGACATTATAGTCTGCATTATTCTTCTAATAGATTACTCATTCCGCTGCTATTATTGATCTGAACGTTGTTTAAGAATTTAACTGCAGTTTTTGATATAAACCTTGTAGTCTATTGTATTCTATCAAGAACTCAACTGTTGAAGACTAATGATAATTTATTCGTCATTATCTTAGTCATGATATTCTTTACTGGGCTATTTGAGCTCACCCTTTCTTTTGTTCCATTGTTTTTCAACAGGAGATGAAAACATAACAGGGTCTAGCCGGGGAATGGAGTGAGGGTCCGAGGAATAGCTATCATAGTCTTCACGTTTTGTAAAATAGTGTGGCAATAATAGTGAAGACTTAGTTGTGTATTATTATACACTGTATTGTTGTACGTTGTGCTTTGTTGTAATAATTTTGTTGTAGTATTTTGACGACTCAAGTTTGGGCTGTGTGGGCCCAGATTTGGGGGCGTCACAGTTGGCATCAGAGCTTAGGGATATGGTCTTTAATGGCGATCTGTGGTAGAACTAGGAGGGGAGAGACGAATAGAATCAGTCACTAGTGTGTCCTACCTAAAATAGATTTTATTATCTAATGAGTCGATTTGAATGTAGGAACATGAAGTGATGAGTCAGTTTATTTGAACTAACATTTATTTTGTGACCACAGTTTAGTATGGCATCTGGAAATCAAGAGGTTAACTATGGAATGCCTGAAGCGAATGTAGCCGAGAATCAAGAGGCCCCAAACAATCCTCCTGCCAACTCAGGAAATAATGTTCCTGATAACATGATGAACGATGGATTCTTTAGGAATTTCATGCAGTTCATACAGAATCAAGCAAGAGGAAATCCAGTCAATAATAACGGTAGAAACGCTGGTAATTTGAGGATGGTCACTGTCAAGCAATTTAAAGAATTGGGACCACCTGAATTCCACGGGAAGCCTGACCCACTCAAAGCGGAGGCATGGCTGAAACAGACGACAAAAATACTTGATGTCTTACAATGCGCTGATGATCAGAAGGTGCCATTTGCCACTTTTATGTTACGAGGTGAGGCGGACCATTGGTGGGAAGTGGTAAAACGTATCCAACCTTCAGCACTCGAAATGTCTTGGACAGAATTCGAAGAACTGTTTAACGAGAAGTATTTCCCAGAAAGCATCCGCCATATGAAAGAGGTGGAATTCATTAAGCTGGAGCAGGGAAACATGACAGTCTCCCAATATGAAGCCAAGTTTGCCGAGTTATCTCGCTTTGCCACCCATCTTGTGGATGACGAAGCACGAATGAGTCGGATGTTCCTAAGAGGTTTGAGATTCAAAATTCGTCAACAACTTAGCTCTCATAAATTTAGTTTGTATTCAGATGTTGTGGATAGGGCTCAAAGGGTGGAGCAAACAGATGAAACATTGCAGCCAAGAGTTAATGAGCAACATAGAGAAAGGAATGACAACAACCACAGGAACGAGAACCATCGAGTAGGTAACCAACACTTCGGTGGTAATTCCACATCAAATAATAGAAGAGGAGAATCCAGTGGGAACAATTTCAAAAGAAAGAGATTCCATAATAATTATGGAAGGGCACCAGCACCAGTACCAACACCAGCACCGACCCCAGTTTCAAGGGGAGAAGATCGACCACCAGTGAGATGCTATAGGTGTGGTCAGGAAGGTCACATCAGCCCAAACTGTACTCTGCAGTCTAAAAAGTGCTACAGTTGTGGGAAAGAGGGTCATCTTGCGCGGTTTTGTCCTGCCACAAAATCAAGTCCAGCTGCAATGATGATACCAAAAGCTAGCGCGGATAAAGGAAAATCTGTAGTTCAAGGGAGAGCTTTTGTTGTGACATCCCAAATGGCGCGAAACTCGAACGAGGTGATAACCGGTAAGCTATTCATAAATTCTCGTGAAGTCTACGCTTTGTTAGATACTGGCTCTACCCATTCTTTTATCTCACCTGCATGTGCTCAGCGTTTAAACTTAACTCCTGAAAACTTGGACTTTGACTTATCAGTTGAAACCCCATTAGGAGAAATGACCATTACATCTACTGTCTATAAATCTTGCCTAGTTCAAATCAACAACCTCACATTATCTGTTGACCTTATTTCTTTGGAGATGCGTGAATTTGATGTGATTTTAGGAATTGATTGGTTGACTACCCATCATGCTAAAATTGATTGTTTTCATAAGATTATTAGTTTTCATATTCCTAATCAACCTGTCATGCAAATTCAAGCAACTAAACCATTGAAATCTATAACTGTTATTTCTAGCCATAAAGCCATTCGTTTATTGAAAAACGGATGTCAAGCCTTTTTAGCTCATGTCACTGATTTGAACAAAAATACGTCAAACTTGAATGATATTCCCATTGTTAATGAGTTTCCTGACGTTTTTCCTGAAGAACTTCCTGGCTTACCCCCAAACCGTGAAATTGATTTTTATATTGATCTTGAACCCGGTACCAAGCCCATTTCCAAAGCTCCCTACCGAATGGCTCCCATTGAACTTCAAGAGTTAAAAGTCCAACTACAGGAATTGTTGGATACCGGTTTCATTCGTCCGAGTGCATCACCTTGGGGTGCTCCTGTTCTATTTGTGAAGAAGAAAGACGGGAGTATGAGATTGTGCATTGACTACCGAGAATTGAACCATGTCACCATCAAGAACAGGTACCCGTTACCTCGGATTGATGACATGTTTGATCAATTGCAAGGCGCTCAACATTTCTCAAAGATTGATCTCCGTTCTGGATATCATCAGTTAAAGGTTAAAGCTGAGGACATTCCAAAGACTGCTTTCAGAACTCGTTATGGGCATTATGAGTTCTTAGTCATGCCTTTTGGACTAACTAATGCTCCTGCAGCTTTCATGGACATGATGAACCGGTTATTCAAGGAACATTTGGATCATTTTGTGGTTGTCTTTATTGATGACATTCTCATATACTCCAAGAGTCGCGAGGATCATGAACAACACCTGAGATTGATACTACAAAAGCTCCGTGAAAACAAATTATATGCCAAGTTGAAGAAATGTGAGTTCTAGCTTGAGGAGGTCGCATTTCTTGGGCATGTGATTTCTAGTCAAGGAATATCAGTCGATCCTGCGAAGATTGAAACGGTACTAAATTGGGAACAACCCAAAACAGTAACCGAAGTCCGAAGTTTTCTGGGTCTAGCTGGTTATTATCGGAGATTCGTAGAAGGATTTTCTCGAATCGCCACTCCATTAACGCAACTTACTCGGAAAAGCACAAAATTCATATGGAGCGAGGAATGCGAGAAAAGTTTCCAAGAACTCAAGAAGAGACTGGTTTCAGCTCCTGTTCTGACCATACCATCAGGATCAGGAGAATTTGTTATCTACAGCGATGCTTCTGGCAAAGGTCTAGGCTGTGTCCTTATGCAACATGGAAAGGTTATAGCCTACGCCTCTCGACAACTCAAAGATTATGAGAAAAATTATCCTACTCATGATCTAGAGTTGGCAGCAGTCGTTTTCGCGTTGAAGATCTGGAGACACTACTTGTACGGAGAAAAAGTGGATATCTATACGGATCATAAAAGTCTCAAGTATTTCTTCACCCAGAAGGAACTCAACATGCGACAACGACGTTGGCTTGAGCTGTTAAAGGATTATGACCACACAATCCAGTATCACCCGGGAAAGGCGAACGTTGTAGCTGACGCTTTGAGCAGAAAATCTTATGCAAGTACAAGTGCACTGCTGACAACACAAAAGTGTATTTTGTACGACTTGCAAAAGATGGAGATAGAGCTAAAGACACCAGGGACCCGCTCGAAAATTGCTCACGTGCGAGTAGAACCAACTTTAATCGATAAAATTAAAGCTGCTCAAGCTACCGATCCGGAACTGATAAACATGATAAAGAAAGTACAAGAAGGTGTCATTCCCGAAGCAAGAATCGACGAGAAAGGAATACTTCGAGTCAACTCTCGACTCTGTGTTCCTAACGATCCTGAATTAAAGCATAAAATCATGATGGAGGCACACAACACGCCGTTTGCAATCCACCCAGGAGGTACCAAGATGTATCGAGATCTTCGACATACATTTTGGTGGAACAATATGAAAAGAGAGATTGCGGAGTTTATCTCAAGGTGCCTAACTTGTCAACGTGTCAAGGCAGAGCATCAAGTTCCTAAAGGTCCATTACAATCACTTGAAGTTCCCGAATGGAAGTGGGAACACATCAATATGGACTTCGTGACGGGTCTTCCAAAAGTTTCTCAAGGCTTAGATGCAATTTGGGTGATCGTAGATAGATTGACCAAATCTGCTCATTTCTTGCCTATACGAGAAAACTTTTCACTTGAACGTCTTGCCGGTATGTACATAAATGAGATCGTGAGATTGCATGGCATGCCAGTTTCCATAGTTTCTGATCGAGATCCTAGATTCACTTCACGCTTTTGGATCAGTCTACAAAAAGCTATGGGCACTGAACTACGTTTTAGTTCTGCATACCATCCTCAAACGGACGGACAATCGGAAAGGACGATCCAGACCCTCGAAGATCTTTTGAGACTTTGTGTATTAGACTTCAAAGGAAGTTGGGATAAGTACTTGCCGTTGGTGGAATTTTCTTACAACAACAGTTACCAAGCAAGCATAGGCATGGCTCCATTCGAGGCATTGTATGGAAGGAAGTGTCGCTCTCCAATATGTTGGAATGAGGTAGGAGAAGCAAAATTGTTGGGACCCGAGTTGGTACGCTTGACGACCGAAAAGATCCAAATGATCCGACAACGAATACAGACCGCACAAGAACGACAAAAGAGTTATGCTGATCTTCATCGGAGAGACGAAAGTTTCAACGTCGGAGATCATGTATTCTTACGTGTTTCTCCATGGAAAGGGGTTACGAGATTCGGAAAGAGAGGAAAGCTTAACCCTCGATTTATTGGCCCATTTGAAATCCTCGATCGAATA
Organism: Hedera helix; assembly: GCA_947179155.2. Lineage (NCBI taxonomy): Eukaryota > Viridiplantae > Streptophyta > Magnoliopsida > Apiales > Araliaceae > Hedera > Hedera helix. The sequence continues at coordinate 2,780,230 of OX359275.1, read as the reverse complement.
GGAACCGTAGCCTACAGACTAGCCCTACCACCAAGTATGTCTCGCATCCATAACGTTTTTCACATATCTATGTTACGTAAATATGTGAAGGACCCAAACCACGTCATTGAGTTAGAACCAAACGTTATAGCAGAGGATTTAACATACGAGGAGGTACCTGTTAAGATCCTGGATAAGAAGGAGCAGATCCTACGCTCAAAGGTTATACCTCAAGTTAAGGTTTTATGGAGGAACCAAGATACTGAGGAAATGACCTGGGAGCTAGAATCTGAGATGAAATCTAAGTATCCTTACCTCTTCGATATGTCAGGTACGTCAATTTCGGGGACGAAATTTCATAAGGAGGGGAGGTTGTAAGACCCCGAATTTTATGAAATACAAAATTTAATTTTTCTTCGTATAGATATTTTTTTTTTTTTAAACAGTAAGTGGTTAAATCGATAAAGTTAAAAGTTAAGGATGTTATGTGCAAATTTTATTTTGTCGGACAATATTCGCTTTGTCGGGGAATATTCGTTTGGTCGGGGAATATTCGTTTGGTCCGACGGCGCCGAAATAACAAATTATTGGTGGACCCCACAACGGAATATTTGTCGGATATAGAAAACGACAGAAATAACCTTTTTAAATAAAAATAGTCAACGGAACTGTTAAAATACCGGTGATAAAAGAATAGTCGCATACGGTAGTTATTGGTATTTTCTGTAGCACTCGGTACTCTACAGTAACACACGGTATTGCATAGTGTCTCATATTTTTGGTCTGATAATTGACACCGTAACTGTTACGCATCATTTCATCGATAATTGTCACTGCATAATATTTTATATTATCAATTCAATAATTGTTGTTACACAGTATTTTGCATTATTGATTTAATAATTGTCATTACACTGTATTTTATATCATTGAGTCAATAATTGTTGTTGCACTGTTTTTAAAATTATTGAACCTAATAATTGTCACAGTAACATATGCACAGTAATTCACATTATTGAATCAATAATTGTCATTACACAGTAACGTATGCTTTATTTTACATTATTGTTATCTCTATTATGATGTTATTTAAACAGTTGTATTTCATTAATTTATTGACTTGATATCTAAGAGCTAACTATACTGTATTTATAACAATTAGTCATAATAATTGAATTGATAAAGTTATTTGTTTATAATATAAAGTTAGGTGATTATTAGGTGATATGAAATGAATGGTGTAGATTAAAGTGTGAATTATTGTTGAATAATTGAATTGATTTGTTTATAAAGTTAGGTGATTATTAGGTGATATGAAATGAATGGTGTAGATTAAAGTGTGAATTATTGTTGAATAATTAAATTGATTTGTTTATAATATAAAGTTAGGTGATTATTAGGTGATATGAAATGAATGGTGTAGATTAAAGATAATATAATATTTGAAATGGATGGTGTAGATTAAAAGATGATCTTTAAATGAATGGTTTAGATTAAATGAATGATAAGATTTTTGGCTATAAATAGAAGCCTTAACTTAAGGATTTTTCATAAACTTTCTTACTTGTTCTTTCTTTCTCTCTCTAAATACTTCTTGTGAAAGTTCTCTCTAAGTGTGCTTAAGTCATCTTGAGTATTTGTGAAGATCTATAAGTATACGTGTACTGTTCAAGTTAATCAACCTCATTTAAATCAATATCCAGTCACGTGTTACGGTAAGGGATACCATCTTTTTCATCTTCCATTATTCAAACATACTATGGTAAGGGATTATCATTATTTGATTCTCGATAATAATATTGTTTCTTCCTTACTCATAAGACGTGCCTTTTATTTCCATGTATTAAATTGTGGGAATAACCTTACGGAGCGGATTGCCGCCTGTTGGTGAATAACCTTTCGTATTCATTCATTATTAATCTCTGAGAATAACCTTACGGAGCGGATTGCCGCCTATTTGGTGAATAACTCTTTGTACTCAAATTCTATTAAATTGTGGGAATAACCTTACGGAGCGGATTGCCGCCTGTTGGTGAATAACCTTTCGTATTCATTCATTATTAATCTCTGAGAATAACCTTACGGAGCGGATTGCCGCCTGTTTGGTGAATAACTCTTTGTACTCAAATTCTATTAAATTGTGGGAATAACCTTACGGAGCGGATTGCCGCCTGTTGGTGAATAACCCTTTGTATTAATTTCCTTCACCTTTTGTTAATCAAACCTGCTACGGTAAGGGATATTATTTTCTTTCATACTCCTAAATCGAAATTTATTATGGAACTATTGCTTCTATAATTCCTGAAAATATTATATGTTCCATAATAGTTGAACTTCATTATTTCAACTGAACCTTCCTATTTACGTGAACCTTTCTATTGAATTGTAACCGCTATTCTGAACTGTGGATCTTGAATTTCACTCCACATCATGTTGACAATTTGGACATTATTTGAATCTGTACAAAGTAAACTTCCGATACTTATTGTTATCCTATTTCTTCTGTTCATCATTTACATCATTCTAATCATCCAAAAAAATCAAGCTATTGTGAATATCTGTGGCCGGGGGCACAGATGTGATATATTTGTTGAACAGATGATAGGTTAAAGGCGATATAATAGGTTAAAGGCGATACATCTGTTCGGTGTCTTTTATGGCACGTGGTGAATGTTCTCTTTGGCCCGTAGTGCAAAGATGAACTGTTGTTTGGTATGATTATGACCAAAGGCTGAATCTGGTATAATCATGACCGTTGGTGCTATATTGAATATCTTTGGCCCGTAGTACAAAGATGAACTGTTGATGTGCATGATTATGATCAGGAACTGTGAATTTGTATTATCTTGACTAATGATATTTCAGATGATAAAAGTTGATGATGTTTTTCCTAAAAAGAGAACCGAGTAGACATTATAGTCTGCATTATTCTTCTAATAGATTACTCATTCCGCTGCTATTATTGATCTGAACGTTGTTTAAGAATTTAACTGCAGTTTTTGATATAAACCTTGTAGTCTATTGTATTCTATCAAGAACTCAACTGTTGAAGACTAATGATAATTTATTCGTCATTATCTTAGTCATGATATTCTTTACTGGGCTATTTGAGCTCACCCTTTCTTTTGTTCCATTGTTTTTCAACAGGAGATGAAAACATAACAGGGTCTAGCCGGGGAATGGAGTGAGGGTCCGAGGAATAGCTATCATAGTCTTCACGTTTTGTAAAATAGTGTGGCAATAATAGTGAAGACTTAGTTGTGTATTATTATACACTGTATTGTTGTACGTTGTGCTTTGTTGTAATAATTTTGTTGTAGTATTTTGACGACTCAAGTTTGGGCTGTGTGGGCCCAGATTTGGGGGCGTCACACAGTGTATATGCGATCATAAACTCTCGGGACCCCAAAAAATATGGTTGGTTTCAATTTCACAAGGTCCGGAGTCAAATATTTGAAATCCCCATGCCAAAATTCTATTGAAGAACCCCTGTAGATGCAATAGGGGAGAAGAGAGAAAATTAGAGGAAGGAGGTGTTGGAGGATGCAGGGAAGGAGGGGGAGAGGAGGCAGGCGGGGGAGGGAGGAGGGAGCAGGAGGAAGGATGAGAGAGAAAGCGGGAGGAGAAAGGAAACTAATTTATAATTAAAACTGATTTATAAATTAAATATTCAAGATACATTAATTTTATAAATATTTTATGTATACACTTATATTGTAATATTTTTTAAAAATATACTAGTAAATATAATTCTCCCAATAGTTTATATAGGAATTGCTTGAATCTGAGACATAAAGAAGGGCTCGATATAAGACTGTGAACCATCAGCCCAGCCCAGGCTTGCTATCTTAAAGCCCAAATAATGCAATTATTATAAATATTTATTTCTACACAAGTATTATTATAAAATAAAAGTTGCTTGACATTGGAAATCCCCTTCTCCACTGTGATTTTGTTTTGAGTTTTCCTACAAGATGAGAGAGAGGGTGAGAATCGAACATATCTTCCACTTCCTGAGCATAACAAAGACTGATAGGCCTTAGTTTAATTAGCAATGAGTCTAATGACCTTATTAATGAGTTTTTTTTAATTATATATATATATATATATATAAGATAATTAAGATTAATTCAATGATAATAATTTTATTAACCAAGTGTTTTTTAACGTGAAAAAAAATGAATATAAACAAAAATAAGGCTGTTATAAATATATTTTCGTCTTTTAATTTTTTTTAAACAGTTCAAATAACTGAAATATTATATTAAGATTATAATCGATAATAATATAATAATATTTTAAAATTTTTATTTCTAAGCATAGTTTAATACTTTAATACACTAAATAAATAAGTAAATATACACCATCTGGGTATTATGGAAACCAAAAAAAACGGCTATTTAACATGAAATGTTTGAAATTGGGTCCAAGGGAAGCAAAGCTGACATGACAATAATTGGTAGCAGTCAAGAAAGACATATACACCTACTATCTTATGAGCAATGAGGAGAGAGAAGAGAAGATATCCCTTTCTTTTCTTGTACTGGTAGTTGGGAAGGTTGACACAACTAAGTAAACCGCCTTTCCCCATTGCAAGTCTGCAACTTCATCTTTATCACCTCTTCCAAAAGCCTCTTCTATTTGTCACATCTTATCATCACCTGCCTTTACTCTTCTGTCTTTCCTCCTTTAAGACTTGCTACCAAAAACAGGAAAAAAATAAAATAAAAGTTCATCAGAATTAATGTGGCAGAAAGAACAACCCCGCATGTCTTCTTTCCGAGAATCTGTCAAAGCTCTTGAATCTCATATACAACATGCCAATAATCTGTAGGTCATTCAATTTCTTTTTCTTTAAACTCCAAAGTTATGGATACATACAATTTGAATGGAGCTATTTCCTAATTTATTTGTATAGATCATATGGGGCGATTGGATTTGCTTGTTCCTTTTTGGGTGCATTCCAAAATTAAAGATACAATTTACACACTAGGTAGATTTAAGTACTGTCATGCCAACTACTACCTTTCTATCAAATGCTAGGATATGTTTGAAAAAGTAAAGTTTAATTAAAGGTCTTCCTTATAGAAATGCATCTTTGATTTTGGAATGAAGAAGTGATTGTGTTGGTTATGTAGCAGTCGTGTTTAAGTTTATAATTCGAATAAGCTTGATAAATATGGTCAGAATTAGGAAGTACTAAAGATGATTTCATAGATTTTATAGCCTTTGTGAGAACCATAATTGGGAACTCCCTTGTTGAATTTCATCACCTGCGTGGCTATAATATCATGTCCCCCCTGTGAATGTTCCTTCATATGGTATAACCTTAGTTAAATATTTATTGATTTTTGTAATTATATATATATACAATTGCTGAGCATGTGCCTGCACCAAGAACGAGTTAATTTTTATTGCGGTTTTGATGTGTGTTTCACAGGGCTGCTTCTCTCCCACAAGATTATGGCTGGGACAGTGTCCAGATGAAATTATCATATGGCCCTTTTGCTCCCCTCCTGCTATTTCTCATAGAACGGATGGACTATAGTTGTACAGATAGTGTTCCAAGTTTTTTAGGCCTTCTTCGAATACTTGTTTACAAGGTGAAACTCAATTTGATTCAGTTTCATCTTTTCCAGTAGCGGTATTGTAGCTAGATAAAGTTCTTTAGTTTGATTATTAATTTCTCACATATTTTCTTCAATTAGTTGTGACAGTAAACATTCCAAATCAATTATATATTTTACATATTCAGGTATATGTTGATGGAATGCCGACAATGTCCTCGCAAGATAGGATTGCTACTCTAAGGGAATTCTATGGTTGGTGCTTTTTTCTATGGATTCTTGCATACATTTTCAGGTTTCTTGGCTTAACCATTTCCAGTTTGGATTTTGATCCTTTTAGATACTCAGTTTTATTGAATAACTTTTGCAGCTATTATATATCCTACACTTAAGCAACTTGAGGGCGATATGATAAAATTAGAAGAAGAAAATAACATAGAAACTCAATCCACTAATACCTTGTGCATAGAGACTGTGGAAGAGAAGAGAAAGCTTTCCGGTAAAGATCTTGGGAAAGATGAGGAGTGTGGAATATGCATGGAAGCTTGTACCAATGTGGTATTGCCTAATTGTGGCCACTCCATGTGCATAAGCTGTTTCCACGGTTGGTACTAACGATTCTCGTTTGCATATTTATATTTATGCTTCTTTCTTGACCCCGTATTGATGATTGTTAGTATGAATATATTCGAGATATGTTGTACTAAATCGATGTACAACAGGAATGATCGATCACAATCATGTCCTTTTTGTCGTGACAACCTAAAGAGGGTTGGCTCTGAAGATCTTTGGGTTCTAATTAGCAAAAGTGATGCTCTGGACTTGTTAACCCTTGCACAGGAGAACCTAAGACATTTCTACCATTACATTGAAAACTTGCCGCTCATTGTGCCGGACACCCATTTGTTTCTATATGAATATTTGATCTGACATTGCTTTTGGCATGGATAAGCCCGATCATCTCATTTACCATTGCGGATTCTAAAGCCGTTGGCCTAGTAGCTATATATAATAACTGCACTACCAATACCCATCCGTATGGTAAGCTTAAAGCTCTGAAGCTTTAATACGGTTGGGTTGGAAAAAGGACCTGCAAGTATGTTAGAGATTATAAATGTACAAATAAGCGCAGAAAGGATGCCTATGGCAATCAGCTTAGATATTTTTTTGAACCCGATTGATGGAATGGAAATGGCAAGTTAATTGATCTGCTGCTTGCTATGTAAATACTCTGTTTATCAATAATGATGTATCATAAATGTACCATTGTGTACAATTAGTCAAGTATTAATCTGAAGCTGCCTGACTTCTTGTTAATGGTTTAGTAACTGACTTAAGAACAATGTCCTTCAAGCTGGAATCTCAATCTTCTTGCCTTCATCTTCCTTAGAATTGTGTGTTGAGTTTGCCTAATCAGTCACCAGGTCAGTATTATTGTTATTGTTTGAGGGCCTGTGCCTGTTAAGAAAAACTGTGCATTGGTGGGCATCTTGTTCTTCCAGTTAAGGGCTGTAACAGGCTGGTTTTTCTGCAAGTAATCCATAAGTGTTTGTATTTGGTACCCTGCACCATTGCCAAGCAACAGTATACAGAAGTATGTTCTGTCACAATATATTGACCTCCTTGGAATATAAGGATTGGGTTGAGGCGTAATAGCTTAGAGTTTGACCCAGGACCCTAGGTGGCGAAACATCTGCTCTGCCAAATTTTTAATTGGGCTAATTATTTAGTTAATTAGCTTTAGCCCATTATTCATCCTCTATAGAGTAACCAGCCACAAACCCATGTAATTATTTGGGGCTCCGGAAAAGGATCAGGTGATGCATCTCACTAATTATATGTTGTCATTTATACGAGGTTTGCGCAAATTTCATATTTGAATCCACTGATTTGTTGATATTTGCGCAAGCTACATATAAATGGAAACATGTGATTGGTGTGGAACATCAGCTGACCCTATCCCATGACTAGTTAATAATTTTTTCATCTTTTACGATAGTGAATCACAACAGTGATTGGGGCTTGCATAAAAATATTTGTATAAGCCAATATAAGGTTGTGTTTGATAAAATTGAATAATTAAAATTTGAATGGTTAATATATCTTAATAAATTAGATCATTTGAGCATGACATTATTTTATCATTTGAAAGGGTAAAATTTTATTTAAAAATTTTAAATATTCAATTTAATAAAAATGAGTGAATAATATTATTGAATGTATTTATATTAATTTTTTTTTATTAAGATTCAACTCTTAATGATTTGGAAATCATTTTATGTCTTATCGATTAAGAGGCATTAAGAGACAATCAAAATTTTAACAAACAACTTTTGTTTTTTATCGATTCAGACATGAGTTTATTAAGAAGTATTAAGATCTAAATAAACAGTCTCATTAATTATTTTGATCAAAAGCCCAAAAGTTAGGCAACAGAAGAATAAAAGGATTGATTATTGACTGCCAAACCCACTGGTCTAATTTGTAAAGAGACTTTAAGCAGTAGCATATACTTGGAATGAATTGAGCAAATTATTATTACTCAAAGCATCTGCATGATGGAAGTTAGAAGGAAGAGGGTAAAGGAAGATAACAAAAGAGGAGGGAGGAGGTAAATTCCTGACTTTTGATTAAATTAATATAAAGAAAACCCCACTTCAGAGAAGTTTCAAGAAGTTGATCATCCTTCCAATTTGTGAGAGAGACTCACCCATCATGCTCTGCTCCCCATCTCTTCCTTCTCTAATCAAATAACTTTAATAACACAGCAACAACACAAAAGGGACATTTTTGTTAGTGGGCATTTCCCTTTTAGGGCCATTGAGATGAGTTTGTTTTGGATGAAACACAAATATCCTACCCCACTCTCAAAAGTAATACCACCTTTATTTATTATTTTATTTAAGCCCCCTAACCCATTGTGTTTCAAAGTTGAAACCTCCAATAAACATTGTTAGTATTAATTAACGTAAAAATACCTTTTCTTTTCTATTTCGAAATGAATAAGTATAAGTGCACAATATTCAAACACTATATCTATTTTAATTATTAAAAAGTGGGATATGACATTGAAATTCGTGTCATATCCCATTTTTTAATGATTAAAATGAATATAGTATTTGGTATTATATTTAAATATTGTATACGTAAATTTGTCGGGAAAAAAAAGAAGAGAGAGAGAGAGAGAGAGAGAGAGAGAGATATTAAAATATTAATATAAATATACTTGTGTGTTAAAGGAAGGAATATAGAATGGAATCCCGCACTAACAAATTAAAGTAGATGTGGAAACTTGCTCTTGTTGGACACGGAGTTATGTGATTATTATTTATTGCGGCAACTATCTTTTCTTTCTTCTCAAGTGACAAAATTAAAATAAATATTACTACACTTCGTCAACAGATATAATACTCTGCTTGCATTGTCTGAAGGATTAAAAGTAACTTTAGGTTAGCTTAATTGGGATTATGCTTAATGCTTTGTCGTCCAAAAAAACAGGTCTCATTTCAGTCGTTATCTTATTTTTTTCTTATTGTATAACTGTTTATCTATTGGTTTATCTATCAGAAACACACTTAGACGCTCTTTTTTGATAAATTCTTTTCAATATAATTATTTTAATTTTAAAATATAATTTTGTACTAATCTTTGTATTGATCATCATGAATGAAAATTGATCACTATTTACGGATTGTACTTTAGGCATGGTGTTAATTAGGTATGGTATTAAAGCTAGGCTACAGTATTACATAGCTTAATTAATACTTAAATCCTGCTTAATATTCCCTCGTGAAACCCACTCGTTGAAAAATATAGTACTCACATAAAAGCCCTATTATCCTAGTGTGTGTGTGTGTGTGTGTGTATGTGTGTATATATATATATATATATATATATATATATATATATAGTGATTCAAGAATCTCCTTTGAACTTTATTTAAGTTGCATAAAAAGTGGACACAAGGAAGCCTGAAAAACACGCCTTCAAACGCGTAGAGCCGGCAAATACTACAAGGTAGTACCTTATTTGATATTTTCAAAAATAAAATAAAATTACTTGATATAATGTGTGTCCAATGAAACAAAAAATAAATAAATTCAAGCGGCCTTGTATAGTAATTGTACATCCAATACTAATTATAAAACATTTTATTAAGGATAATAAAGACATTCAGCATGATTCAAGGTAATACGGCAACTCTTGATAAACTTCTCTTTTGAGAAATACTCCTTTATTTTTATTACATAGGTCGTTCAAAATATAATTACACATATTAATTTTTTTATTAATATTAGGTAATTAATATTGTTTTAAAATTTTATAACTATCTATATACTAATTAATTACTCATTATTCTTTCTCTTTTAATTACTTCATCTTTAATAGTAAAATAATTTTTTTACTCCTAAATATATATAAAACGTCTTATATTTTAAAAATAGATAAAAAATTTAAAATAACTAATATAATAAAAATATATTTATATATATATAATTAAATATACACATACATACGTATATAGAGTTGCATGTCCTCGGCCAATTTAGAATCCCATTCATTTATGTTATGGACAGATGGGAATATATGTCTAGCTACATATGGGTTTTTTGGGATTGTTATTCTGCATAATTTTTTGGTACTGCAGAATAGTTCTGTAGTACGTTCAAAATAAAAATAAATAAATAATAAATAATAAATAATTTAGGGGTACAACATAATTATTATGCGGTACCTCTTAATTTTAATTTTTTTTCGTACTTTAAAATAGTTTTTTGATATGTTCAGAATGCAATAAAAAAATAAATTAAAAGATACTACATAATTATTATATAGTAACCCTAAACTCTTTTTTTTCCCATTGTTTGAAGATTTGGTCTCAAAATTATATCGTTTGAAGATTTGGCCGAGAGATCAAGTGGGAATAAATCCTTACCATCTGTGAGTAGTGCAAAACAAATTAAGTTACCCGGGTACTAAACAAAATGGATTGCAACAAACTATAATCACAAATTAACCACCCGCATACTAATTTATGGCAAATTGGCAATCACTCATTTCTCTGATATATATCCAAAATCAACAAACAAAGAAGGAATGAAATCCGACTATCATGTTATAAGTATGAACCAATTCCAACTATTTATGAAAAAAAATTGACGGTAAAAAATTGTGATGGGCAACCATCATTTTTGCTGAAATCATATAATATAATTTTCCAATTGATGATATAGAATATAATATCCAGATTACTGCTTGATTAATTGAGAATGTCCCCTCTATTCAAATACTCTGTCTTTTTCTGTTTTAGAACTCTAATAAAAGAATAATGAAAAAAATTAGGGCTACTGTATATTAGTTATGAGATACTCTTAAATTATTAATTTTTTCTTCTTATTTTAAGAGATTATGGACAATATTTATGTAGGTCATATACTGCATAACTATTGTGCCGTACTGTTACAAACAAATATGCGATAGAATCCTTCTTAAGTCATTAAATACTGCAATAGTCGGTTAAAACTGAGTTAAATAAAATAATACTCTTATCTCTTTTGACCCGAATCATTCCCATATATACGCGTGCACGTGTATAAAAATCTAAAATCAAAATTGCTCAACTTATTATGAATGAGCACATGGTTAAAGTTAATTGGCTGAAACTAAAGTAAGTAAACTAATATTATTAACCAATCGTACATACATTTTCATTATGTTATTCAAACTGATATTAATTATATATCACGCTACATGTATGCTTTTTTGTGATAACCTATGTTTATTGTACATATGTGAGGGCGGAAACATACCTTAAACGAAAAGGAAAAATGGCCAAATTACACACACACACGTACTATATTCTTATGCTAAAAGTTTTGAGCAAGAAAATTTTTGCCAATGCATACACTTCCATATGTCAGCAAACTTTGGCAAAATCTATACCATCCACAACATTACCAGGCGGGGGAGGTGAGGGCCATAAGAAAAGATTATCCTCCAGATAAGGAAGGAAAGAAAACGATGATGTCATTTATTTTGACTACTTTTTATACATTTTAATAAAAAAAATGTCGATTTTTATCGCGAGTACACATAATGATATAGTCTGTTAATTAACACAAATACGTCGATTATTAATTGATATGTCGAATAGAAATCGACATCTTTTATTTTAATATAAGAGGTACGTTCTTATAATTTTGTAATGAGATCAAACTTGTTACTCCCTCTATTCAATTTAATGTTATACTTTTTTCCCCAAAATAAATCTATGCTTCTATTAAAATAGCCTATGTGCGCCTTCAACAAAATGATAAAGAAACTCATGAACCTTCATATCTATTGAAGGGTTAAATAGAATACATAGTTGAACTTTATTTTTTATACTAAAACTGTGTGCCCTAAATATTTTAATTAAGATTTTAAAATTATTGTGATTGTAATTATGAGAATTCATTTTATTTATATTGCAAGAGAAAAAAAAAATTAGCTAGTTGTTTCACTTTTTAAACTCTCTCTCCCTTCCATTTTCTAGCCCAAAGCCTAAACCCTCTCTCACCTATATTTTATAACTCAATCAAATATTTATTTATTTTTTTAATTTATTATGCATACATATATTATGTGTCACAAATGCTCGTTTAAAATAAGAAAATTGATATTTTTATAAAAAAAATTAATATTTTTTTAAAACTCTATTAACATAAAAGTGAATCTTATTTATTATTAAGAGATTTTATAAAAATATTAATTTTTCTCGTAGAAAAATCAATTCATTTGGTATAATTGTGGAGGAAATTTAAAAAAGAAAAACAGAAGGCAAAGGAAAAAGGGAAACCAATAAAAGGAAGACACTAACGCGCGCGCTGGGACCGTTAACAAGTAGCCTAAAGCTATAGATAGCCATCAGCCGGCGCCAATATTCTTTGTTCCCTTGTCTTCTCCCTTAAATCCCACAACCTCGCCATTTTTAAAATTGCCAACACTTCTCTCGCTCTCTCTTACTCGGTCTCTCTCTTTGTTTCGAGATATATAGTTCAGTAGGATCGAAATTTTCTAAGTGTTTTTTTATTTATTTAATTGATTAGAGAGATGGATAATAATAATAATGGGTTTTCTTCTCCTCGAGCTCATGAGGTTTTTCCGGCCGGTCTTCGTGTTCTGGTGGTGGATGATGATCTTACCTGGTTGAAAATCCTCGAAAAGATGCTCAAGAAGTGTTCTTATGAAGGTGGGTTTTTCTTTTTAACTCGTATATACTTGGTTTAATTTGATTATACTTAGTATTATGTAAACCTTTGTTAATTCATGTCTTCTGATATAGTAACACTTGATTCTTGCTACTTTTCATGATACTTTCTAGTTAATTCACTTAATTATCTGTTATTCAATTATACAAGGGTGATCAGAGAGATCAATTTCTATTTCTTTTTCATAATTTTTGTTTTCTTCGTGCTGCTTTTTAGCCATATTTCAGTTATTTAATAACATAATTTCTGTTTTGGATCAAATTTATGTGTACATGTATATCAAAACCAAGGTAAGAAGTATTAATATACTAAGAAGGATAAAGAGTAAGAATCTTGCCTTTAACGATTAGGTAACAGTATTTACCCCTTCACATTTATCTCATTTTTGTTAATTGTTCTATTTCTCAACACAGGATAGGTACTATCTTTTTTTATTTTTTTATTTTTTCAATTTATCCCCCTTGTTTAAAAAATTGAATCAATCTCCTTATAAAATTTCCCACAAACATAATTTAGTGTCTTTTGGAGGAGGGTTGTTGTTGGCTTCTTTCCGGCCTGTTAAATATTTTCTCTCTTTTGGATATGGATTAATATGGATGTTACAGGTTGATAGTTATGAGGCAAGGAAAAACTAATAAGCAAATGTACTTCACCAATTAAAAGAATGTGTTTCAAAGGGTTCACATGCTTCAGCTTTCACATTCCAGTAGAGCAAACGTCATGTAGGATAACTGAATAAAAGATTTAAGATTAAAATTGTTATGGCAATAGACAGAATTCTTTGATTACAGCACACAAAATTATTCATCATAGACATATTGTTGCCTCTGCGATGTGGTGCTGCATGATCTAGGCTTAATGTTGAACTTTGGGTATCAGCAGAAGGTGTAACTGTTTTAGTGATGTAATTGTTGACAAATTTTGTGAAAGTGATCTTTTTCAAGAAACGAACGTAATCAAATATGCAGGTGAGGTAAGGCATATTATTCAGAAATTTGGACTTGATGCCTTACTAATTTCATTTGTGGAAGTAGGATTACTGAGGTGAACAAGTCTTTATTGGATTACCACAACATGATGAATTAGTCGTTATCCTCACTAGGCTTCCCAAACGAAAAGTTGTCCTTGGTAGGCTAATTTGGAAAAAGAAGCGTTTGTTCATAATTCTGCCTCATAATTAATAGCTTTTTATATAAAAAAAATTCAAATGTTTTTTAGACTTAACTCCTTACATGGACGCAATTATGTTAACTGCTTTAGTTATATGGATATGTACTTCACTAAATACCCTTTTGCCTTTGCGTTTCAGTGACTACATGTTGCCTAGCAAGAGAAGCTCTGGACCTTCTTCGTGAAAGAAAAGATGGTTTTGACATCGTTATTAGTGATGTTAACATGCCTGACATGGATGGTTTTAAGCTTCTGGAGCATGTTGGACTTGAGATGGACCTTCCTGTCATAAGTCAGTTTGCTGTCATTAAACTTGAGTATTATCAAATAAAATTATACTTCATCCATCCTGAAAAATAGCCCTATTTTTGCACAATTTGTAAAGGAAATAGGTCTCTTTCTTTAGGACAGAGGCAGTGTTTCTCATTTACTTCAATTTACAACCACAAAACTTCAAATTATATTCATCACATACGATCCTCCTTCACATGCAGTGATGTCTGTTGATGGAGAAACTAGCAGGGTTATGAAAGGCGTTCAACATGGAGCATGTGATTATCTTCTGAAGCCAATAAGAATGAAAGAACTTAAAAATATCTGGCAGCATGTGTTTAGAAAGAAGATACATGAGGTGAGAGATATTGAAGGTAATGAAGGCAATGAAGGCAATGAAGGCAATGAAGAAATTCAGATGATGAGAAATGGAATATCAGACCAATCTGATGATGGGTATTTTTTTTGTGGAGGTGATCTGAATTTGGGAAAGAAAAGAAAAGATTTTGAAAACAAGCATGACGACAAAGACTTTGGTGATTCTTCTGCTGTGAAGAAAACTAGAGTAGTCTGGACAGTTGATCTTCATCAGAAATTTGTCAAAGCTGTAAATCATATCGGATTTGATAGTAAGCACCCGACTTCTTTTCGCAGAATTTTGATTTTTAATTCTGTAGCTGTCATCTTTATCTAGCGCTTCTATAGGGCCATGATTTTTTATGTCTATTTGGCAGAAGTTGGCCCCAAAAAAATACTCGACTTGATGAATATGCCACGGTTGACAAGAGAAAACGTTGCAAGCCACTTGCAGGTAGTTCTTACACTCTGGCTACTAAGTCATTTATTTTTGGAAACTGTTCTTAAACTCTGGCTACTAATCTTTATTGAAAATCAAAACACGCGCTCTTGGAACTCATCTACGTCTAATCTGCCCGCAACCTTTTTTTTTTCTTCTTTCTTTGATTTTTCATTGTGCAGAAATATCGCCTCTACTTAAGCAGATTACAAAAAGAAAAGGATCTCAAGACTTCTTTTAGTGGGATAATGCACTCAGATCTCAGTTCAAAAGAGCAAGCTGCTAATATTGGCTTTGAGAATATCAGTATGAAACAAAATGATGCTGATAATAGCAACTATGGAATTCCTGGAAATATTGTTATCCAGAATACCAATTCCAAAATCTACGAAGGCAGCCTTAATAGTATCAGTTCCTTGCCAATTTCAGAACCCAAGATGGCGGTAATTGGTGATATTCATGAAACTCACAAGGCCAGCAGTCCAGGGATCGGTCTTCCCCACACTTTTGGATCACTGGAACCAGATACAAAATACTCGGCATTTTCTTCTATAATCCCACCTCAATACTCTTGGAGCAGAGATGTTCCGGATGTTCAGTTCAAACAAGAACATAGTCCGTGCCTTGAGTTGAAAAATGGCTTCAACCATCTGTCATTGCCTGATCTGCAGAATCAAATACAAGTCGATAATCTGCAACCTACTCCCTCCATTTATCCTACACCTTTCAACAAGGAACGAGACAAACTAACACAAATCGAAATCAAGCATTCCTATGCCACCAAATGCAGTAATGAATACATTCAACGGCAAACTACAAGAGGAAATGCATTTGACTTGTGTCCTGTTCAGTCCGAGAGCCATACTGCTAATTGCCTCCCTTCTGAGCCAATAACCAAAAGTACATATAGCATGAAAAATCAGGTCATAGACCAGAATTTGATAAATGATTTGGATTCTATATGTGGAAACCTGATTCTTGGAAGGGGTTCACCTTTTGCACCTTTGAATGTGGATTTGCACACTGGTTTGCCTGAAGAAGATACTTTTCCAATAAATCTTCAACTCCAAAACAAAGAATTTCCCGACTGCAACAATCCGGAGCTCATTGGTGAAGTTCCTTTGTACTTGTACGATGCACTCAGATTTGACTACGAGTATCCCTGTGAAGCGATGGAATATCCTGTAATAGATCAAGGGCTATTCATAGCATGACCTTACTGTCGGAGCTTTGTTTAAGCCCTCTTATGCATCTTGAATCAAGAGTAGTTGTATGCAGCTATTCTGAGAAGTTCATAGCTGTAATAACTTTTAAAAGAAATTAACATGTCATGTTCCTAAATTGATATGGTCTTCTTCCTTCTTTTTTTTTTCCTATAAACTCTCAACTCTTATCAATATATGTAAGTTAAGATGATCTAGTTGACCTACATTGCAATTGGTGTCAGGCCAATCCACTGGACTCCTTGTTAGCAGTGGTTACAAAAGAGACCACCTCAGTAGTCAATTTTTATAGTCAATGCACAATCTCAACCATATGCTCAACGCATAAAACTTGGTGAACCATTCTCAACTATACGCTCGAAAGTATAATGATCAGTGTAATCATGCAAACTCTTAGCATCCTTTAGTCGATTAGGTTCTCAAATGTTAAGTAACCTACTCATTTAAAAACTCAAACTATTAAAAAGAAGCATTAACAATGGACCTTACATACACGCCAGAACTCTAATACCATATTAAATAACCAACCCACATAAAAGTTTAAGCTATTAAAAGGAGACACCAAGAATGTATATTTTGCGAATATAAATATATTAAACCTTAAAAGTTCAGAATTTATTTCCCCTTCTTTCAATTTTCACTTAACTTCATGTAGAATATTTCACCCACATAATTGCCATGCGAATATAACTATATTAAACCTTTAAAGTTCAGAATATAATCTTTTTTCAATTTTCACGTAACTTCAGGTAGAATATTTCACCCTCACGGTTGCCAGTATAGGTGTATTAGCCTCATCTCAGTAGAGCTTTAGGTTTCTTTCCCGTTCACTACTGTTGCTAAATTGAGCTTATGCTTTGGCACATTTCTTATCCTACAATATGTGAGTGGAGTGGTCACAATGTCAATACATTAATGTTTATATATCCATCTGCACTTACTATAGTTTTTCACTTCAATTACATCCATCCATGTTTAGGCTTTTATATCTACTTTTGCACAACATAATTCACCAACTCCATAAAGAATCATCAAGTCATTATTCAACAAACATTAGGTCCATCATATGACCATGACGTTAAATAGATGGATATAATTAATGTTACACCATATCTACACAAAGTTGAAGAATTCCTGAAAAAGCTACTCCTTTGTAAAGCAACTTAAAAGGAAAGGAGAAGCACAATTTGCAACTATCTCAAATTATTGATTCCAAGATAAACTCTGAAGCTTCATAAAACATTTATCTAATAATATTGGAGGGACGGCAGAGCATGCACCTCATATTTTACGACTGGTCCTCACTTGAACCAGAACCAAAAGGGAGAAAAGCATTAGGATAAAAGCAACAACATTTATAAAACCTTAAACCAAAAAACATGATATCCTAAATAACATGCTACTTTCATTCCACAGTAATGTCCAAAATATTGGAAGTACTAGTTGCTTTTGGTATAGTTATATACAAAACCCCATCTTTCACTTCAGCTTTAATATTCTCGTACTGAATGTTATCAGGCAAAGCAATTCTGCTGCTGTATTTACCATAACTCTTAGCATACCACTCTTCTCCTTCCTCCTCATTCTGATCACTCTTTATCTTCTCAGCCTTCACAACCAACGTTTTCTCCTCGACCCATATCTTGACATCTTCTTTAGTCATACCAGGCATGTCAAATCTCATCTTATATTCGCCTTCGCCTTCCTTTATCTCCCATGGTGTCCTCCCCCTGCGATACCCTCCATTCTCGCTCGGCAGCTGTTATGGCCACGCGCCGCCGCCGTAGGGAAAGGGGTCCTCCATTATTCTCTCCATCGTTTCCATCATTTGCTGCACTGTCCTTGCTGTTGGAAACCTATCCCATAAACCTGCAATATAAGCAAATTCAAAGTCAGATCAGAACAACAAGACAACAATTTTTAAGAAAATAAAATATCCTTTCAAGCATATTCCTAATATTAATATCTAAAACAAATGCATCTCTAATTTGGGAAAGTCTACATACCAATGGGTGCTGATTGAGGAGTTCTTTTCTTGGGTTGTTGGGATTGAATCTTGTTTGCTTTTTGCAAATGGTCGAGATTATCTTTGCTGTTTTCTGCCATGGCTTTGATAGTGCTTTGGCCATTTCTATGATCAATTTGGTAGGAGGGCCATTTGAGAAATCTTGAATATAGGGGTATGGAAGTGGTACTACTTCTTTGGGGTTGGGATGAAATGGGGTGAGAGATTGTGAGGCATGAAAGGCAGTGAGACATTTTCTTCCTTTTTTTTTTTTTTTTTATCTTTTTCGTTAGCAGAGATTGAAGATCAAAGACAAGTTTTAAGTAAATTTGTGGAACCGCGGAAGTGTAGATATATAGGGGGGGAAGTATGGAGATGACATTTCTAGAAAGAGGAAAGAAGGGACTGGAAGTCTGGAATAGAACAGATTATGGGTTTCTGGACTCCTCCGGAAGCCATTCGTAAATAAGAAATTTGTATTTATACACATGGGCATTTTCCATGTGGCAAAGAAATTTACACTTTGTATATAATACAAGAAAATGCAAGCAAAATATTTAATAGTTGGTCTTAGTTTTTTTTTTTATATATATTGTTTATGCATAATTTTTGTGTATAATAATAATAATAATTATTTAATAATTCAATGATTATTTTTATAGAGGCAGATATCCTGTTTTAAATTGTTAAATCCAATGTCTGAGATAATCTTTTGGTGGAGGTTTATTCATTCCCATATAATGTTTTATAGTTTTTTTTGGCCAAAACTGAAAAACGATCCCAATTTGAAAACTTGCACCTTTGTCCGGTTTTGGTAGTTTAAGGATGGATACGCACAAAGGAAAATGATACATTGCAAATATTTATGTTAATTTTTTAATTAATTATCATTTATATAAATTAGTATCAGTGTTAACTCTTTTGAAAAATAAATAAGTCTCCTATGCATGTTTGTTTTGTGTAGATTTCCTGCATGAGGGGGCTGAGTTAACATGGTCGGTGGGAGTGAGGTGATGCTCTTGCGCTTGAGTTTTCGATAGCATACAAGTTTCATGTCAATGCATGGCTATTTCTGTTAAATCAGCATTTTCAAGAACACCAAGTAACAAAAATCCAATGCTGGCTTTAAATTAACAAATGACATTAATGTGAAGAGATCTTTAAAGAAAAACTGTTCAGGTCAAAATATAAGGTACAAGACCTTGCTTTGTATGTTGGTAAGTGGTAATCTATCACATAAAAGCTTTTCATTCACACAGACAATAAACGCCACCAAATGTCAATCAAGAATTTTGCTGTACGTAATGATTCACAAAATAATCCTTTGTAAAATAATGGATCCCATATTTTAATTCTCTTATGGGACTCACCATTTTACAAATAATCATTGTATGAATCATTAAGTATAACAAAATTGGTCAATCAAATGCTCCTTGTCCTTCAGCTTTTGACCCTGGTGAAAGGGAAAAAGATCAATAGGTATGGATACTAAGAAAAGTCTTTTTTTTGTTTAAATAATAATAAATTGGACTCTCATTTTGTGTTGAAGGTAATCAATATAAGAATTCATACATGTCAATTTGCTCCGAGTTATGTTTTAACTCACTTGGGTTTTTCGCTGGATTTTTCTTCTGCTTCCGTTGTGTTTGTTGAATCTAGGGACGTCAGCTTACCAAAAGATTCTTTGGCATCCCCGAAGAAATCCTTTACTTTATCAACCACTGTTTTGAGTTCATCTTGTCTTGGGAGCTGATGATGTAATACAAATTTGAATATTTTGAAGATAAAAGAACTATAACAAGAGGCCACATAGACATAACTACAGTAATGCTGAACATGCTTCCTTTCTAGAGTGACCTAGGATGACCACAGTTAAAAACTTCAGATCTCAAAACTACATAATCTTGACATGTCCTCAACCATATGAAATATGTCCTCATCTGATCACTGCCTACATCTTACAGGAACTATTCACAGTTCTAAGAATTTTCTAGCACCAACATTCTGGATGTAAAGACCATTATGAACATCCAATTGACAGTGTTTTCGGCAATATATTGGTTTTAAAAGGATCCCCACATCGCTGATGAGTAGCATTGGTGTTAGCAAAGCTACTAGATACATAAAATACATTTTTTTTTAATTGGTAAAAAAAATTAAAAAGACGCAATTCTAGATGCATAAATTTCATTAAGGAAAAAAGAGGCAACTCTTGTTGAACTCCATCATAGTTAATTTGTAGAAATCTAGTAACTGAATTGGCAACTAGTCACTGAACTTGTAGAAATTTTAATCATAACCCATACAAAGCTATTTGTATACAGCAGCTAATGATTAAATCAATAGTTGTATGGCGTTCATTCATAGCTTGGGTAGTTCATGAAAAAGAATCTCCACTGAACTCAACGCCTTTATCCCAAACTAGTTGGGGTAGGCTAGCATCTTTCCAAAACACCTGTTCTTCATGTTAATTACTTCTATCATATGAATATCATTCATTTTACATGACAATCTCAAAAGGATCTTATATTCTATATTTCATGCAAAGTTCACAATAGAAGTTATAAAAGACATGCAATGCTCACCTCAATAACGTCAGTTGTAGAAATTGCAGCTCTCATATTACCATTTTCCTGCACATGCCAGGGGCCAAGATTAAGTAAATGCATTTATGCTCATTGTTTTCACTAATTTTATCTATACATAACAATGGTAAGACCATTATAAATGTCAAGTAAATAAAACAGTAACTTGGATCATTACAACAAGCTTGTAGCCATATCTGAACTCTGTAGCTGTTCGCAATACACGATGCTGTTTAATTGCTGTCTTCTGTATCTCCTTCTCATCCTGATATCAATTTTGAAAAATAAAAAATAGAGGTCGAAAAAATATTTAGAAAAGACTGATGAAAAATTAGCTTGTATTAGGAGTAGAATCTACATCTAGGAAACCACAAATGGTTTGTGAAAAAGAGATTATGTTATTAAATTCATGCTTACTACAAGCATGAATCATTTGCATGGAAATAATATCCTAAAGCCAAAGGGAAACATTCTGTATCAATTTAAGTCATTCCCACCAAACAAGTTTCCCCCGTGAGATAAGTAAAGCAGCTTGCTAAAGTACACAACTGAAACATTTGTTTTCTTCTAAAAAATCCTATTAATAGTAAGCGCTGCAGAATATGTTGCTATACCAAATTATTCAATTATATACAGATAAGCATCATCACAATTAGGTAGTAGGAAAAGCTCGCTTAAAAGACAACCTAGTTTCCCCAATCTTTATCTCATTAACAAGTATGTTTTTCTATGTTTACGTTGTGAAGGAAAGAAATAAATTATGTTCATTTTTTTCTACAGCTTGTAGCACATGAAGAGATTAGCATTTCACATGAATGGCTTGTATGTACAGCTTAATCATATATAACATAGAATTTCAACAACAATTTTATTGAGCATGTAGAAGATTGACATCCCCACTAGCAAATTCATTGAATACAAGTTTTCTCATTTTATTTATAACACAAATTATCAGGATATTATAGTTTAAATCCAAAGATAAAAAGTCAACCACATTTATATAAACTGATATTCTTAAGAAAGAATTTCTTTTTTAGGACATGTGGTATTAGTCAATACAGAACATACTTTGTAAATAACAGCCCCAAGATTTCTAGCTAGGGTGTCTTTGTAAATGTATTTCCCCACAAAAGTATCTTTCGCCGCAACGATGATTTTGGCTGTTGTTCCACCAGCAACAATACTAAGTGGGTACCAGAGATACACCTGCCCAGATATGAAAGAAGTGCAAACAAGGTCAGTGCTGAATACTTAACTGGCAACGGTATCAAATCAAACTGAAAGAAAATCTAACATATATAACCACTGTCAATAATTGAAACATTAAAAACGCAAAATCCAAAGAGCCGTATTAAATTGTAACTAAACTAAGAAAATAACCTATATGCTTAAGAGTCGAATAGCATAACACTTTGAAAGAGGGTGCATCTAAGCCAAAACCAAGCTAATTCCTAGAAATTGAGAGTAGCAAACAAAAGGAAAGAATGAATTTTGGCATTCAAATACTTTTGTGGGGCCGACAAATCGCCACTATGACAAAGACAGTCGGGATCGTAATAGTTATTTGGACTTGAAGATTTTTTAGGATTCCGGTCTTGGTTTTACTGATGTTTTGCACAGGTTTGAATTCATGTTATAGTAATTAAGATTTTCTAGTTATTATAAAAAATATTGTTTGATACCTGAATCAGTCTAGGGTGTCAAGGACACATATAAGAGACTAGCTAAATTGGTGAAACCGACTATATGTTTCTGTTTTTTTTTATTTAATTTCTATGTGATTGCTTGCTATATATCCGATCTTAAATTCGAACAAAATCAATAATAAAAGGAATGAAGAGAAAGAGAACGAACATTAGCCATTCGAATGAAGATGACGAAACGTGGGTTACCATCATCTTCAATTTTGGGCATAGGAGGAGGAGGTGGGCGTTGGAATTGACGAGCTTGCATACCTCCTGATCTTTTTCCCTTTGCTTTTACCATCAATATTCCTCCTCCACCTCCTTTTTGCTTATTTGGGTTCTGGGCCGTTAATCTTGTAGAGAATAAGGAATGTCTGATTAATCCATCTTGATATATTCTGGGGTTAGAATTGGGTATTCGAATTGGTGCGTTCAAAGACATACTCACCTCCATAGCTTTCTTTTACTACCAACCACTGCAATTGTGTCTCTATTCTTTCTTCTTTCAGTAGTTATGTGAAAGGGGTGTTCCCACCAGAGTATTTGCGAGGTGGATGAGGGAAAAAATCACCTTTGAATTACTGGAGTAGTCTTATCCGTTCCACTCCCTTTGAGTATATTATAGTAGTATAAGCGATCTTTAGAAAATTAGACGCCTTATTGAACTGAAAAAAGTTATGGGGCAGATGAATTATTGGTTTAATCAATAATCGAAGTCTTATTAAATCAGTGAGCTCATAAATATATTAAAAAATATATTATTAATAAAATTTTAAAATATTTAATTTTTTATAAGTTAAAATATAGTAAAATAATGTTATAATCTTATCAAAAATATTTTTGTAAAAAAAAAAAAAAAAAACTTAAAAATCGGGTCAACCGGTTCAACTACTGGTTTTACCGGTTGAACTCATGGTCAATCGATATTTGATCGGGTCACTGTTTTTTTAATTTTTTGGTTGGATCGGACCGAAAAGTCAACCGGTTCCGGTCGAATTGCCAGTCCGATCAAATTTTTTAAACATTGAGTATAAGTATATAATTAAATAATTAAATACAAGCCAAAGCCATACACGACATATTAGACTCACTCTTTTTTTCCCCTTTATGATGCATTGGTAAAAGGTCCAACGTATTTAAATTTTTTATTTATCTAATAATAATTTATTTAAGTTATAAATATAATATTTTAATTTCAAAGGCAATGTATCAAAACGTTTTAAGATTCAAACACAGCTGTCGCAAACCCTGATAGTCGAACAATCCTTATATATATATTTTTTATTTTTCACTCGAGTTAGGAACATTCACAAATTAGATATACATTTTCTTTCTTAATTATTTTAAAATTAAGTATATTTTTATTTTAAAATATTATTACTTTTATTTCCAGTTAATTGAATGTTTACCACCGTCACTGTATTTTTAACATTTGCTAAAAATTAATTTCACAAAAAATTTAGGCCCCCTTTTTATTAACTAGAGTGTAGTCTTTGCCTCACGAGACAGTTGTAGTTGAGGCTGCTTGCACATTCATGCTTGAGAACTAAAGCCTTATGAAGTCTGCCTTTGGTGGCTGCCGGCTTAAACTAGATATTCAAACGTTAATCCACGCCTCAATTCCATCCCCCATTTTTGTGTCAAAGAAAGTCACCAAATATTCAAACGTTAGCCGAGCCGATCCCATATAAACTCCACCCAAAATCAGCCTAGCTCATATATAAACCAAACCTGCACAAACTAGTAAAACTAAACGATACCACCTCTCCTTTTATCAAACCTTTTGCACATCTCCATAACAAACTTCAAGTGATTCTCACCCTTCCTAAGCTTCTCCACATATTCCACATCGATAGTCTTTATCGCCTCTCTCATTTTCTTTATCAACCCAAAATTCTCCATTTTCTGGCTCTCTATCGACGGTACACTTATTGCCACTTGGTAAAAATTACCAAAAAAATTATCAGGCAACCGCAGATCAGCCTTGTACGGAGATTCACTGCATGAAGAAATGTATGGATTTTATTGTCTCCACCTTTTTGAGTGGACGTTATATAACGGTTCCTGATAAGGCCTCAATCTGTGTCGGTCGATCCGTATATTGATCCATACTAGTATTGTTTATAACACTATCGGTCGTATACATGTCGTACAAAGCAGCTACTTTAGATGCACTAAAAACAAACCTCTTCTTGTACACGATATTTTCCTTGACGATACCGGTTCAGGCTTCAAATTCGATCACGCCTAAAAGTGGATAGAGCGTTGCAGATCCAAAAATATTTTATCGTTTCCACGAGCGATGGCAGACCAATGACAGCTCAAGTGTTTATGAATGTAAAGCATCGACAACTTATGCGGGATTGTGACTGCAACCGTTGTTCCTTCACATTAAAAAAAAATGACCTGTATGCCCAAATTAGGTCCGATACATCATCTAATTCAAGTGGAAACAGCTTTTAGAGCTCATTTAGGACCGGGTTACGGATAATATCTAAAAGTTTGTAGTTAACATGGGCTTCAGCAAAGTGGGCCCCTTCGTCATTACAATCGACGTAGCTGTCGTTGATGAGCCGGTCTACCACTCAGCATTTAAGATTCAAATATTCTTGTTCAATGAAATTTGAGTCTTATTTCTTTCAAAATTGTTATATCTATTGTTGAAGCACTTGATGTTATTCTCCTTTCACTTATGATGTAATAAATCTCTATGATTGTTCTTAAACTTGCTGAGCAAACCAGTTGTTCACCCTTACTATATCATGAACCATTTTCAGCTAGACCCAAATGCTCCAAGAAGGACAAGGGAAAAGGAAAAGTCAGAGCTTAATTTATGCATGTTAATTAAATGTTTAATATGTAATTACTGTTGGTAAAACTTTTGTAATTCCTTAAAATAGGAACTGTTGATGTTAAGGTTAATCGACCTTGGGTATTGTAGCCTTTTTATAAGGAACCTTTTGTATTATTCCGCGATGTTTAAATGTAAATTATGTATTTAATTGTTATTAAGTATTGTACAGTGAGAACCAAACCCAAGATTATGGAACCCGAATTTGGGGTCGTCACATTCAACATAATCTTCCAACTCTAGACACATAATATTCCATAATTCATAACTTTAACTATACATAAAAGCTTAAACATACATAAACTAAAGTTTTAAGTTTGAAAAACTTTTAAACCTTTATGGATGATCAATCTTCTTACATAGAAAGTTTTACCGTAATGAGAACATCATCTTTTCTTTTTGCTCC
Source organism: Hedera helix (assembly GCA_947179155.2). Lineage (NCBI taxonomy): Eukaryota > Viridiplantae > Streptophyta > Magnoliopsida > Apiales > Araliaceae > Hedera > Hedera helix. The sequence continues at coordinate 2,754,440 of OX359275.1, read as the reverse complement.
TTGACCATTCAAGCATCTTAGCTTTCTTGATCAAGTTTTCTCTCTCTACTCTTCCATGACTTCCTCTCTTTTTCTCTCTCTTAGGGCTCTCTAATTTCAGCAAAATAAAATGAAGAAGAGCTCATGTTTAGTTAGGTTTTATGAGAGTTATTTCAAATTAAGTTAACTTAATTTAATCATGGTTAACCCAGTCAAAGGCATTTTGGTCATTTCACATAATTAGTCAAGGGTATTTTTGTCATTTCACCTCTTGGGACACAACGAACATTACTTAATTTGTCAAAGATATTTTGGTCATTTCACCCTTTAGGACACAAAGGTCATTAATCAATTTGTTAAGGGCATTTTGGTCAAAAGCCAAATTGGCTAGATTTTCCCTTTTATGAAAATTTATACTTTCTTCTCATTAATTCATTTCATACTCATTTAAATTAATTTTTCTTTCAATCGACTAATTAGGTCATCCACTTCCCACTGTGCTACCTTCACATAGTTTTATTTAACTGTTTAATTAGTCATTTAATCGTAAACCGACTAAATAACTTTTCCTAACTAAAATTATTTTTCTAGTTCTTTAATATCATTTCCATTTCCTCCTTTAGTAAATTTCTGTCACGTCAAATAGTATAACGTTCACCTTTTTCATAAAATCGTTTTCTCATAAAGCAAACATTTGCTAAAAACGACAAATGCTCAAGTCATGTATATTTATTCCCGCGTCAATCTTTCAAGAAAATATTTTTTCTTTAGAATTATATAACACATATTTTATGTTATACCATACCCTAATCGAATTACCAAAATCCATTCTCGTTTATCATTTATGCCCATGATATCATTTTTACGACTTTTAGATCTTTACGTTCGTTTGCTTAATACATATATGACAATTTGCATTATACATGCATTCTTCATTCCTTCTGCTCATATTTGGGAGTATTATCTTCTATATCTATACGTCGTATAAATACTCAATTCATTTCAATCAATTAATATTGATTCATTAATCACTTTCAGATATTTAATTTCATAATTCTTATTATTCAGTTAATTCATAATATACAAATTAGGTTAAACTATTCTACTATTTTTGTACATTCTAACTTACATTACCTTGTCTCGTAACTTAGCCTCTCAATGCTTATTCATTAAGCTAGTTATTACTGTTCATAACTAAACTTTAATTTATATTTTCTTTCATCATTTTATCATTTTTCTCCAAATCTTACATTTTCTTTCACTTATTAGATTAAATATATTTAGATATATACATACATTTAATCTATCACATTATGACATAATACAATGTCTTACAATAATTTTTTTCTGACTACCTAATCGTAGTTACTCTTTTTTGTCATTTGCATTTTAAATCCATTTTATTTTCATTAAATCATAGTAAATTATATTATATATAATTTCAATATATATATCAAGCCACTAATGTACCTGAAATTAGTGACTAATCCTCATAACCTTTATAGAGCCCTCGCTACCTCAGGAGTCTCTCTTTACAAATTAACAGCGTAGGTTATTCTTAGCACATTGATTAAATAATAAATTAAATTTAATCATTTCTTAATACTTTCTATCATTCCAAACTAGGTTTTAACTTCTAACATTTACTTAATTAACTAAGATCCTTATTTATAAATCTTGTCAAAAATCTAGTATGTCACAGAAGCCTCGCTAGGCCTTATCTCTCTTATTTGGCCAACCATGCTGTCCTTTTATTTTATTTTCTTTTCTTTAACTTTTGACTAAAAAGTCAACTTTTCTACCCCGTTATGTTTACAGTCAATTCCTACTAAAGTTGATTTATTTATCATCGTGGTGATGTCTGTTTCATCAAATTTTTCTTAGAAGTCAAAGTTTGACTTTTAATCTTAAAAGTCAATTGTTGACTTTGACCATAAAAGTCAACTCATACACCCTAAAGTGTTTACAGTATTTTCCTACTAAATTCGACGTTCAAGACTCGACGGTGAAATCCATATCTCAAAATTTCATCTCGAACTTAAATTTGAGTTTTAAGTATAACTTCCTTGTATACCCTTACGTTTTCATACATTACTTTCCTTCTTATCTCAACTTTCTTCTTTCCTTATAATTCACTTATAGAATTCTAGTTCAAATTCTATTCAAATTTCTCTTTGAAATTTTAAATTTCAATTAACATCACTTATTTTACATTTATAATTTTTATTTCATTATTTAAAATGTCTGGAATATCACACAAGATATCTAAGATCGTTGAGCAGGAGACGTATTCACTCTGAGATCGCAGAGTGAACTAAGGCAGTCTAGCAGATCGTATTCGTATAGCAAAAGGTAATGGCACTTTAAGATCGTAGAGTGATACCATACATAGAGCAGAATTGCAAAGGCACTAAAATCGTAAAATGAAAAGAAAGAGTTAAAGTTACTATAATAAGTAAGGATTGATTCTATGATCTTTTACTGACAATATCGTAGAGTATCAACTCTTGACATGTGAATGGCATGTGATGACAACGATCGAAATCTTCATCTCACAATTACTCTATGTTGATCCTTAGATATTTTTGGCGATAAAGTCAAGTCAAATCAAGTCATTTTTATCCAAACGACTATAATAGTAGAGTCAAATGACACATGTCTAGTACTCACCAGATAGCGCACTTTTGAAAGAAACTCTAGATGGTCCAACATACAACAATACAAAGTTAAATTAAGTTAAAAATAACAAATGTCCTAAACTAAATGGAACAACAATAACTTTTCAATGGAAAATTGCAAAGAAATAATATAAAAGGATTGCTAACAACCAAAAGCTTAAGTGCATAAACTGCTCCATTCTACGATCAAAAGGACTCCACGATTTAGAGAAAAACAATCAAGTTGTTAAGTCATTTAGAAAAAGACTTAAAACCATTTAGCATCACCCCAAACACATATCTCTCTTAGTGATTCAAGATCTTAGCGATCTTTATAAGTTAAGTCTTATTGACTTGCTTGATTCTAAGTGAATTAATCTGAGTGAAATTAAGTCTTAGTGACTTGTGTCTGTTTCTTAGTGATTCAGTTTGTTGAATTGGTTCTTAATAAACCTTTGGTTTTTTAACCAACCTATCATCAATGGATCATCCCTACTCTCGGAGTGGAAAAGAGGACTAAGAGACTTTTGGACTCCAAACATCTTAAAACTTGTTTTGCCTATTTACTGCTTTATAACTGCTTTTCTATAACTGCAATATAACTGTTGTGACTAATTTCTCTGTATCACTAAATTTAGAACTGTTGACTTTAATATAATCTTTGAAGGGTATTAATAAATTACATATTCTATTATGCTTAACTGAACAAGTTGATTGCTTAATTAATTTGGTAAATAATTTTAATTTGAAAGTTTTTAAAGAATCTATTCAACCCCCCTTCTACATCTCTTTTGTGCCATGTGGGAAAAATAAGTGGTATCAGAGCTTCGTTCTCATTAGAACCTGCTTAACAACTTGAGTAGATCTATGGAACACAAAACTAGTTCTGAACTTGGTGGTGGAAACAAGTCACCACTATACAACAAAGATAATTTTTTTAATTGGAAAATTCAAATGTAGACATACATAGATGCTATTGATGATGAGCTTTTTGATGTTGTGTTGAATGGTCATTATATACCAACAAAGCTGTCTTTATTCCTTGAAGATCTAAATAAAGTTATTGTCAAACAGAGAATCAAGTGGCCTGACAACAAAAAGAAACTGATGGCACTTGAAAAACGAGCTGAAAATATCTTATTCATAACTTTGGATGATGAATTATTCGAGATTATAGTAAACTATAAAGCTGCTAAAGAAGTATGGGAAGCTTTCCTGGTGATGCATGAACGAACAAAAGAAGTGAGGGAGAATAAAAAATCATTCCTCGTCCAATAATATAAAATAGTTTATCATGATCTTGGAGAAGACATTACACCAACATATAAAAGATTCCACATCCTGCCCAACTCACTAAAAGCATTTGAAAAGATATATCCTAACAAGGATGTAAACATCAAATTCATGAGAGCCCTTCCTAGCAAATGGGATGCAAAGATTACAGTCATTAGAGAGTTTAAAAACCTACACGAGATGACTCTTCGAAAGCTCTATAATAATCTGCTCACATATACATAGCTTGAACTAAACTTGTGACACCCCCAAATCTTGGCCCACACAACCCAAACTTGAGTTGTCAAAGGACTATAACAAAATTATTACAAGGTAGAACAACGTTCAACATTACAGTGTATAATAATACACAACTAAGTCTTCACTATTATTGCCACACTATTTTACAACACGTGAAGACTACGATAGCTATCCCTCGGACTCTCACTCCATTCCCCGGCTAGATCCAGCTACGTTCTCATCTCCTGTTGAAAAACAATGGAACAAAAAGAAAGAAATTACTATGAATGGTAGGTGGACTGAAAACTCATAAAATTCTTATAGAAAAATTTTATGTTTTTGGTGTGATTTTTCTATTCAGCTGAGCAAGCTATTTATATGAGAAAAGAAATTACTATGAATGGTAGGTGGGTTGAAAAAAATTTCAGCAGAGGCTGCTGCGTAGCCTCCACCAACCCATTCCCAGCAAACACATTCCTCACATTTCATGTGGGCCCCACCAATGGGTCCACATGTTTCTTACTATTCACGTACTATTCACGTTACTATTTACATAAAATAATAATTAGTTTTTATTAATTTTTTTCTTCCTGTGGGTCCTGCATATAAAATAAAATAATACTACAACAATAATTCAACAATAATGTAATAAGCACGTTACAGATTATTATTAATTTAATAATATAAATTATAGTATATTTGCTACTATGACAATTATTAGTTTCAATAATTTTAAAAACAGTGCAGCAACAATTATTGACTCAATGATATAAAATACAGTGTAATGACAATTATTGAATCAATAATGCAAAATACTATGTAGCAACAATTATTGAATTGATAACATAAAATATTATGCAGTGACAATTATTGATGAAATGATGCGCAACAGTTACGGTGACAATTATCAGACCAATAATATGAGACACTGTGCAATACCGTGTGCTACTGTAGAGTACCGTGTGCTACAGGAAAATACCATAAATTACCGTATGCTACTATTCTTTTATCACCGGTATTTTAACAGTTAACGCCGTTGACTATTTTTATTTAGAAAGGTTACTTCTGTCGTTTTCTATATCCGACAAATATTCCGTTGTGGGGTCTACCAATAATTAGTTATTTCGGCGCCGTCGTACGACCCGAATATTCCCCGACAAAACGAATATTTCCCGATAAAACAAATATTGTCCGACAAAATAAAATTTGCACATAACATCCTTAACTTTCAATTTCGTCAATTTAACCACTTACTGTTTCATGAAAAATATATATGAAGAAAAATTAAATTTTATATTTCATAAAATTCGGGGTCTTACAACCTCCCCTCCTTATGAAATTTCGTCCCCGAAATTGACGTACCTGGCATTTCGAAGAGGTATGGATACTTAGATTTCATCTTAGATTCTCCATAAAACCTTAACTTGAGGTATAACCTTTGAGCGTAGGATCTGCTCCTTCTTATCTAGGATCTTAACAGGTACTTCCTCGTACGTTAAATCCTCTGCTATAACGTCCGGTTCAAACTCAATGACGTGGTTTGGGTCCTTCATATATTTACGTAACATAGATATGTGAAAAACGTTATGGATGCGGGACATACTTGGCGGTAGGGCTAGTATGTGGGCTACGGTTCCTACTCGATCGAGGATTTCGAATGGGCCAATAAATTGAGAGTTGAGCTTTCCTCTCTTTCCGAATCTCGTAACTCCTTTTCATGGAGAAACACGTAAGAATATACGATCTCCGACGTTGAATCTCTCATCTCTCCGATGAAGATCAACATAACTCTTTTGTTGTTCTTGTGCGGTCTGTATTCGTTGTCGGATCATTTGGATCTTTTCTGTTGTCAAGCTTACCAATTCGGGTCCCAACAGTTTTGCTTCTCCTACCTCATTCCAACATACTGGAGAGCCACACTTCCTTCCATACAAAGCCTCGAAGGGAATCATGCCTATACTTGCTTGGTAACTATTGTTGTAGGAAAATTCAACCAATGGCAAGTACTTATCCCAACTTCATTTGAAGTCTAGTACACAAAGTCTCAAAAGATCTTCGAGGGTATGAATCGTCCTTTCCGATTGTCCGTCCGTTTGAGGATGGTATGCAGAACTGAATCGTAGCTCAGTGCCCATAGCTTTTTGTAGACTGATCCAAAAGCGTGAAGTGAATCTAGGATCTCGATCAGAAACTATGAAAACTGGCATGGCATGCAATCTCACAATCTCATTTATGTACATATCGGCAAGACGTTCAAGTGAAAAGTTTTGTCGTATAAGCAAGAAATGAGCGGATTTGGTCAATCTATCTACGATCACCCAAATTGCATCTAAGCCTTGAGAAACTTTGGGAAGACCCGTTACGAAGTCCATATTGATGTGTTTTTACTTCCATTCGGGAACTTCAAGTGGTTGTAATGGACCCTTAGCTACTTGATGTTCTGCCTTAACACGTTGACAAGTTAGGCACATTGAGATAAACTCTGCAATCTCCCTTTTCATATTGTTCCACCAAAATGTATGTCGAAGATCTCGATACATTTTGGTACCTCCTAGGTGGATTGCAAACGGCATGTTGTGTGCCTCCATCATGATTTTATGCTTCAATTCTGGATTGTTAGGAACACAGAGTCGAGAGTTGACTCAAAGTATTCATTTCTCATCGATTCTTGCTTCGGGAATGGCACATTCTTGCACTTCTTCATCATGTTTATCAGTTCCGAATCGGTAGCTTGAACAGCTTTAATTTTATCGATTAAAGCTGGTTCTACTCGCACGTGAGCAATCTTCGAGTGGGTCCCTGGTGTCTTTAGCTCTATCTCCATCTTTTGCAAGTCATACAAAATACGCTTTTGTGTTGTCAGCAGTGCACTTGTACTCGTATAAGATCTTCTGCTCAAAGCGTCAGCTACAACGTTCGCCTTTCCTGGGTGATACTGGATTGTGTGGTCGTAATCCTTCAACAGCTCAAGCCAACGTCGTTGTCGCATGTTGAGTTCCTTCTGGGTGAAGAAATACTTGAGACTTTTATGATCCGTATAGATATCCACTTTCTCTCCGTACAAGTAATGTCTCCAGATCTTCAACGCGAAAACAACTGCGCCAACTCTAGATCATGAGTAGGATAATTTTTCTCATAATTTTTGAGTTGTCGAGAGGCATAGGCTATAACATTTCCATGTTGCATAAGGACACAGCCTAGACCTTTGCCTGAAGCATCACTATATATGACGAATTCTTCTGATCCTGATGGAATGGTCAGAACAGGAGCTGAAATAAGTCTTCTCTTGAGTTCTTGAAAACTTTCCTCACATTCCTCGCTCCATACGAAATTAGTGATTTTTCGAGTAAGCTGAGTTAATGGAGTGGCGATTCGAGAAAATCCTTCTACGAATCTCCGATAATAACCAGCTAAACCCAGAAAGCTTCGGACTTCGGTTACTGTCTTGGGTTGTTCCCAATTTAGTATTGCTTCAATCTTCGCAGGGTCAACCGATATTCCCTGTCTAGAAATCACATGCCAAAGAAACGTGACTTCCTCAAGCCAGAACTCATATTTCTTCAACTTGGCATATAATTTGTTCTCACGGAGCTTTTGGAGTATCAATCTCAGGTGTTGTTCATGATCCCCACGACTCTTGGAGTATATGAGGATGTCATCAATAAAGACAACCACAAAATGATCCAAATATTCTTTGAATATTCGGTTCATCATGTCCATGAAAGTTGCAAGAGCATTGGTTAGTTCAAAAGGCATGACTAAGAACTCATAATACCCATAACGAGTTCTGAAAGGAGTCTTTGGAATGTCCTATGCTTTAACCTTTAACTGATGATATCCAGAACGGAGATAAATCTTTGAGAAATGTTGAGTACCATGTAATTGATCAAACATGTCATCGATTCGAGGTAACAGGTACCTATTTTTGATGGTGACATGGTTCAATTCTCGGTAGTCAATGCACAATCTCATACACCCGTCTTTCTTCTTCACAAATAAAACAGGAGCACCCCAAGGTGATGCACTCGGATGAATGAAACCAGTATCCAACAATTCCTGTAGTTGAACTTTTAACTCTTGAAGTTCAATGGGAGCCATTCGCTATGGGGCTTTGGAAATGGGCTTAGTACCGGGTTCAAGATCGATACAGAATTCAATTTCTCGGTTTGGGGGTAAGCCAGGAAGTTCCTCAGGAAAAACGTTAGTAAACTCATTAACAATGGGAATATCATTCATATCATTCAAGTTTGACGTGTTTTTGTTCAAATCAGTGATATGAGCTAAAAAGGCTTGACATCCGTTTTTTAATAAACGAATGACTTTATGGCTAGAAATAACAGTTACAGATTTCAATGGTTTAGTTGCTTGAATTTGCATGACTGGTTGATTAGGAATATAAAAACTTATAATCTTATGAAAGTAATCAATTTTAGCATGATCAGTAATCAATGTTCCTACATTCAAATCGATTCGTTAGATAATAAAATCTAATTTAGGTAGGACACACTAGTGATTGATTATATTCGTCTCTCCCCTCCTAGTTCTAACCCCAGATCTCCATTAAAGACCATATACCTAAGCTCTGATACTAACTATGACACCCCCAAATCTGGGCCAACACAGCCCAAACTTGAGTTGTCAAAAGACTACAACAAAATTATTACAAGGTAGAACAACGTTCAACATTACAGTGTATAATAATACACAACTAAGTCTTCGCTATTATTGCCACACTATTTTACAACACGTGAAGACTACGATAGCTATCCCTCGGACTATCACTCCATTCCCCGGCTAGACCCAGTTACGTTCTCATCTCCTGTTGAAAAACAATGGAACAAAAAGAAAGGGTGAGCTCAAATAGCCCAGTAAGAAATATCATGACTAAGATAATGACGAATAAATTATCATTAGCCTTCAACAGTTGAGTTCTTGATAGAATACAATAGACTACATGGTTTAAATCAAAAACTGCAGTTAAATTCTCGAACAACGTTCAGATCAATAATAGCAGCGGAATGAGCAATCTATTAGAAGAATAATGCAGACTATAATGTCCACTCACTTCTCTTTTTAGGAAAAACATCATCAACTTTTATCATCTGAAATACCATTAGTCAAGATAATACAAATTCACAGTTCCTGGTCATAATCATGCAGATCAACAGTTCATATTTGCACTACGGGCTAAAGACATTCAATATAACACCAACGGTCATGATTATACCAGATTTAGCCTTTGGTCATAATCATACCAAACAACAGTTTATCTTTACACTACGGGCCAAAGATATTCAATATAACACTAACGGTCATGATTATACCAGATTCAACCTTTGGTCATAATCATACCGAACAACAGTTCATCTTTGCACTGCGGGCCAAAGAGAACATTCACCACGTGCCACAAAGACACCGAACAAATGTATCGCCTTTAACCTACTATATCGCCTTTAACTTATCATTTGTTCAACAATTATATCGCATCTGTGCCCCCGACCACAGATATTCACAGTAGCTTGATTCTTGATGATTAGAATGATATAAATGATGAACAGAAGAAACAGGATAAACAATAAGTATCAGAAGTTTACTTTGTACAAATTCAAATAATGTCCAAATTATCAACATAATGTGGAGTGAAATTCAAAAATGATATTAAAGATCCACAATTCAGAATAATGGTTACAGTTCAATAGAAAGGTTCACGTAAATAAGAAGGTTCAATTGAAATGAGGAAGTGCAACTATTATGGAACATATAATATTTTCAGGAATTATAGAAGCAATAGTTCCATAATAAGTTTTGATTTAGGTGTATGAAAGAAAATAATATCCCTTACCATAACAGGATTGATTAACAAAAGGTGAAGGAAATTAATATCCCTTACCATAGTAAGTTTGAATAATAGAAGATGAAAAAGATGGTATCCCTTATGAGTATAAAGGAAAATAATATCACTTACGAATATGAAAGAAAATGATATTACAAACGAATATGGAATAAAAGTGTCATGTAATAATTCGTGTAAATAAATTATTTCCACAAGAGACAAATAAGAAATGAATACAAAGAGTAATTCACCAAACATGCGGTAATTCGCGTAGTCAGGTTATTCTCAGAGATTAATAAGGAATGAATACGAAAGGTTATTCACCAACAGGCGGTAATCCGCGCCGTAAGGTTATTCCCACGATTTAATAAAAATTGAATACGGAGAGTTATTCACCAAACAGGCGGTAATCCGCGCAGTAAGGTTATTCTCAGAGATTAATAAAGAATGAATACAAAAGGTTATTCACCAACATGCGGTAATCCGCGCCGTAAGGTTATTCCCACAATTTAATACATGAAAATAAATGGCACATCTTATGAGTAAGAAAGAAACGATATTATTTTTGAGAATCAAATAATGATAATCCCTTACCGTAGTAAGTTTAAATAATAGAAAATGAAAGAAGATGACATTCCTTACCTTAACACATGACTGGATATTGATTTAAATGAGGTTAATCAACCTATATATTTATAATATAATTAGTAATTACCACATATAAATTTCAAAGTGTATGATAATTCGTATAGTATGAACTATCAAAATTATATATATTTAACATAATTTTTGTAGTATAATATAATTACTTAAAAATAGTTTTTAAAATAATATTCCAAAATAAATCTTTCAAAGAAAGCTTTTAAAAATGAATCTTCTAAAGGAAGATTTGTGAATATCGTGAAAAATAGGAATTTATGAAATTACTACTCTTTAATAAAAGACTTACTTGAAAAATTTCTGCACTCCTTTTGGCTTTCAAACACCCAAGATAACCTTACTATTCTTAGAGAAAACTCATAAAATTCTTATAGAAAAATTTTATGCTTTTGGTGTGATTTTTCTATTCAGCTGAGCAAGCTATTTATATGAGAAAAGAAATTACTATGCATGGTAGGTGGGCTGAAAAAAATTTCAGCAGAGGCTGCTGCGCAGCCTCCACCAACCCATTCCCAGCAAACACATTTCTCACATTTCATGTGGGCCCCACCAATGGGTCCACATGTTTCTTACTATTCACGTTACTATTTACATAAAATAATAATTAGTTTTTATTAAATTTTTTTCTTCCTGTGGGTCCTGCATATAAAATAAAATAATACTACAACAATAATTCAACAATAATGTAATAAACACGTTACATATTATTATTTATTATTAATTTAATAATATGAGACATTGTGTCATTTATCAGACCAATAATATGAGACACTGTGCAATACCGTGTGCTACTGTATAGTACCGTGTGCTACAGAAAAATACCATAAATTATCGTATGCTACTATTCTTTTCTCACCGGTATTTTAACAGTTAACATCGTTGACTGTTTTTATTTAGAAATGTTACTTCTGTCGTTTTCTATATCCGACAAATATTCCGTTGTGGGGTCCACCAATAATTAGTTATTTCGGCGCCGTCGTACGACCTGAATATTCCCCGACAAAACGAATATTTCCCGACAAAACGAATATTTCCCGACAAAACAAATATTGTCCGACAAAATAAAATTTGCACATAACATCCTTAACTTTCAATTTCGTCAATTTAACCACTTACTGTTTCATGAAAAATATATATGAAGAAAAATTAAATTTTATATTTCATAAAATTCGGGGTCTTACAAAACTAAAGAGCTAAAACAACCACATCAACTGAAAGCACAAGAAAAGACAAAGGTGTAGCCCTTAAAGCTACAAAGAAGACCCTATAGAAGATGAAAGTGAAATTGAATATGATTATGAAGACTTGTAGTTGTTAGCCAAGAGACTAAGAAAGTTCATGAGAAAATGGAAAAGCAGCTATAAAAGAGATTTAACAATAATAATTATAACAAATGAGATTCCTCAAAAGACTTGTGCTGCAACTGCAACAAGACAGGTCACTTCATTGCTGACTGTAACAAGCCTTTAAAAGAGGAGCTTAAGAAGAATTGCTCCAGGTCAAAGTGTGGGTATAAACATTAATATTAACAACAACAGTGCTTCTAGTTCACATAGAAGCATTGTGTTTGTGAAATCAACATAATTAGATGAGTTAAATATTCCAATATCTATTATTTCTACTAATCCAATTGTGATCATAGAGAACAATCGATCACGCACTAGCCTGAGATTTAAGAAATCGTAAGGTAAGGCTAAATATGCATTCAAACCTCAAAAGATCATAGAGTCGGCTAACACACACTCTACGGACCAACCAAACAAGAATTGTAGAGTAGACTTTCACCCTACAAACTTTCAAAATCGTAGACCAGTGTGGAAACAAAAACAATATGAACCTAGAAATGAGGTTACATGTTCACTAGCCCCACGTGTGTCCTGGAAGAGAAGAATCCAAGCACACATACACACAAGCATGTAATATATCAAATGTTATAATTATCATTACTATGGACATATCGATACCTTGTGTGATTATAATATATATTATGTGTATACAAGACACAAAGTAAGGCAAATTTGGGTACCAAAGAGAACTAATCCATCATGACCCAAACAAGTATGGGTACCAAAATGAAGTATAATCTTTTTTGTAGGTCAGAAGATCCACTAATTCAACATGGTATCTAGATAGTGGATGCTAGAGGTACGTGACAGGCAACAGAGCTCTCTTGTTAAGATTCAAAGAGGAAGATGGATATTCAGTTATCTTTGGAGATAAAAACTTTTAAAAAAAACCCCAAAGGATATAACATTATAGGAAATGGTGCTGTCTCATTTAGAAATGTTACATATGTTAAAGAATTGAAACACAACTTTTTGAGCATCAACCAACTGTGTGATAAGGAATACCAAGTAATCTTCCTCAACAAGCAATATTAAGTAAGATACCTGGAAACAAACTCAATCAAGATAACTAGAACAATGAATGAAAATATATATGTGGCAGACCAGTCAAAGCTGAGCTCAACCGAATCAATTTGCTTCTTTACCAAAGGTTTAAAGGATATAACTGGCTATAGCACAGCAGGTTGTCACACCTTAACTTCAAGAACATGTCTAAGTTAGTTTATAAAGATTTGGTCTCTAGGCTGCCTAAGCTGAACTTCACCAAAGAGAAGTCTTGCAAAGCTTGTCAGCTAGAAAAGCAAATTAAAGTCTTATTCAAAAACAAGACAGTCAACTCCAATAATATGTCCTTATAACTTCTACACATAAATGTGTTTTGGCCTATACCACTCTTAGCTTTAGAGAAAAAAGATATACTTTAGTTATAGTGGATGATCATAGCAGATTCATATGAGTATTTTTTCTGGGCTCTAAGGATGAAACCAGCTCAAATTTAATCAAGTTCTTCAAGTTGGTTAAGAATAAGAAGGGTAAGAATATAAAAGCTATAAGGAGTGACCATGAAATAGAGTTCGACTTTTATGAGGTGAACAAGTTATGTGAAGACAATGGTATTCATTACAACTTTTCTGCACAAAGAACTCTTCAACAAAATAAAGTAACTGTGAGGAAAAATAGAACACTCATAGAAGTAAAAAAGACACTTATGGCAGCTGCAAGAATGCCAGAGTACTTTTGGGTAGAAGTTATCAACACTGCTTGCTACTTTACTCAGAACATATCTCTCATTCATTTTACGCTCAAGAAAACACCCTACGAACTTTGGAAGGGAAGGAAGCCTAATCTTGGTTACCTCCACATTTTTTGTTGTACGTATTATATCTTCAACAACGATATGAGTTATCTTACTAAATTCTAACCAAAGTCAGATGAAGCTATTTTCTTTGGATACTCTATTGATAGGAAATTGTATTGTATTTTTAACAAAAGATTGTTAAATATTAAAATTTCAATTCTTGTTACCTTTGATGAGACTAACAATCTTGTGCCAAGTGACAACAGTATTTAATGAAATTGTAGAATAGGAAGACCCTACGATCAATAACACAACGGTCGTAGAGTCAGAAGCTGTTGAATAAATAGACCTTACGATTCACAATCCAGCAATCGTAGAGTCAGATAAAGAAATCGTAGAACATATCATTCTAGATTTTAAAACTCTACGAATTGAAGATCCTTCTTTATTAGAATCTGTTGAACCGAATCTTGAAATTCTCAAACAAGGAGATGTGAGGACTGAAATCCTAATTGGAAGAAAATGGGCAAAGAATCACATATAGAATTTAATTATTGGTGATTTAAATGTAAGAGTTAGCACATGATATACCACTCACAATGAATGCTTCTACTTGAGCTTTTTATCTCAAATGAAACCAAAGCAGATCGGTGAAGCTTTTTAAGACTCAAGCTAGATTGAAATAATGTAAGATAAATTGAACTAGTTTGAAAGAAACAAGGTCTAAAGACTAGTCCCAAGAATAAAAGATTATCTAATAATCGGTACCAAATAGGTTTTTACAAATAGGTTTTTAGAAATGATGGTGTGATCATAGTGAACAAAACTAGATTAGTTACAAACGAGTACTCACAAGAGGAAGGAATTGACTACGATGAGACTTTTGCACTAGTAGCTAGACTAGAAGTAATCAAAATGTTCTTTGCCCATGTTTCTCATATGAAATTTAAAGTATTCCAGATGGATGTCAAGAGTGCTTTTTTGAATAATGAACTTCAATAAAAGGTTTATGTGGAACAATCTCCTGGTTTTGTTGATCTTACTCATTCTAATTCTATGTATTGACTAGATAAAACATTATATGGATTAAAACAAACATATAGGACATGATATGACACATTAACAATGTTTTTTTATTGAAAAACATTCACTAGTAATAGATTAAACACAATATCGTTCCTTAAGAAGCACAATGATAAGACATTATTAGTACATATTTATGTGGATAATATAATTTTTGATTTTACTAACGAAAAGGTATTTGAGAGATTTGCCAAGCTTATATAGAGCAAATTTGAGATGAGCATTATAGGTGAGTTGATCTTCTTTCTTGGACTACAAGTGAAACAGACTGATGAAGGTATCTTCATTAACCAAGCCACGTATATTAAAGACTTACTTAAGAAGTATGACTTGAAATCAGTCACTCCCATAAAGATTCCAATGGCTACTGCAACAAAGCTAGACAAAGATGAACAAGATAAAAGTGTTGATATAACTTAATATAGATGTATGATTGACTCCCTCTTATGTTTAACTGCTAGTAGGCCAGATATTATATTTTTTACATGTATATGTGCTAGATTTCTAGCTAATCCTAAGGAATCACATTTGATATCTGTTAAGAGAATATTTAGATATCTCAATGGTACTCCTAATTTTGGACTTAGGTATCCTAAGGAGTCTTTCTTTAATCTAATAGGTTATTCAGATATTAACTTTACATGATGTAAAATCGACAGAAAGAGTACTAGTGAGACTTACCCTTTGCTAGGGAATAAACAGGTCTTATGGTTTAGCAAGAAGCAAAATTTGTATCAACTTCAACTGCTGAAGCTGAGTACATTGCTGCTTGAAGCTGTTATGCTCAAATTCTGTGGATAAAGAACTAGTTAGCTGACTTTAAGTTTGATTTCAAGTTTATTCCTATATATTATGATAACACTAGTGTAGTAATAATAACTCATAATATTGTTCTGCATTTTGGGACTAAACACATAGATATAAGGCATCACTTTATTAGGGATTATGTTCAAAATAGAAATATCGTTTTACATTATATCCCAATAGATGATCAATTAGCTGATGTGTTTACAAATTTTTTAGATGAATCTAGATTTAATAAGTTAATAAGTGAATTAGGCATGTTAAATTTAAGTTGCTGACATATGCGTGCCTTCTAAAACTAACCATGCAGGAACACAATCATAAAATAAAGCCTTTGTGTAAAGGATGGTAAAATTGTTGAGTTAACAGACTTTACAAAGGAACACTCTATGAACAAAGTACAAATGGTGAGTGGATTCAAGCGCATGGTGATCCAAGAAATCATAAGTGTGACAACGAAGGTTAAATATAAAAAGAAATCTGTTGCAATTACGTGCAACAATTGTAACAAATGTGGCTTCTAATAGAATTTTACCAAGTGTCCCACTCGTTCAAATTGGAGGAAAATTTTAAATAATTTTTTTGGTTTATTTTTTAAGTTTTAAATAACTTTTCAGTTTATTTCTTTGCTCTTTAATTTTTTTAGTTTATTTTTATTAATAGCTTTAAATTATTCAAAAAAAATTGGACTATAATTAGCCTCAAATATTTAGTTTTTCTTTCTTTACCAGTTCATCTGCAATTAATTCTTTTTTTCCCTAATTTTTTTTAAGTCTCCAAAATCTTAACTGAACTTCCTTTATCTGTTTTAGTAAAAATCCTTCTCCGAAATTATGTCAATAAACCAAGTGATTCCATAAAATTAGATTTGCTTCGATAAATTTAAAGGAGTAGAGTCACTCTTCCGTACAATTCTCAACCTTATACGCACTGCTGGTTTTAAGTATATGTTGAACGAAGACACCATAATATACTCCAAGCTACTTGAGGAGTTCTATATGAATAGAAAGCTTATTGATAGGATGATTATGACAAACGTCAAAGGTATTAAACTCACTTTCGAACCCATAGAAGTCTGCTACACTATAAACATGATAGATGAATGAGCAATTGACTTCTCTGCAGTGGACAAGAAGGTTGGACTAGATTTTACGGGGTATAAGAAGAAGAACTCCGATGTCAAAGGGCTGCTGAAGAATGACTTTTCCCGATATTTTAAGTTTTTGGTTAATATACAAAGATTTTAACCACAATTTCATAAATGATCTCCAACTACAGATTATGACAGCAATCATTATGAAGGTTAACATCAACTACAGAATAGTTTTTTTTTTAATGGATTGCTAAGTGGGTATAAGATATAGAAAAGAGAAGGAATGATGGAAAGCTCTTGCCAAAGATGTTCTTCGACAGATTAATTAACATCTTGTTTAAGAAGAAGATGAAGCATGAAATAGGGGAAAAGGATAGAGAACTCATGTTTCAGGATCAAACGCTTACCACCGTGCCAAATGTTATAGCTGTTAGTAGAGACACAACTTTATTTCCTTAAAGCAGTGTGGGGCAGAGCCCCACGCTAAGTAACGGGCGGACATGAGGGGTTGTACCTAGGGCTACAAATGATCTAATGTGATCTGAATTTTGTTGAACTTGAACCAAACTCGAAAACTATTAGTCGAACTCGAACATGCTCGTATTACATTATCGAACCAACATGTATGTGCGAGTTCGGATCGTTAGTTGTTCGCGAATATGTTCGAGCTCACAAACAGTTCACAAATATAGTCGAACTTGAACATGTTCACGAACATCTAAACATTCACGAATGGAAACTCATTTGCGAACAACTTATGAACATATTCAAACTTGATCAAGTTCACGAACATTTGAATCAACTATTTGTATTTAGATTTTAAAAACACTAAACATGTAAGAAATACAATTCGAACTAACATCTCACGAACTACTCGCGAACCAATTGAACCGAACCGAATCTAATCCGAATTGTTCATGAACAAAAATGAACCGAACCACATAGTTTACGAACATGTTTGATCGAGTAATAGAACGTGATACTATGCACGAACTAGACTTGATAAGTTAAGTAAATTAAACCAAACTCGAGCCAATCGAACCTGTTCGCGAACGATTCAGTTCGTTCGTAGGCCTAGCTGTACTATGTGCTAATGGGTCGGGATGTTAAGCCCCGTTCCTTTAATCCCGCGAGGGAACAAAAGGATTATGGGGCCCTCAACCCTAATAATCCCACTGGAACTACTTCTGAGGCAGCTCAAACCCGTGACCTCGCTCTGATACCACATTTTAGGATCAAACGCATACTACAGTGCCAAAAGTTATAGCTGTTAGTAAAGGCGAAACTTTATTTCCTTAAACCAGTGCAGCGCATAGCCCTATGCTAAGCGGTGGATGGATATAAGAGGTTGCACCATATGCCAACAGATTAGGATGTTAAGCCCCGGGCCTTTATTCCTACGAACGCCCAGAAGGATTAATGGTGCCCTTAACCCCAGCATCTTGAATGTCAATAAGAGGATTACACAAAAGTTGTTTAATAACTGAAAAAGAAATCTAGTCGAGATCTTCAAGTTAAAGAAGTATGTTGAGAGTGAAAAGACTATGATGGAGGTCTAGAAGCCTACTCAAGTTTCAAGGGAAAGAAAGGCTGCTAAAGAGAATGAGGAAGAATCTCAGGGTTTCGCAACCCTTAAGACTTCAGCAAATGTGGCTCCAATCACTGAAGAGCCAAAGAAGAAAAAGAAAAAGGTAACGGCCACTTGCCTCAAGGCTAACAATACGGTCTGAAAAAAAAAGAAAAAGAAACAAGAAGAAAAGAATAGTAAAGAGGCTATTCCTGAACGGTCAGCCACCATTATTATTGTAACAATTGAACTATTTGTTCATCCGACGTGAAATGTTAAGAGGATGAGGAAGGTCACCACTAAGCCTCTTAAAGTCTCAACTCAAGAAGTCCTGGCTAAAATAATAGAAGGGTATAATGAAGTCAACGCTTAAGAGTTTATGGAAACTACAGGTGAAGCAGGCATTAATATGGAAAAATAGGTTGCTAAGCAAGCCAAGAAAAAGAAAAAGAAAAAAAAATAATGACTAGAAAAATAAGCCAGCCTGTAAGGCCCGAAGAAACCGAAGGGAAGGAAAATGAAGTTAATACTAATTGAAGAATAAGAACAAAATGAAGACTCTGTCTCTGACTTGTTGATCGTAGAGTTGCTTGTTGACGAAAAGATAGCTAGGACGACCACTGCACTTGAGCTAATTAAAGGCGAATAAATGGTTGGAAAGGCTGATATGCCTAAGCTAAATGAAGATGAACAAATGGCTGGGACAACTGACATGTCCGAGCCTATTGAAATTGATTCAATATCTTAGGGGGGGTCACCAACTAAGGGGGAGGATTTAGCTGAAGAAACGTCGAGTCAAAATGTGGATGAAAAAAGGGTGCACACCGATACTAAAAATTGTAGAGTGGATGATTCTTTTACCATCTATTGCCTGTGTTTTCTCTTTTTCGAGCCTTCATTCTTCAAGACTTCAACTGGATTTTCTGGGTGTTATTTCCAAAATCACAAAGAGACCTAGAAGGGGGGTTGAATATATCCTTTAAAAATTTTAGATTTAAAGAATATTTACCTAATTAAATAATTAGTTAACTTATTTAATTATACGTAGTAGAATATGTATTTTTGAAAACCATTTAAAGATTAAGTAAAACACCACAGTTCTAAATTTAGTGAAATATTGCGAAAATAAGTCTCGGTTGATATTGTAAGTATATGGTAGTTTATAAGGCAGTTAAGTAAAGCATTAAATAAACACAGAATTTTTAGGTGGTTTGGAGCCTAAAATACTCTTAGTCCTATCTTCAACTCTGAGAGCAGGGAAGATCCACTAAGGATGATTGTTACAAAAACTTAGGTTAACTAAAAACCAATTATAACGATATTAATCACTGAGAAACATATAAGACATTAAGTCTTAAAAAGTCACTAAGACTTTATCTCACTAAGAGAATTAATTCACTAAAAATCAAGTAAGTCACTAAGACTTGTCTAACAATGATCACTAAGATAAAGAATGGTTTGATTAAAGGTTGATTGAGGTGTTGTTAAGTGGCTTAATGTATTTATCTAAATGACTTAGTAGCTAAACAATGATGAGAAACTTTTAGATTGTAAGGAGGAGCTTTTCAGAGCACTTGAAATTTTCTTTTGTTAATTGAATCGTTGGTTTTTGCATCTGAAGCGGTAATCCTTTTATAAACTTTATTTAAAATCTTTCAGTTTGGAAGTTATCATTGCTCCATTCTTCCTAAAACACCTGTCATTGCTTGATTGTTCTGGTTCTTTGAAGTTGTCTGATAAACAGTGAAGTGTCACTATCAACAGTAAACTATTTGTTTGCAGTGGTAGACACATGTCCTTTGCTTATGTTAAAAATAGTTGTTTAGATAAGGCTCTGAATTAAATCCTTATCCTTTATGCCAATACACTAGGAAACCTTTAGGATGATTGTGTATTAAAGGAGTCCTCAATCCTTTGTTGCAGATTAGCTATTGCCATGTTAAGATTTGTATTCTATGATTTTGGTAGCTCTACAATCTTGCTTTACATCTGGTGTCACTCTATGATTTCAGAGTTCCTTCAGTCTACTATGTGATCTTGAGTCATTCTACGATCTTAGAATTACTATGCTTTACTTTGCGATATTAAGTCACTATACGATCTTAGAGTTACTCTGCTTCATTCTGCGATCTTAAAGTGTCTTCTCTTTCTGCTTGATGACTTTGCTAGACTTTATTGGTTCACTCTGTGATCTCAGAGTAAACAAGTTTTTTGCTCTACGATATTAGACAGTCTATTATATTACATGTCTTCACTTTACAAAATGGATCAACCTAGTAAGTTTGATCTCTAAGTTCTTCTACAAAATATTTTCATTCATAATGACTGTAGAATATTACTTGTTGATTACACATATAAATTAAGCTTTTTTTGTCATTATAAAATTAAATAGTTAAACATAAATGCACTAACACTACACATACAAACGATTCATATATATATGAGTAGTTCCTTAGCACTACCTAGGGGTGTGCAAATCAATAAGGTACAAACGGTTTTTTACCGGAACCGGACATACCGAACCGAACGGTTCGGTAAATTTAATGATTGGTATGGTAGGGTAAAAAAAAATCGGTAAAAATCGATTTTTCGGGATAGGTACGGTATTTAGTTTTTAGCATTCGGCATGTGCCGGACCGGACCGAAATATACCGGTTACCTATATATATATTACGTTAGCATAATAAGCATATATATAATATATTACTCCCAAGTCCCAGTTTAAAGTTTTGTTCTTTTCTTAAAAAAATATCTCATTCTCTCTCATCCTCTCCTCTTTCACATCACATACCCCAATCTGCCACTCCATCCATCTCTTAGATCTTTCCTCTCCATGACTCGTTTATCTTATTTGTAATTGCATGTGGGGATTTTCGGCACCGAATCTCCACTCTGATTAGTAATCTCATCGCCGGAGCAACCGTTACGTGGTGATGCACGACTATGGCAGTCTCGTTTAATCGACCGGGGTTGTGATTACTACCTATGTGTAGCTTCTTAAAAATATTCTTCCTCGTTCCCACAGTCCACAACTTCCACAGAACAACCTCTCTCTAGATTTTCTCTCTCTATATCTACCACCTCCTTCATGGTGTTGAACAGAATAGATAAGGCTTTGTTTGGATGCATAAATATTACAAGGAGTTAAGGCTTCGGTATAAAACAGGTGTTTACCGGAACCGTCCCGGCACCGTACTGGCTCACCGGTACGGGAAACCGGTTTAATCGGTACCGGTTTCGGTATCCTATTTTGAACGAAGTCGGTAATCGGTACGGGACGATACGGGTCGGTTCGGGACGGTAAATTACCGATGAACAGGCCTAGCACTACCCCCTCAATTTAAGTTTGCCAAAAGAAAGATCGAATATGAGAATGAAGATGAATCCTCCGTTGGCACATTTCAAAGGTTTGCATATGTTTATCCCTACTTTTTTAAAAATGGTACACTTTCATAACCAAATAACCCTTCCAATTTTCACCTAATGATTATAAAGTCCTAAAACTCTACGATTGATATAACATATACACACTCTCCCAATCATTTTATGATCGTAGAGCCTTTAAGTTCGCCGGTCGTATAATGTTCTGACCCTAGCCTTTCTACATCTAACCCTATACATGCAGACATACCCTCCTCTTCTCATACCTATACAAATATTCCTTCAACCTCTAACACACAAAAACATACATAGCTTATACTTCACATACCCAATGATGATTCATCTTTTGAAAGAATCAACATTGGAAATAAAGAAGACTTTGAAGCCATTTTGCAAGCACTACTCTCCATTTTGCTTGCACTAATGCATGAAGTAGTTAAAAAAGTACAGTGCTGGATTTGAGGATACTACTTAAGGAGTATAGAAAAGACTCACCCATGTCGCAAAGACTGCTACCAAGGTACTTGACCATATGACTGCAAAGTTTGGTAAGCACATGAAAGTTCTTGTGGATGCAATACAAGAAAACTTAATAAAAATGGATAAGTTGTACTTCAAGAAGATCGACAAAAATGCATAAACAGTCAAAATTTTACAAGACACAAATGAAACATCATTAAAGCTTCTGACAGACAAGATCTTCGAGATAAGTAGAAACAACCTAGATCCCAAAGGTCGTGTCATGGATTCTCTCCAATGTACAAATACTACAATGACCATGGTCCACGAACAACGACTGACTTCAAACAAGATAATTCAAGATGTCCAAGAGGATGTCACGCTAACAAATAATGAACTCCAGGAAATGGTCAACACCATTAAGGAGTTAAATGATGAAGTAGCCCAACTTTGTCAAGATGCTGCTAAAAAGGGGGAAAATAGTCAAGTTCAAAAATCATCAACAACTCATCTTATTCTTTCTGGACCTCCTGGACCTGTTCGTCAAGTCATCCCTCTGCCTTCAAGTGCCAAACCATCAGCGTCGTCGAGTAGGGTGACTCTTACTGGCAAAAGGGTCCCTGCAATTGTGACCTTTAGTATGACAATTGAAATCAGCAAGGGGTGCACATTGTACGGAAAGAACATATAAATCTTCCTCCTCTCGAGCCACCAAAAATAATTGAAGAAATGAGAAAGAGAGAGGAAGAAGAGAAAAGGCTTTACGACAGGAGAAAAGAAGAAGAAAGAAGAGATCCTCCCAAAAGTCATTCATCTAAAGGCCAAGTAGTAGAAAATAAGTAACTTTGTATATTACTTGCATTTTTATTTTTTTTTGTTATTCTCTTGTAAACAAAAAAATTATTATTATTCATCAATAAATTCATTATTTTTTCCAAACAATACAGTTACTTGCAAAGATGAACTGTTGATTTGCATGATTATGATCAGGAACTATGAATTTTTATTATCATGACTAATGATACTTCAGATGATAAAAGTTGATGATGTTTTTACTAAAAAGATAAGCGAGTGGACATTATAGTCTGCATTATTCTTCTAATAGATTGCTCATTCCGCTGCTATTATTGATCTGAACATTGTTTAAGAATTTAATTACAGTTTTTGATATAAACCTTGTAGTCTATTGTATTCTATTAAGAACTCAACTGTTGAAGGCTAATGATAATTTATTCGTCATTATCTTAGTCATGATATTTCTTACTGGGCTATTTGAGCTCACCCTTTCTTTTGTTCCATTGTTTTTCAACAGGAAATGAGAACGTAGCTGGGTCTAGCCGGGGAATGGAGTGAGAGTCTGAGGGATAGCTATTATAGTCTTCACGTGTTGTAAAATAGTGTGGCAATAATAGTGAAGACTTAGTTATGTATTATTATTCCCTGTATTGTACTACCTTATAATAATTTTGTTGTAGTCTTTTGACAACTCAAGTTTGGGTTGTGTGGGCCCAGATTTGGGGGTGTCACAGTTGGTATCAGAGCTTAGGGATATGGTCTTTAATGGAGATCTGGGGTTAGAACTAGGAGAGGAGAAACGAATATAATCAGTCACTAATGTGTCCCACTTAAATGAGATTTGTTATCTAACGAATCGATTTGAATGTAGGAACATGAAGTGATGAGTCAATTTGTTTAAACTAACATTTATTTTGTGACCACAGTTAAGTATGGCATCTGGAAATCAGGAGGTTAACTATGAAATGACCGAAACAAATGTAGCTGCAAAACAAGAGGCGACGAATAATCTTCTTACAAACTCAGAGTTGAATCATTTGCCTAAGGCAAAAATTATGCGTGTTCTATCCAGTAAGGATGAAGGTGAAAGCTCTGCTACAGTCGTTCCAGATCCATTCTTAGAAGCAATTAAAGGAAGTAAGGAACTTGCGGAAATTATTGCCTTTAATTTACTCACTAATTGGGAGAGTCATATCACCTGGTTATGCTCTATAACAAAGGATCAGAATATATAGACTTTTCATATTAGTCTTAGGGATTTATGGTGTTCCAGCTATGATTTTCAAGATTATTTAAAAACGATGCTTTTATACTTTTTGGCGTTACAATTTAGAGGAATTCAGGTTAAGTTAGTCACTATCGTGGAAACTACAGTCTATCGAAAATACTATTCTTATAGAAATCATTGGTACGTTACTACTGATGAAGTTGAGGAATCCGAGAAACAGTTCGTTAGAGAATTATTTAGTGGTATTCCCATGGTTGAAATACGTGAAGATCCGAATGAAGTCCTCGGGATTCGATTTGACGATAACAGTCAAGAAACCGAATGAGGTGATAACCGGTAAACTATTCATAAATTCTCGTGAAGTCTATGCCTTGTTAGATACTTGTTCTACCCATTCTTTTATCTCACATGCATTTGCTCAACGTTTAAACTTGATCCTTGAAAACTTAGACCTTGTCTTATCAGTTAAAATCCCATTGGGAGAAATATCTATCACATCTACTGTCTATAAATCTTGCCTAGTTCAAATCAACAACCTCACATTATCTGTTGATCTTATTTCTTTGGAGATGCATGAATTTGATGTGATTTTAGGAATTGATTGGTTGACTACCCATCATGCTAAAATTGATTATTTTCATAAGATTATTAGTTTTCATATTCCTAATCAACCTGTCATGTAAATTCAAGCAACTAAACCATTGAAATCTATAACTATTATTTCTAGCTATAAAGTCATTCGTTTATTGAAAAACGGATGTCAAGCCTTTTTAGCTCATGTCACTGATTTGAACAAAAATACGTCAAACTTGAATGATATTCCCGTTGTTAATGAGTTTTTTGACGTTTTTCCTGAGGAACTTCCTGGTTTACCTCCAAACCGAGAAATTGAATTCTGTATTGATCTTGAACCCGGTACTAAGCCCATTTCTAAAGTCTCATACCAAATGGCTCCCATAGAACACCAAGAGTTGAAAGTTTAATTACTAGATATCGGTATCATTCATTCTAGTACAAAACTTATATCGAGCGAGGAATGCGAGAAGAGTTTTCAAGAACTCAAGAGGAGACTTGTTTCAGCTCCTGTTCTGACCATTCCAATCAGGATCAGGAGAATTCGTTATAGCGATGCTTCAGGCAAAGGTCTAGGCTGTGTCCTTGTGCAACATAGAAAGGTTATAGCCTATGTCTCTCGACAACTCAAAGATTATGAGAAAAATTACCCTACTCATGATCTAGAGTTAGCAGCGGTCGTTTTCGCGTTGAAAATTTGGAGACATTACTTGTACAGAGAGAAAGTGGATATCTATACGGATTATAAAAGTCTCAAGTATTTCTTCACCCAGAAGGAACTCAACATGCGACAACGACGTTGGCTTGAACTGTTGAAGGATTACGACCACACAATCTAGTATCACCCGGGAAAGGCTAACGTTTTAGCTAACGCTTTGAGCAGAAGATCTTATGCGAGTACAAGTGCACTGCTAACAACACAAAAGCATATTCTATACGACTTGCAAAAGATGGAGATAGAGCTAAAGACACCAGGGACTCACTCGAAGATTGCTCACATACGAGTATAACCGACTTTAATCGATAAAATTAAAGCTGCTCAAGCTATCGATCCGGAACTGATGAACATGATGAAGAAAGAACAAGAAGGTGCTATTTCCGAAGCAAGAATCGACGAGATATGAATACTTCGAGTTAACTCTCTACTCTGTGTTCCTAACGATCCTGAATTGAAGCATAATGGAGGCACACAACACGCCATTTGCAATCCACCCAGGAGGTACCAAGATGTATCGAGATAATATGAAAAGAGAAATTACAGAGTTTATCTCAAGATGCCTAACTTGTCAACGTGTCAAGGCAGAGCATCAAGTACCTAAGGGTCCATTACAACCACTTAAAGTTCCCGAATGGAAGTGGGAACATATCAATATGGACTTCGTAACGGGTTTTCCCAAAGTTTCTCAAGGCATAGATGCAATTTGGGTGATCATAGATAGATTGACCAAATCCGCTCATTTCTTACCTATGCGAGAAAACTTTTCACTTGAGCGTCTTGCCATCTACAAAAAGCTATGGGCATTGAATTACGTTTTAGTTCTGCATACCATCCTCAAACGTACGGACAATCGGAAAGGACGATCCAGACCCTCGAAGATCTTTTGAGACTTTGCATACTAGACCTCAAAGGAAGTTGGGATAAGTACTTGCCATTGGTTGAATTTTCCTACAACAACAGTTACCAAGCAAGTATAGGCATGGCTCCATTCGAGGCTTTATAAGGACGCAAGTGTCGCTCTCCAGTATGTTGGAATGAGGTAGGAGAAGCAAAACTATTGGGACCCGAGTTGGTATGCTTGACGACCGAAAAGATCCAAATGATCCGACAACGAATACAGACCGCGTAAGAACGACAAAAGAGTTATGCTGATCTTCATCGGAGAGATGAGAGATTCAACGTCGGAGATCATGTATTCTTACGTGTTTCTCCATGAAAAGGAGTTACGAGATTCGGAAAGAGAGGAAAGCTTAACCCTCGATTTATTGGCCCATTTGAAATTCTCGATCGAGTAGGAACTGTAGCCTACAGACTAGCCCTACCACCAAGTATGTCTCGCATCCATAACGTTTTTTACATATCTATGTTACGTAAATATGTGAAGGACCCAAATCACGTCATTGAGTTAGAACCAGACGTTATAGCAGAGGATTTAACGTACGAGAAGGTACCTGTTAAGATCCTAGATAAGAAGGAGCAGATCCTACGCTCAAAGGTTATATCTCAAGTTAAGGTTTTATGGAGAAACCAAGATATTGAGGAGATAACCTGGGAGCTAGAATCTGAGATGAAATCTAAGTATCCTTACCTCTTTGATATGCCAGGTGCGTCAATTTCGGGGACGAAATTTCATAAGGAGGGAAGGTTGTAAGACCCCGAATTTTATGAAATATAAAATTTAATTTTTCTTCATTTTTTTTTTCATGAAACAGTAAATGGTTAAATTGACGAAATTTAAAGTTAAGGATGTTATGTGCAAATTTAATTTTGTCGGACAATATTCGTTTTGTCGGGGAATATTTGGGCCGTACGACGGCGCCGAAATAACTAATTATTGGTGGACCCCACAACGGAATATTTGTTGGATATAGAAAACGACAGAAGTAACATTTTTAAATAAAAATAGTCAACGGTGTTAACTGTTAAAATACAGGTGATAAAAGAATAGTAGCATACGGTAATTTATGGTATTTTTCTGTAGCGCACGGTATTGCACAGTGTCTCATATTATTGGTCTGATAATTGACACCGTAACTGTTGAGCATCATTTCATCAATAATTGTTACTGCATAATATTTTATGTTATCAATTCAATAATTGTTGCTACACAGTATTTTGCATTATTGATTCGATAATTGTCATTACACTGTATTTCATATCATTTACTCAATAATTGTTGGTGCACTGTAGTTTAAAATTATTAAACCTAATAATTGTCAAAGTAGCAAATATACTGTAATTTATATTATTAAATTAATAATAATCTGTAACGTGTTTATTACATTATTGTTGTAGCATTATTTTATATGCAGGACTCACAGGAAGAATAAATAAATAAATAAATAAATTAATAAAAAAAATAATTAATTTTACTATTTAAAATAGTAACGTGAATAGTAATACGTGGGACCCACTGTGGGGCCCATATGAGGAATGAAAAATGTGAGTTTTCTTTTGCTGGAGAAAGGTTGGTGAAGCAGAGGCTGCTGCAGCCTTTGTTGATTTCTCAGCTGGCGTGTATCACGCCAGTTCATCTACCGCGCATAGTAACATTTTTTCTCCTATAAATAGCTTACTTAGCAGAATAGAAAAATCACAACTAAAACATAAAATTTTTCCATAAGAATTTTATGAGTTTTCTCTGAGAATAGTAAGGTTATTTTGAGTGTTTGAAAGTCAAAAGGAGTGCAGGAATTTTTCAAGTAAGTCTTTTATTAAAGAGTAGTAATTTCATAAATTCCTATTTTTCATGGTATTCGCAAAATCTTCCTTTAGAAGACTCTTCTTTGAGAAGATTCATTTTTAAAAGTTTTCTTTGGAAGATTTATTCTGGAATATTATTTTAAAAACTTTTTTAAAGTTGTTATATTATACTACAAAAATTATGTTAAATATATATAATTTTGATAATTCATATTATACGAGTTATCATACACTTTGAAATATATATATGGTAATTACTAATTTTATTATAAATATATAGGTTGATCAACCTCATTTAAATCAATATCCAGTCACGTGTTAAGGTAAGGAATGTTATTCTTTTCACACTCTTAAATTTATTGCGGTAAGGGATGTCATTTTTTTTTTACTTGTAAGGAATATTATCTTCTTTCATATTCTAACTTACTACGGTAAGGGGTATCATTCTTTTCATCATCATAAATGGATATTATGTTCTTTCTTGTGCCATTTATTTCCATGTATTAAATTGTGGGAATAACCTTACGGCGCAGATTACCGCCTGTTGGTGAATAACCTTTTGTATTCATTCCTTATTAATCTCTGAGAATAATCTTACGGCGCGAATTACCGCCTGTTTGGTGAATAACTCTTCGTATTCAAATTGATGGGAATAACCTTACGGCGCGGATTACCGCCTATTGGTGAATAACCCTTTTTATCTGTCTCTTGTGGAAATAATTTGTCTACACGAATTATCACATGACACTTTTATTCCATATTCATTCGTAATATCATTTTCTTTCATATTCGTAAGTGATATTATTTTCCTTTATACTCATAAGGGATACTGTAATATCCCAGATATTTTCAAGATTTTAAATAAAATCTTAATTGATTTTATTAAAGGTTAAGGTTTAAAACCTAGAATTTGAGAAGTAAGATGTGTAGAAAATAGGTGAACATTTTTTTTTTAACATAATTTATTTGTTAGAAATTAAATGTGGGAATATTTTAATG
This sequence comes from Hedera helix, assembly GCA_947179155.2. Classification (NCBI taxonomy): domain Eukaryota; kingdom Viridiplantae; phylum Streptophyta; class Magnoliopsida; order Apiales; family Araliaceae; genus Hedera; species Hedera helix. The sequence continues at coordinate 2,725,252 of OX359275.1, read as the reverse complement.
ATGCATGTAGAGAATTTATTAAGGAAATAAATTCAATTGAGAAGTGAAGGTAATTATATTAATACGTATATACCTAAAGTGTGCTTGTTAGCCAAATAAGAGGATGAGTAAGTTAATACTCAATTAAGCTAATAAATTAATTAGTTTAAATATGGTGTAAGAAGGAAACTCATGAAATATAATTAACTAGGTTAATTATATTAGTTAAGAGTTAAAATTATAGAAAAATTAGAATGATTGTCTAGAATGACAATATTATGAAGTTAATTAATTAAGTGATTAACTTAATTATTAAGTTGTTGTATAGAGTCCATTAATGGATTTGAAACAAGCCCAATATGAGAATATTTGCTTGAAGGTGGGTAATTAAATAATAAGCCCAAATGTTATGTTGATTATAATCCAAGAGGTAATTAATATAAGTCCAATTAAATTATGTTGGCAAGTATTGTATATAATGTGGTGGTAGTCCAATTACATTAATTACCTAGCCCAAGTTATAAAGATGTATGAGTTGTGTTGGGTAGCCCAAATAATTAAATAAGGGAGCCCAATGCAAAATAAACTAGTAGCCCAAATATTGAGTCCAAATTTAAAAGTCAAATATTGGTCAATATGTTGGGAGAATAAATTCAAGTATTGTTAAGTGTAGAGAATTAACTAATGTAGGGTTAATTGAACAACCCTAGTTGGTAGATAAGAGAGAGCATTAACCAAACATTGGTTAAATGCTAGGTGGGTGAATTTGATGATGAGAATTAACTATGGATGAGTTAGTTGAGTAACCCTAGGTAGTAAATAAATTAAAGATTTAACTATGCATGGGTTAGTTATAGGAAGAATATTATAGATACAATTATGTATGTATATAATTCACCAAGGTAGAATTGGTAGGTAACCATGGGTTACATGTTGTAGAGAATTAACCATACATTGGTTAATGGTTAGTAGAAATTGCAAGTAATATATAAAGGAAAAATGGTGGAGTGTTGACCAAACATGGGGTCCCACTTGGAGATTGAGTAAAGATGCATGTTGCTTGTATTCAATTTAAGTTGGTCAATTCAAGATATGATGTAATTTAAATAAGAGGTTATTGGTGAATAGGTAGAGATATATATGTTGAAAGTATATGAATTGGTAGAGAGTTAACCAATGTTGGTTAAATGAATTAACCTTCTTTGGGTTAAGTTGTGTAGAAAGAATGTGTAGACATATAAAATATGTATACATATTTGGTGAGAGTTAACCAATCATTGGTTAATTGTTGGAGGATGAGAAGCTTTAACTAAAGTTGAATTTGGTAGATCAACCCTAGGTCACTTGATGTGTTAGTAAGTTAACCACATTGTGGTTAATTGTTGGAAGATATGTGGATGATCAATTGAGACCATGGTTGATAGTTAAGTTAACCTAGGTTACAAAAGTAAGAGTTTTAACCACACATTAGTTAAGTGTTGGAGAATGATTGCTTTTTCTTTACTCCATTGGTTGCTTGGAAGTTATCTTGATGTAAGTCAATCATCTTGTCATTCACAAGGTCAATCACTCCAATAGTAATTACAATTAGCCCATAAATTTACCAATGTTAGTTGATTAGTAAGAGTTAATGATGATTAAGGGTGTGCTATAAATATAGTGCTCCACACATTGGTTATGTTTGTTAGTCATTTGTCTAGAATTTCTAGAGAGAAAAGAGAGCTATTGGAGAGAAAAATAAGCAAACACTTGTGAGTTGAAGGAGATTGCTAGAGGAGGAGCTTGGTGGATGACACATAGCTTCATAGCATACGTTGGAAGGAGAAGAAGAAGAGCATCCATATCCAAGAGGTTAAAAAGTGTTCTAAACTTTCCTTAAGTTCATTTTTGTAGTCTAGTTATGATTTGAACGGTTAAAATATATTTTTAACCGATCAAAAGTTATTTTGATGATCTAGAAGTCTAAATCTATGATATATAGGTAGATTCATGGTTTGATAGGTTTAAATCATGTATTGGTATGAGTGGTGCAAATAAATGAAAGAAAATTTCATATTGTGATTACCGGTAAAATCCTAAGTGGTTCGATCTTTAAACTTCTTGTCAAAACGTTTTCAAAAATATGATCGAACCATGAAATGTTGTAAAACAAGAAGTTATAAAGACAACAACACTTAGTTGGTGTCATTTGGATGTGTAGAGTTTATTATAACCATTAAAACCAAGGATTTGTGATTTTAGTTTTCACTTTGTCCTTGTGAGCAGTTTTTGGTCTAAGAGAAGTTGTAGAGGGGGAAATTCTGATGAGAATGAACTCAAGAATCACCCCAAAATGTTTTAAAATGAAGAAGTTATGGCTGTCGGAGCGTCGGAGGGTCGAGCAGTCAAAAAGTTGACTTCCGGACGGATATGGCTGACGCAGCCGCGTCAGGACTGACGCAGCTGCGTCAGAACAATCTGTTAAGCAGATTTTTCCAGCTCCGGGTCGGGTCGGGTCGAGTCGGGTCGGTCCGGGTCGAGTTTTTTATGAAAATTTAAGTTGAAATAAGTGTAAAATGAATGTTTTGGTTATTAAACCAACATATATGAAATCAATTAATCATTAATTGGTAACTAAATGTTTAAAATAAAGACTAAAGTTAACACAATTAAAAAGTTAACTATTGGTATTATTTGAAGATTATTAAAATATTATTAAATGATCAATAATATTAGTAGATGATTAAAAAGTTATTGAATGATGAATAACATTTGTAAATGATTAAAATATCATTACATGGTTAATAATATTAATAAAAGATTAAAATATTATTAAATAATTAATAATATTAATAAGTGATTAAAATATTATTAAATGGTTAATAATATTAACATGTGATTAAAATATTATTAAATGGTTAATAATATTAACAAGTGATTAAAATATTATTAAATGATTAATAATATTAAGAAGTGATTAAAATATTATTAAATGGTTAATAATATTAATAAATGATTAAAATATTATTAAATGGTTAATAATATTAATGAGTGATTAAAATATTATTAAATGGTTAATAATATTACTAAGCAATTAAAATATTATTAAATGATTAATAATATTAATAAGTGAGTAAAATATTATTAAATGGTTAATAATATTAATAAGTGATTAAAATATTATTAAATGGTTAATAATATTAATAAGGAATTAAAATATTATTAAATGGTTAATAATATTAATAAGGAATTAAAATATTATTAAATAATTAATAATATTAATAAGTTGGTTAAGTTTACCGACATGTCCAACTAGGTTTGTTGGGCTAGGATTTTTGTCCGGAACTTAAGGGTTCGTTTATCGGACAACTAAAGAGTTAATAATTTGAAGTTAAGGTCTTAAGTTAAGACTAATTAAAAGTCCTGGTAGCTAATGATTATGTCAATTTGTTATATAAATTGTAGGTTGAGCAAATGACGCAAATAGGCGTAAATGGTAGAAGCGACCAGGCAAGTTTTTCAGAACTTGCTCCTATGTGCATTAATATGCTATAATGTGATTTATATTGATAATATGAAGATATATTGATAATGTTTGTGGTAGATAAACAGCATGTGGTATGACTACATGAAAACTATGTATAAGAATAAGACATGATTTGCAAAGTGCTAGTTGATGATTATATGTGATGCATGAGAGGTATGAAATGTTATTAATATGAAAAGCATGATGTGAGATTAAGATACAAAGCATGTGTATTATGTGAATCATGTAATGTGTTATGTGTAACTGTTAAACTTGCTGAGCCGTCGTGCTCACTCTTGCTTAAACCAACATTTCAGATAGTACAAGTATTTGAAGTCTTGATAAGGATCAGGAAACATGAATGCATATTACATTCACTGAAGGTCTAGCACGACCATTGTAGATATCAGTCTGAATTGGACAGGTAAAATGATTGTGTAGTATAAGAATTGGTTGGTATGTATTATGAGAATTAAATACTCAAATTGATTGTAATAGAATGTCGTATCATGTATGATATTAAGACAGACTAGGAATGTATAAAGATTTCGATTCTGGAATAGAAAGAGATGTTGTAAAATTGTAAATAAATGATTATTTACCAATTATAATATTGTTGTAATTCTTAAACAATAAGGAAAAAGTTGTACTCGTGTTGAACCGGATCCGAGGTTCAAGGAACCCGGATTTGGGGTCGTCACAGATACCATCTTTTTCATCTTCCATTATTCAAACTTACTATGGTAAGAGATATTAATTTCCTTCACCTTTTGTTAATCAAACCTGCTACGGTAAGGAATATTATTTTCTTTCATACTCCTAAATCGAAACTTATTATGGAACTATTGCTTCTATAATTCCTGAAAATATTATATGTTCCATAATAGTTGAACCTCATTATTTCAATTGAACCTTCCTATTTTCTGAACCTTTCTATTGAACTATAACCGTTATTCTGAACTGTGGATCTTGAATATCATTTTTAAATTTCACTCCACATCATGTTGACAATTTGAACATTATTTGAATCTGCACAAAGTAAACTTCTGATACTTATTGTTTATCCTGTTTCTTCTGTTCATCATTCGTATCACTGTTATTTGTATTAATCTTCAAGAATCAAGTTGTTGTGAATATCTGTGGCCGGGGGCACAGATGCAATATAATTGTTGAACAGATGTTAGGTTAAAGGCGATATAATAAGTTAAAGGCGATACATCTGTTCGGTATCTTTTATGGCACGTGGTGAAAGTTCTCTTTGGCCCGTAGTGCAAGATGAACTGTTGTTTGGTATGATTATGACCAAAGGCTAAATCTGGTATAATCATGACCGCTGGTGCTATATTGAATATCTTTGGCCCGTAGCGCAAAGATGAACTGTTGATTTGCATGATTATGATCAGGAACTATGAATTTTTATTATCATGACTAATGGTATTTCAGATGATAAAAGTTGATGATGTTTTTACTAAAAAGAGAAGCGAGTGGACATTATAGTCTGCATTATTCTTCTAATAGATTGCTCATTCCGCTGCTATTATTGATCTGAACATTGTTTAAGAATTTAATTGCAGTTTTTGATATAAACCTTGTAGTCTATTGTATTCTATCAAAAACTCAACTGTTGAAGGCTAATGATAATTTATTCGTCATTATCTTAGTCATGATATTTCTTACTGGACTATTTGAGTTCACCCTTTCTTTTGTTCCATTGTTTTTCAACAATAAATGAGAACGTAGCTGGGTCTAGCCGGGGAATGGAGTGAGAGTCCGAGGGATAGCTATCGTAGTCTTCACGTGTTGTAAAATAGTGTGGCAATAATAGTGAAGACTTAGTTGTGTATTATTATTCTCTGTATTGTACTACCTTATAATAATTTTGTTGTAGTCTTTTGACAACTCAAATTTGGGCTGTGTGGGCCCAGATTTGGGGGTGTCACAATAGAGTTAAATGACATATGTCTGTTACTGCACCAGATAATGCAATGTTGAAAGAAACTCTAGATTGTACAACAGACAACAATGTAAAGTCAAATCAAGTTAAATATAACAAGTGTCTTAAACTAAGCGGAACAATGGTAACTTTTCAACGGGCAAATCCCAAAGAGATAATATAAAAGGATTGTTGTCTCAAAAAGAAAAAGACTAATAAAAAAAGATAAAAAGGTCAAGTGTATAAACTGCTCCACTATACGATTTAAAGAAAAACGATCAAACTGCTAACTCATTCAGAGAAAGACTTAAAGCCACTTAGCAACACCTCAAACAAACATCTCTCTTAGTGATTGAGGTTCTTACTGATCTTTTCATGTTAAGTCTTAATGACTTATTTGATTCTAAGTGAATCAATCTAAGTGAAATCAAGTCTTACTGACTTATCTGTTTTTTAGTGATTTAGTTTGTTGTATTGATTTTTAGTAACCCTTTGATTTTTGTAACCAACTTATCCTTAGTGGATCATTCCTATTCTCGGAGTAGAAGAGTGGATTATAAGACTTTTAGGCTCTGAACCTCTTAAAACTTGCTTTGTCTATTTACTGCTTTATAACTGCTTTTCTATAACTGTAATATAACTATTTTAACTTCTTTCCTTGTATCACTAAATTTAGAGCTATGGACTTTAATATAATCTTTGAAAGGTATTCATAAATTACATATTTTGATGTGTTTAACTGAACAAGTTGATTGATTAATTAATTTGATAAGTAATTTTAATAAAAAAAAATTCAAAGAAACTATTCAACCCATTTTCTAGATTTTTTTGTGCCCTGTGAGAATAACAAATAGTACTTATATTAATTTAGGTAGGAAAACAAAAGGCTAAACTAAAACCTTGTAAACCAAAAAATGATGAAACTAAAAATTGGTGAAATTAAATTTGTATTTTTAATTATATTAGTTGTCCCGTATTGAGCACGGGATTTACAATTGTATATCATTTATAAATTATAATTTATATTACTATATTTACTCTAAATATTAGCTAAATAATAGTAGTGTGATACTGTAAATGATAGTAAAAAAATATTAACAAATAATAAAAATATATATCTAATTTTGGACAGAATTAAAAATATAATTATATTCGTAATTTTAGAACAAAGCAATATTAGTTAATTTTTTTATTTATATAAAGTGACTTTAAAATGCTATTAAAATAGTTAGACATATAATTTTACCTAATAATGATATTTATATTCAGTTTTAGTGTTTAATAAAATACATTAGCTCATCAAGACAAAAAAATAAAAAGAAAAAGAAAAAGGAAGAAGAATAATTTAAAGTGGATTATAAATAAATAAATAATACATTTTAAGTGTCCTAATTGAAATTGGAAGTCACGTTGAAATTAAAATAATTGGTATATCCTTAAGTCATTGTAAATTAATAGAATTTTAAAAAACAAATAAAATAAAAAAAGTAAGAAAAGAAGAAGAAGAATAATTGAAAAAGGATTCTAAATGGATAAAATTAATGACAACTACAATTTTTGATATACATCTTGTAAATTAGATAATACATATCCAAAATAAAAACAAACATAAAAATATCAATTAATCAAATTTACGAGTCAACTCAATTTAAAAGCAACCAAAACTTTTCAGTTAACTCATACAAAAATTATTATTTATGTTATTATAATAAATATAGATACTTGATGGGAAGAAAGGTATAGAAAATAAATTGCAAAAAAGGCAAGCCCTATGTAACACTCATAAGTAATAACATTTTTTTTATCAGGCTAGTTTACGTGTCAATTGAAATTAAATCCCTTTCCCCAAATAATCTTAAAGCCGCAAATCCCATATCCACCTACATTTGGGATAATTATTTTTGACCCCAAAATATTTTTTTTTTCTAAAATGGTAAGGGTAACATCAAGCCAACCCTTGGGGTTCATGAGTAATAACACAACAAAACAAGGACCCTCGATGCAGAAGTCCTCTTATGAATATTCATTCCCCAGAGTGAGTATTCATTGTATAAACAAACTCGTCGCATGCTCACGGGTCACTCTCTCTCTCAAATTGTGAATTTGTGAAAATGGCATCAAAGGGTAAAGCAGTAGCCGATGGAAAAGGCAAGCGGAAGCGAGACGTCAGCGACAAAACCGGCCGCCGGAAGAGGAAAAACTCAGGCGTCCTTCAGTTTTTTGAGGATTCTGCGTTTGAAATAGATGAGAGCGATTCTAGCATGGACAGCCTCTTCGGCGATGATGATGATGATGGTATACTAACTATAAACCCTAATTCCCTCTTCTACATTTTGTCTTGTGCATGAGTTTGTTTATTTGACTTTGTGTGGGTGACAATTTTTTATAATGCTTAAATGTTAGGATTATGTTGTGTTTGTTAGGGTTCTATTGTTTTCTGTTGTTGATCTTAGTTGGTTTTTCTGGATTCAACTGATGTAAGCTGTGGTTTAAGGCTTGAGTTAATGTGTTTGAAATTTAGGGTTTGATGACAATGCGGGGTGGTGTTGTGTTTTGGTTGATTTTTCGCTTTTGCTCGTTGTTATAACTTGAGTTTTGGATCTGATATTTTTAGCTTATTGTAGGATAGTAGATATTGTTACAAACTCACATGTGCGTTTGCAGGTTTTAGATGATTTCATAATTTTGGTCTCAGATATTCTAGCTAGTCACTGTAATTTATCATTTCTTTATTTTTTTACATAGATACATATTTTCCTAAATATTTATTTTATGCACAAATCCCCTTTTTGCATGAGTTTGGTCATGCTTTTTCCCCCTTTGATTTTGTTAACTAAAAATATTGAAAGAACTAGTGTCTGGGCAAGCTATTACAAAATTCTGGCAGTAGTGAGTTGATCTTTTTAGTCTTGTTAGATTCTTAATTAATGTCCAAATTTTATGGTTTTCCTTTTATATATATATTTTTTGATGGTTTGGGCTTTAGGACTGCAACTATAGTTTCTCAATCACTTTACCAACAACATGGTGAATTCTTCTGAGTGATGGCTGGGATAGTAAAAATAATGTTCGTATAGTTGTGGGCCATCTGTTATGTGAATTTCTTATTTGGCTGATCATTATGTTCTTTTCTTTCTTTGCTGAAAGCAGATTTCCTGGAAGATGAAATTGACAAACAGATTAAAATAAAAAGCGAACCTGGAAAGACTGGCCATCTTCCATTTTTACCCAAAGAGGAGGAGATGACGGAGGAAGAAATTGACAAAATGTTGGAAGAGCGTTACAAGCCAGGTTCTAATTTTGTTACATATGCAGAAGATAGATTTGAGACTAAACGATCGATTGATCGAAACACAATGGCGCCTTCTTATAAGGATCCTATCATCTGGAAAGTTAAATGCATGGTATATTGTTTATATTCTGTTTCTTATGTTTTCAACACAACTTAAAGACTTTATTTTCCCTCCTCTTTTTGATCTTGTATTTTTTTGACTACAGGTTGGGCGTGAGAGGCATTCAGCTTTCTGCCTTATGCAAAAGTATGTTGATCTTCAGTCTCTGGGTACTAAGTTGCAGATAATTTCTGCATTTGCACTTGAGCATGTAAAGGGTGCTATTTATATTGAAGCTGACAAGCAAAGTGATGTTAATGAGGTACCTTTTTGGTCATTGTTGGAGAATCAGTGGTTGTCGTTTCCTATTAATTAATAATAAACTATTATATGGGCTCTCTCATATCTTTATATAGGCATGTAGTGGGCTTTGTAGTATATATTCAACTCGAGTGGCTCCTGTTCCTCAGAATGAAGTTCCTCATTTGTTTAATGTTCGAAGCAAGTCTAATAGTATTGCCGTGGGTACATGGGCCCGTGTGAAGAATGGGAAATACAAGGGAGACCTAGCACAGGTGATTTGTGTTCACCATTGACTAAATAGCTACTAATTTGTTTGTCTCTCGTTCTTTCTCTCTCTCTCTCTCTATATATATATATATACGTGCTATATATTTATGCACACATGTATATTGTTTTTGTCAATGCGTCTTATGTTTCATTGCTTTATTTAATTTAATAGCGAGTTGATATTGTTTTCTGACAGTATATATTATAACTCTGTAGGTTGTGGTTGTGAATGATATGCGGAAAAAAGCTACAGTGAAGCTGATCCCAAGAATAGATTTACAGGCCATGGCTGCAAAATTTGTAATAGATCTAATTGTCTTAGATAACACTGCTTTGTATCTACGTATATTTTTATATTCGTTTTATCTTTATTTTATTTATAAAAAACTGTATGCATTTAAATATAAATATACATATATAGATATCTTGAATTTAATCATTGGTATGAAAATTTTTATTTGAAATGTTACAGTTGAAACTACAATAGAAATGGCCTACCTGATTCATTACTTTTGATTGGTTATACCTTTACCAACTGCTTTTGGTGACAATGGAAGCATTCCTTGACTATTATAGCTATCTTCACTTTGAAATTATTAGGTAGACTATTAAGTTCCTTGATTGAATCTTGCATGTGTAAAAGATTTAGCTTCTTATTTATTTTTTGCACTTTGTATTAGATTTGTTTTAATCCTCTCAAATCTAATTGGTTATTATATTTTGAATGTTTGATGCATAGGTGTGGTGATGCCATTTCATTAGAGCTATAAATATAAAATGCACATGTACAATAATTTTATTAAAATAAATAAATTTTGTTATGAAGTATTTAAATAATTTTTGTACCTATAGATAATTCTAAGGTTCATCACTTCTAAGTTTTTAATTGCAAATGAACCAAGAGAGTTAATTTTTCACCATTCAATCGTTCTGGTGTGGAAATTTTTCTGTATTATGCATGAAGGTAATACTTAATGGCATTTGCTAAAGTATAAAGCATATGACATGAGAAAGTCCTTTCTTCAGCTGCATCTTCATTTATAACATATTTTATTTGGGGAACTTTTCGCTACCTTATGTGTACTTGAGACGGCAATATTTATTCCTTTTCGTATCTATCGAATGCAGTAGGCTGCAATTCATTTTTTCATTTTAAAGCGTGTTTTTTTACACTCATCTACAGGGTGGAGGAGTTACTTCCAAGAAAACTGCCACACCGGCCCCAAGATTGATCTGCTCTAGCGAACTTGAGTAACATGCACACTCCATTCTTCCATATTATGTTTCTTGGCTTAAGTACTTTTGATGTATTTTGGTTCATACTAATATTTGTAGGGAGTTCCGGCCTCTCATTCAAATTAGGCGTGACCGTGATACTGACACGTACTTTGAGATTCTGGATGGGATGATGCTCAAGGATGGTTATCTATACAAAAAAGTACCTATCGACTCATTGAGCTTCTGGGGCATACTGCCTTCTGAGGATGAGCTCCTGAAATTTGAGCCTTCTAAGAATGAAGAATCGAATGATGCAGAGTGGCTTTCCCAGCTTTATGGTGAGCAGAAGAAAAAATGCACGAAAAAGAGTGATAAAGGGGGTGGGAAAGGAGAGGGTTCATCGAGCTCTAACGTGGAAAATGACTTTGAAGTGCATGATATGGTTTTTTTCAGGTAGCCATTGCCATACGACTTTTGTTAAGCTTTCGTAGGTTCTTCCCATGCATTTTTTTCACTTGTCAAGATTAACAAAGAAAAAAAAAAAGAGGATGTCCATTGCCTACTTTGTACATTAATATTTATACGCTTCTGTTGTTCGTCATTGCAGCCGGACAGGATTTGGTGTTATTATAGGCAGGGAGAAGGATGACAGTTTCAAGGTATATAATTCAGTTTTTTTTTTTTTGAACTTTCATTTTTACATTTTGATGACTAAACTGTAATGTTTTCCTTTCAGATTTTGAAGGAGGGTTCAGAAGGGCAGGTAGTCGTGAATGTTAAGCTGCGTGAGTTAAAGAAGGCGTCCTTTGATAAGAAATTCACTACATGGGATCGCCACAGGAAGACCATATCAATAAATGACACACTCAGGATTTTGGAAGGTCCATTAGAGGTCTGACAGTACTTTTAGATATAAAAAATCCTCTTTATTCTACTTTGATGTAATTTACTTGTATAGTAGTAGGCATCTAACGTCAGTTCACCCTGCAGGGCAGGCAAGGGATTGTTAAGCAAATTTACAGAGGAACTGTGTTTTTATATGATGAAGTTGAACAGGAAAATGGTGGTTATTGTTGTTCTAAAGCTCAAAATTGTGAAAAAATCAAACTTTCTAGTTATGCTCGTAAAGAAAAGGTTTGTATGCATTGCAAAGTCAAATTAATAATTTGTGTCTTCCCCCTCATCACTAAACTATTTTATGTAATTATGTCCAGGGTGGTGAACCAGGGCCCTCGGGTTTTGATGATTTCTCCTCGTCCCCAAAATCTCCACTATCCCCTAAAAAATCTTTGCAAGAGAAGGATAATAACTGCAACTGTATGTTTGGAAGTTATGCATGCTTCTGTCTGCCAGGTCTCAACTTTCACCCCCTACTAACTTATCTATATGAATGCAGTCAACCAGGGGGATAAAGATGGAATGTTCTCTATTGGTCAATCATTGAGAATCCGAGTGGGTCCTTTAAAGGGATACCTTTGTCGTGTCTTGGCGCTTAGGCGTTCTGATGTCATGGTGAAGCTTGATTCTCAGCAGAAGATTCTTACAGGTTTGGCAATAAATGCACATGCTTCTTCTGTTGGTTATAGATCCGGGACTGATACAGTTTTGTAACATGTTATTATGTAGTTAAACCTGAGCATCTTGCTGCGGTTCGTGGAAAGAATTTGGTTGTTCCTATGGGGTATTATACTTTATAAGATATTGAGCCATTTATCATTGATTTAAATTTTACTTATTGTCTCTGATAATATTGGAATTTAAATTTTGGCCTTATGCTTAAGTGATGATTCGGAGTCGGCGAAACCATTTGATTTGCTTGGAACTCAAGACGGCTCCAGAGGTAAGAATAATATTTCTAGTTTTTCCCATCGATCAAGTATTTTGAAATAGTTATGGCAGGTATTAGTAATTTTCTCTATGCTGTTAGTTCATAGGATCACTACAGATCAGAAGTTGTAATTGCAACTGAAGCTGTATATGTGACTTTGCTCCTTCGATATATTTCGGCCAAATCTTTGATGCTACAGTTTACTGATTAGACTGTAAATTTAGTCTATCAATTCCACTTTGTGCTCTGCATATAATAATGCTGCTGCAGCCTGCATACATGATTTGTGCAATTTCACGTTGGCGTTTTGTCTTACCAACTTTGGTTTGATATACTGCTTGAATGTGATTTTATGGTTTTAATTTTCTGGGTTAGACTAATGTACTGTGTATTATACATGGCTATTTTTTTAAAGGTTGGATGGATGGAGCAGGGACTTCAACAGAGGCTGAGGGATGGACTGCTGGAGGCCAGTCTACCGAGAGGTTCATTGTGGATTTTCATTATTCAATTACTTTTGCACCTTTTCATCTGATTACCGTGGAATTGGCACTGCTGGCATCTTCAAACAAATTCCAACCTGTCTTTGTGTCTTCACATTTTAAGTAGTATCACTGTTTAGTTTTGTAATGGTAGACTGCATATATTTGCTGATATTAGAAGTTCCCAAGTTTAGTTTTGGTTGCGATTGATTATTGTTATATGTTGATTTGATAGTCATGCATTAGTTTTCCACAAAAAGGTAAAGAAAATGGTTTTCTTCATGATCTTTCAAAAAATCATATAATCTTCAACTGGAAGTTTGCTAGAAACAATTATTTGATGGATAACTGCAAAATCGAGTAACTACTTGTTGAACAGCGGATGCATTGTGTAATCATGATTAATTAATTAAAAAAAGTTAATTTGGCTTTCCATGTCTTCTACAATCTTTGGACAAGATATTATGAGTATGCTAAAAGATCTATTATTAATAAAATAATCTCCTTGCCTGACAGTTCGATTAAATTTTCTATCAAAAGTAAAAAGGTGGCTAACAATATATTAAGAAAATTTTATAGGTTATTTATTTGTGAAACATAAGATTATTAGCCACATAAAGTACATGAAAGTTGGTTTTCTTCATTCACCTATTGCTGGTTGTTATGTGCTCTTTCCTTTTGTGCTAATTTTACGGATTTTGACTACTCTGTGACTTGATTGAATGAAATACTGCGCTGGTACTCCATTTATGTGTTCCTATGGCACTATCAGAACTTTAGTGCTGCTGATGATCGACTAATAGCTGTTCAACCTGCATCGTTCTTTTTTTTTCGTAAAGGGTGCTCGTTACTTCTCATTGATATTTTGGTGCTGACCTAATTACTCCTTCACTTGTACAGGAGCTCTTGGGCTGCTTTCCCTTCCTCGAGCTTCTCGGTTAGTTCAAAACTTGCTCTAATATGTTTAGTTCTCATTGTTTGGGATTCGTATCTTTCTCTCTACACATGGATGGACGATTTTCTTCAAGTCTCTTTTCATATTACAGCTTCAACCAGAATCTGATTCTGCGGATCCTCTATACTCTATGGATATTGATTCAAAGAAAGGTTTGCTCTGTATGTCATGTTTGCCAAGAGGCATTTGTACCTTCCACAGGAAACTTGTTACTCACATGTTTTGTTGCTTATTATTCTTATATGATTACAAGATGTGGGGGGATCTGCTTGGGAGACTAAAGTGGCTTCAACTCAAAATTCAGCATGGGGTGCAGCAGTAGCTGATGAAAAAGCTCTCGTGAGCAATGAACAAGTTGGAGGCTGGGGAAAAAGTGATGGTGGCTGGAACAAGGCTACTTCTGATACCGTCTTTGGCAGCAGTGCATCTGATAGCTGGGGTAGAGCAAAAGTGTGCAACGGAAATCAGCCTGGCTCTTCAAACGATTCTGGGAACTGGGCTACAGCAAAACTTAAAATTGCAAGTACTTCTGATTCTTATGATGATATGGCACCTTCTTGGGGCAAGAACAGCGAAGCAAATAATAATCAGGATGGTGGGTGGAAAAAATCTGAGGGACCATGGGACAAAGGAAATAATATCACTGGGGATTCCACAAGCAGCTGGGGTAATGCTAATGTAAAGAATCAAGTCGATTCATGGGGTAAAGGTAAAGATGACTCTAGTGGAAGTAAGGCAGTTTGGAATACATCTACTGCTACACCTGAGAAAGAAACTGGGGGATGGGGTGATGCTAGTGGAGGTGGATACAATGCTGTTGGAGGTGGAAGGAGTGGTGGCCGTGGTGGTGGGCGAGGTGGGTATGGTGGAAGAGGTGGTGGCAGTGGAAATGCATGTTACAAGTGTGGGGAGACTGGGCACATGGCTAGAGAGTGTAGTCAGGGCGGCGGCGGAAATGCTTGCTACAAGTGTGGGGAGACTGGGCACATGGCTAGAGAGTGTAGTCAGGGCGGTGGCGGCGGCGGCGGCGGCGGAAATGCTTGCTACAAGTGTGGGGAGACTGGGCACATGGCCAGGGAGTGTAGTCAGGGTGGTGGAAATGCTTGCTACAAGTGTGGGGAGGCTGGACACATGGCTAGGGAGTGTAGCCAGGGTGGTGGAGGTGGAAATGTTTGCTACAAGTGTGGGGAGACTGGACACATGGCCAGGGAGTGTAGTCAGGGCGGCGGTGGTGGAAATGCTTGCTACAAATGCGGGGGGACTGGACACATGGCTAGGGAATGTAGTCAGGGTGGCGGTAGTGGTGGTGAAAGGCATGGCAGGAGCTCTTGGTCTGCATCCATTTCCTCAAACTTCTCGGTTAGTTCTAAATTTATCTAGTGGGGTTTGATATCTTTCTCTCTATGCACTCATATGAAGAATGATGTGTTTTTTTGACGGCGTATTTCATAATTACAGCTTCATCCAGAGTTCGATTCTTCAAATCCTCTAATAAAATCAAAGGACAATGATTTGAATAAAGGTATGATCTCTATGTTGTGTTTGCCAAATTTGCATTTGTGCCTTGTGCCAAAGAACTTTTGTTTGTCGTTCACATTTTATACCTGTAAAGAAAGATAGTAATTGTTCACAAGTTTGATGCCTATTCTTCTTATGATTTAAAGATGTGGGAGAAACTGCCTGGTCAAGTAAAGTGGCTCCAAGTCAGAATTCATCATGGGGTGCAGCTAACACCGAACAAGGTGGAGGCTGGGGAAAAAGTGATGGCGGTTGGAACAGAACTTCTGATACTGGCTTTGGCAGCACTACATCAGATAGCTGGGGAGGAGCAAAAGTTTCTAGTGGCGATCAGCCAGGTTCTTCGAAAGATGCTGGGGCCTCTTGGGGGAAAAACAATGACGCCGCCAATAATCAGGTTGGTGGGTGGAAAAAATCTGACGAAGCTTGGGATAAAGGAAATGTAACTGTAAATCCCACAAGCAGCTGGGGTAACACAAATGCGAAGAATCAAGTGGATTCATGGACCAAAGGTAAAGATGGCGAAGATGGCTTTAATGGAAGTAAGGCAGCTTGGAGTACATCTACTGCTACACCGGACAAAGAAACTGGAGGATGGGGTAATGTTAGTGCAGGTGGAAGGAGTGGCAGCCGCAGAGGTGGGCGTGGTGGGTATAGTGGACGTGGCAGCGGCGGCGGAAATGCTTGTTTCAAGTGCGGGGAGACTGGGCACATAGCTAGGGAGTGTAGCCAGGGTGGTGATGGTGGCGGTGGAAATGCATGTTTCAAATGTGGGGAGACTGGGCACATGGCTAGGGAATGTAGTCAGGGTGGTGGTGGCGGAAATGCTTGTTACAAATGTGGGGAGAGTGGGCACATGGCGAGAGAATGTAGTCAGGGTGGCAGTGAGAGGAATAGCAGGAGCACTTGGTCTTCTTCAAGCTTCTTGGTTAGTTCAAAAACTCTCTTTTGTGTTCAGGTGTGTATGCATATTGGTCTCTCTTTGACAAGTCTTTTCATAATTACAGCTTCAGCCTGAATCTGGTTCTGCAAATCCTCTGAAGTCTACGGATAATGTTTTTAAGAAAGGTATGATCAATGTGCGATGTTCTTCAAAATGCTTCTGTACTTGGTACAAGGTACTTTTTTGTTGATATGTTCTGTTGCTTATTTTTATTATATGATGTAAAGATGTGGAAGACTCTGCTTGGGCAACTAAAATGGTTTCAAATCATAATTCATCGTGGGGAGCAGCCATGGCTGATGACAAAGCTCCTGGTAAAACTGAAGAAGTTGGAGTCTGGGGAAAAAGTGTTGGTGGTTGGAACAAAACTACTTCTGATACTGGCGTTGGTAGCAGTACATCTGATGGCTGGGGAAGAGCAAATGTGACTGGTGATGGTCAGTATGGCTCTCCAAAAGATGCTGGTGCCAACTGGGGTAAAGTAAAAATCAAATCCGATAGTCCAACTGATACTAGTAAAGATGCAGCACCTTCGTGGGGCAAGAATACTGATTTAAATACTAATCAAGACTCTGGTTGGAAAAAATCCAGCGAACCTTGGGACAAGGGAAGTAATGTAACTGGGAACCATACAAGCAGCTGGAGTAGTCCAAATGGGAAGAACCAAATCGATTCATGGGGAAATGCTGCAGACAAGGGGACCAATAAAGAAGGCTCTAGCGGAAGTAAGGCAGTTTGGAATACGTCTCGAGCTACAACTGAGAAAGAAACTGGGGGATGGGGTAATGATACAGCACCTTTGTGGGGCAAGAATAATGATGCAATTACTAACCAGGATGGTGGTGGGTGGAAAAAATCCAACGAAGCTTGGGACAAAGGAAATAATGCAACTGGGAAGCCTACTAGTAGCTGGGGTAATCCAAATGTGACGAATCAGGAAGATTCATGGGGAAATGCTGCAGACAAGTGGAACAGTAAAGAAAGCTCTTGCGGAAGTAAGGCAGCTTGGAATTCAACTGGAGCTACAACTGAGAAAGAAACTGGGGGATGGGGCAATTTTAGTGGAGGTGGAAGGGGTGACGGCCGTAGTGGCGGTCAAGGTGGGTATGGTGGACGAGGTGGTGGTGGAAATGCTTGCTATAAGTGTGGAGAGGCTGGGCACATCGCTAGGGACTGTAGTCAGGGTGGTGGAAGGTCTGGTGGTCGTGGCAGGGGAAATGGCTGCTACAAGTGTGGGGAGCAAGGGCACTTTGCCCGAGAATGTCCCAGCTCAAATAGTTGAAGTGGATAAATGTGGATTTTCGCATTTTCTTTTGTACATGCTGCTTTTAATTTGTTTGGCCCAGCCTGTTTTTGATTGTGCTTGTGTTGAGGACTTGTGGTTGGGGTTAGTTGTGACGTCGTCTTTCAAGTTTCTAGTTATGTTTTCCGCTGTTTACTCTTTTTCATAATATTTTGTTTACTTTTTAACTTGAGTCGGGTTTCCATATCTAGAAGGAACTCTTTAGTGGAGGGGAATTCAGAGATATGGTTATGAAGATCATATTTCAGGGGTTACTTTTAGTTATGCTCCGTGTGCGTTACTACTGTGCCTTCCAGGCAGAATGGCAGTCATCTTCGTCACCATTGCTTTCAAGCTACACCCAACAAAGACTTGTCTCTATGGATTAGAACTTGTGTCAAGGGCTTCCTATTATTGTACTAGGATTTCTAATCTTGGCTATGATGAATGTTTAATATCATTTTGAAGTTTTTAATGTTAAAATTGCACTCGGTGATGTTTGAAATGCTAAAAATGAACAGTAATTCTAGTATTGTTACAATATACCTACAACTCTGATTTAGTACCCTCTCTATCTAAAGTGTCTAGGGATGAGTATACGACCTGGCCTTGGGCTTGCCTGGGCCTCGTTTAGTCAAGACCTGGCTCTATTATGGATCAAGCTCGGCTTGCTAGGCTGGAAAAGGCTGCATATTTTTACTCAAGTGTCCGGCCTGGCAAAAAGTCTGCCTTGATTCGGCTTGGGCTTGATCTGTTAGTTCGGCCTGGGCTTGTCCCTTCCACAGCCCACTGTCATGTCATGAGTCTGTAGTTCATTCAGCTAAAATAATTAATTAGATAAGAGCCTGCTTCCAGGCTTTGGTCAATACAAGTAAGAAAAATAATTAGGGACAATTACATTTTGAAAAAATATTACAATAACAGTGGACTAAAAAAATATTTATAGATTTAGTGCATATGTAATTTTTTATTACATAATTAATGTATTTTTTATCCCTTTATTTTAGTTGAGTGATTTAATAGATTGCTGATGTGGCTCATGTTTCTAGTTGGTTGTACAATTCAAAATTCAAATTGAAATTACTATCCCAACCCCTCCTCCGCCCAACCCCCACCCCATTCCCTCTGCCCGCCTCCCCCCCTCCCCACCCTTTCTCTCCTTCATCTCCACGCCTGCACTTCCTCCCCCCGCCTCCTCCCGCCTCACCCCTCCTCCCCCGACCACCACCCCCACCCCAGCCCCTCTGACCGCCCCTCTGCCCCCGTCCCTCCTCCCCTTCCTCTCCCCACCCCACCCCCACACCTCCTCCCCCCGCCTCCTCCCGCCCTCACCCCTCCTCCCCCCGACCACCACCCCCACCCCAACCCCTCCGACCGCTCCCCCTGCCCATCCTCCCCTTCCTCTCCCCACCCTAGCACCTCCTCCCCCCATCCCCGCCCATCATCCCCCTGACTCCGCCCCTCCTCCTCCCCTCGTGGTTGTTCTAGATCTGATCGTGGTGGCGCTAGTTCTGGTGGTGCTGGTGCCAGATCTGCTGGATGTTATGTGTTCTTGGTGTTTAGTGTGTGTATTTGACCACAAAAGCTAAAGTGGTTACCTCCGTATTAAGGTTTGGTTACCACCGACAACAATGACACAAGTAAATATAGGTAACCAAACAATAGTACGAATGTAACCAAATTCATGAATGTGCAGTAAATATAGGTAACCAAACAAGTAAACCTAGGTAACCAAATACTATTATTGAGGTAACAAATTTTTGATAATTTATTTTTTCGTGTAGTAATTCTAGGTGACCAAACACTAGTATGGAGGTAACCAATTCCTGAATGTGTAATAACTAGTTTTGGTTACCTTTGTATTAAGGTTTGGTTAACTTTGTACTAAGGTTTGGTTACCTTGTATTAAAATTTGGTTACCTTTGTATTAAAGGTTTGTTACCTTTTGTGTTAAGGTTTGATTACTTTTGTATTATAGGGTTGGTTATCTTTGTATGGAGGAGGCGTGGGGAGGGAGGCAGGGAGGGGTAAGGGAGGAGGCAGGCGGGGAGGGGGTACAGAGGAGGGAGGAGACGGGGACGGGGGATGGGGGAGGGAGGAGGGAGGAGGGAGGCGGGGAGGGGGGACGGAGGAAGGAGGAGGCAGGCGGGAGGGGGAGGGGGAGGGGGGACGAAGGAGGGAGACTGGGAGGGGGAAGGAGGAGGCAGGAGACAGGCGGGGAAGGGGGAGGGAGGTGGCAGGCGGAGGGGGAGGGGGATGGGGGACGGAGGAGGGAGGCAGGGAGGGGGAAGGAGGAGACAGGCGAAGGCGGGAGCGGGGGGAGAGGCAGGCAGGAGGAGGCGGGGGGAGGGAGGAAGTAGGGGACATGTGTCCTCTTTTCTCTCTCCTATGTTTTCTCTTTCTCTCTCCTTTACACTCTTTTTTGTAACAAAATAAAAAGAAGGATGCTAGAAATAAATAATGAGTGTCATTAAATAAAGAGGAGTAAATATGGTAGTTATAGTTCTCCTTAAATTTAATGGGTTTATTATTGTTGCACTCTTTTTGTAATTATTTTGTTAATATATTATTCTTATAATTTTTTATTAATTGTTGTATACTTATGTAAAACACCCTAATAATTTTAAGTATCCCATGCTGCCGTAACCCTTGCCCCTTAGCAAAAGCCTCAAGTCCAACATAGCAAGTCAGTTTATTTAATACTCGTATTTAACATTTAATTAATATACTAATTAGTTCATTTAATATTTAACATTAAAATTAAGTTGATTAGATATTAATAATAGATTAGTTCTCATAAATACTAATATTTAACATTAAAATTTTATTAATATTTCTTATTATTTTTAATGTTAAATATTAACATTAATTAATACATCAAGAAATTAACTTTTAAAGTTAAATATTAATAATAAAGTTAATTTCTTGCAAATACACTAACTGTATTAAAAATTTTACTTTTATAAAATTTATTATTTATTATTTTATAATATTTATTTTCAATATTAATATTTAACATTAAAAAAAAAGGATGGGAACCAGACAAGTCTAGCCTAGACCTGCTGCCCTAATCAAATCACAACCTGGACCTGCAGGCCTATTCAAATCACAACCCATAGTTAACAATCTGATTTGGCCAAAACTCAAGACCAGGTCAAAATGTTGTGCATGTCTAATCTAAACCAACACATGTACAACAACTGAAAATAATTTCTCTTTACTTGCCCGGTTACTTTTGTAGAAATGTACTAATCTCCATGAAATCTCATTCTTAATGTGAATAAGGTGCTGTTTGATAAAATTCTGTATTAAGATCTGAATAATTTAGACATCTGAATAATATAGAGCATCTGAATAGAATTATATCTGAATGAAAAAATGTTGTTTGATAATCAATTTTTTCAGATGTCTGAATAACAGTATTTTACCATTTTAACCCTATGAACAGTTGAACATTATTATAATAATAATAATAATAATAATAATTATACTAATAATAATTATAATTAATAATAATAATTATAATAATAATAATAATAATAATATTAATTATAATAATAATAATTATTATAAAAATAATAATTATTATTATAAAAATAATAATTATTATTATTATAAAAATAATAATAATTATTATTATTATAAAAATAATAATAATTATTATTATTATAAAAATAATAATTATAATATTAATGATAGTGCTAATAATAATACTAATAATAATAATTATTCTAATAAAAATTATGATAATAATAATTATAATAATAATAATAATCATAATTATAATTATTATAATAATAATTATTATTATTATAATATTAATATTAATAAAAATAAAAATAATTATAATAATAATTATACTAATAATAATTATAATTAATAATAATAATTATAGTAATAATAATATTAATTATAATAATTATAATTATTATTAATAATAATTATTATTACTATAATTATTATTATTATTAATAATTATAATATTAATATTAATAAAAATAATTATTATTATAATAATAATTATACTAATAATACTTATAATTAATAATAATAATTATAGTAATAATAATATTAATTATAATAATTATTATTATTATAAAAATAATAATAATTATATTAAAAATAGTACTACTACTACTACTACTACTACTACTACTAATAATAATAATAATAATAATAATAATCATAATTATAATAATAATAATAATAATAATAATCATAATTATAATAATAATAATAATAATAATAATAATAATAATAATAATAATAATAATAATAATAATAATAATAATAATAATAATAATAATGATAATGCTAATAATAATACTAATAATAATAATAATTATAATATTAATAATAATAAAAATAATAATTATTACAATAATAATTATACTAATAATAATTATAATTAATAATAATAATTATAGTAATAATAATATTAATTATAATAATAATTATTATTATTATTATAAAAATAATAATAATTATATTAAAAATAGTACTAATAATAATAATAATAATAATAATTATTATTATTATTATTATTATAATTATAATAAAAATTATGATAATAATAATTATAATAATAATAATCATAATAATAATAATAATAATAATAATAATATTTATTATTATAATAATAAAAATATTGAGTGTTGGATATAAAAGGAATTTGCTAATATTGAAGAGGATATTTTTGTCCAAGTTCATTAAGATGCTCCTCTTAATGGTTTAGATTTGATTTTGTATCTCAACCATTTAGAGACATTCAGATGTAACAAAAAAAAAAACAAACAACTTTGTTCCTCTTAGCGATTAAGAGGTTGTTCATTAAGAGCCATTAAGACACAAACAAACAGCACCTAACTCAGTTAAATGGCAAAAGATGTCATTATCATCCTTCACAAACCTATTAAAATTCCAGTACCCCACAACTGCAGGGGATAACTCCAGACAAATTATTCAAACAAAATTTTCAAGCAATATTGTTCTCTACTCGACCAGTCTTGTGAAAAGCTCAACATGAAATTTAATGAACGTAAGCAATTACTGGACGATATATTACTTGAAAAATCTTGTCAGCAAATCAAACATAATAAGCTCAACCATTTTACCTCTATGATCGATTTCTTGTAACACTGATATAAAGATTTGGTAATGCCATTACAACAATATGCTGAAACTCCAGCTGTCATTTAAGCATGGAGGAACCACAGTAAAATAACTTATATATATATATGTTTTAAAGTGGCAACCAAAATTGCTAATATGCAAGGAGGCATATATTCCTGCAGTATCAGAATGTATTACTAGATAAAGTCTGCTTTGCCGTCAATAAAAGCTTGAATTGAAGGCTCCCTTCCAAGAAAATCTGATAGGATTTCAACAGGATCTTTTGCCCACCCTGGACCCAATACCTGTCAATCAGTGGAAGTTAGCCAATTGTTTGAACTACTTTAAGCTTCTTCAGAGCAATAAATTTCAACGCTGGTAGGTATATACCCAAATGATTCTAGTATTTGAAGACATTAAAATGCCTCCAGGCCATGTTTTAACAATGCAAGCCATATACAGTTTTCCATATTAAGTGAGAGAAAACTTCAACATCTCAAGTATCAGAACAATTATGGTGCAGCTCTAATTCTTCGAAGTAACTTGATTACCTTGTCCCTGAACTGCATTCCTGCATACTGGTTGAAAAGATTGTCGCGGAACTTTGAGGCAAATATATCAGCAGCAAAAACCTAGAAAGGCATCCAAATTAATGTATCAGACGTGTCACAGATGAAGCATGTTACCTATTTTGGCTAAACTTGGCAATACCCATCACAGAGATTTGTCTTATGGCAATTATAGTCGCATAAAAAATAAAGACTGGATAGTGGCAATACAGAAGTGTTATCAACCAACTATTAGTTGGTACTCAGAAAACAAAAAGTGTCGCAATAGGCTCCAAGATGTGTCTAAAAGAAGAAATGTGCAACAATTTGTGATTCAGACCTCACTCCAAATTCGACTGTAGCAAGCAGCTTCATAGCCAATAGCACTACGCGGGAAACATGATGCTGGGTTGGTTCCTTCTAACATTGGCAAACCTAACATTACCTGGGGAAGCAAAGCAAGTTTTATGTACTAACCGAAACATAATGTTTATAATGTATTACAACATCAAGTATTACCTTTGGATGAAGATGCTTGAACAGCCCAACAATGTCAACATTTTCATTGGAATATATGATCTGATCAAAGAGACCTGAATACACATGCTTCTTGAGCTTTACTAAGATAGAAAAAAGAACTATCTGATATATAATTCACATGATTGCACATGAAAATAGTATACTTCTACATCTATCAACATGTATATTTATACTGGAGCCCCTAGTTCCACCATGCATAGAATTGTTGATTTTGCTACTGAAAAAGTTATATCTGACGGCTAATGTTATGGGACTTTATTGTATTGTAGTGTTTCCTTTCCAACTAATTTTTAATTATTTATACTGTTCCCTTAGTATTAATATTTTCCACTATGTGAGATAAAGTTTCCCATCTGTTTCGTTCAGGCTCTATTTTTCTTTCTTCGGTTCTTAATCCGTAGCTTCAAGGACGGAGGTTACTAGTCCAAGTACAAAACTGGAAATTTTTGAATGCCAAAAGAGATTTATGGGTCACAGCCTTGAAAACTAGCATGCAATGGACCAATAAGAAGCTCCAAAATCTTTTTAACTGTATTTGGAGGCCTAGATATTATAATACTTCAATGGCAGTCAAAATTAATTACCTTTGACTCCTAATCCTTATGGATAGACATAACATCAGTGAGGCTAAAAAGATGTACCCTTACCATTCGAGAAAGAGCTTTAAGAAATTTAAAGGAACCGTTGCTGCTTCGAGTCATGTATGATGCAATCTTACAATAAACTCTTAGGGAATTTTGAGAAAATAATTTAACCTTTCAGCTTCAAAAGTGTGCTCCAAGTCCAATCGTTACCCTCAATATCTACCCCAATAACCCAAAACCATCAAGAAGAATAAACTTCAGATCTACACGTTACTGTTTACACCCCAGGATAATCCTTACTTATCCCCTGAACTCAAATCCCAACTAGAACTAAAACACCCCGACTCTTTCCATACTTTTCGGTCCATCATTTAGTCCCTACATAAAGAACATCATAATTGGTTGCTGACCAGAATATCCAGCAACTAATTCTTTGCAGTCTACCAACCTCTCTCTTTCCGGACCAAGTCAATTTCAATCCTTTCCAGTCCCAAACTCACCACTTCAAAGCGCACACATAAAGAAGCTTTCCTTAACCTTACACATTTAAGTGACTGGCAGATATAAACCAAAATACTGAATCTTCCTAAACAATCAAATGGCAAGTTTAGATAAGAAGAATATAAGGACATTAGCTCTAAGTATATGACTGGACAAAGTGAATAAAAAAGTTTTCCAGTCAGACTTTATGCAAGACAATACATCCTTTCCCCAAAAGTAAAATTCCTATAGGTAAAACAAATTAGATGTGGGAGATGGATAGAAAACTAGACAAGAGTGACAACAAAACACATTCACAAAAAACTAAAGGAAGAACTATTGAGTGGTTAAATGATATTCAGTTTTATTATGTAGTCACGTTTGACAAAAAAATGCCCAATAAAGATTCCATTTGGAGGAACCACAAACATATCAAGAAAGTTGGAACTAAGGCAAGCTTCGGCATTTATAATAGTTAAACTAAGCCTCACCAAAAACCATTTTATTATGCTTATATTCTAACATAACAACGCATGAACTTAACAATTAGTTTCACAGTTGAGAGAATTAATGAATTATAAAAATCCAGACAAAGAAATAACATAACTTACAATAAAGAATCTCTTGCTTCCACTTAAGTGCTGAAAATGAAAAACGCCATCTCTTGAGTGAATTACATATTTCATCCTTGATGGGTTTTGTGATGTCCTACACAACATAGGCATAACAAGTTATTTACACCATAGAGGTCCATCTACTAAAATGTGTTGGACATAAACAATTAGCTGGTATAATGATATGACAAAATTTACACCGGATTTTGATAAGGATACTCGGAACAAATTAGTGCTCATGAATATCAATAGCTGGCAGTTACAAAGTGATTGTGAGTGGTGAGAGAGAGAGATCTGGTGTACACCAAATAGGCTTATCATCTGCTCCAAAATTTGGAACAGGCTATCTTGGTTAACAATACGTCAATACCTTAGATTAAATCTCTATGCTTTACTCATAACCAAACAAAAAGTAACAAGGAAGATATAGAATGGATGGTTTTAATATGTAAGTTTTAGCCCCCCCAAGTGTGGGAATTGGAACCAGCAACCTTGAGGTTATTCCCTTGAGGTTGACGTAAGATGGATGTAATACCTGATGATAACCAGATATCATCTTCAGAGAGAAGTTATCATAACACCTAGGCAAGATAAAAAATAAGCTTAATCAATTAAGTACGGCAATATGAGTTTTGTTTCATATACTAAAAATAAGTAAAATTACACTTCAAGTGCATAGCATTTAACAAGTATATACCAGTTTTCCAGAACCTGAGCAGGAATTTCCACAAAGTCAGGATCAAGGTGAAGCCCAGAAAATTTAGCAAATGATGCACGATTGCAAATATGCTGGACCTAAAAGCTCATCATAAACCAAATATTATGTTACTACCACAAACATCAAATAAATATTCCTAATCATCATTTACCCTACTGGAATAATTCTAAAAGTTATTCCTAAAGTTTCTTTATCATCATTTCTTCAACTTTTTGCACGCTAAGGTTATCAATAAATAATTGATCATCCTTTTCTTCATTTCTCAAAACGACTATTGCGCAAGTACTTTTTCCCCTTGAACATCTTAACCTAGCACACCGAAGATAACACCAAAGCGACTACTCATAGCACCAAAACTGGCACCTCGGTTCCCTCTTTCCTCGCCAATTAACTCCTTAAGCCTTTCCCACTCCTGAAAACCTAAAATACACCATCTTTCTAAAGTAACCCACAAAATTCAGCGAAGATTTTATTAAAATTAGCCTACATCACTAATATGGTCAAAGATATAAGATATTTAATAGCAATTGATAAGGTATAAAAAGAAAATCCTAATTTCATTCAACATGGAGCATGCTTGAGATAAAGGTCAACATACCACATGACCAAACTCATGGAAAAGGTTAACTACTTCAGAGAATCGTAATAACCCAGGACGATCACCAATTTCCTTTTGGAATTGAGCAACAAGTAATGCCACAGGAATCTGGATACGAAATGTTCATGTTAGATGTTAGCAATTACTAAAATCGCAAGGTTTACAGTTATGTTTGAAATAGTCAAGAACTATATTTCAGATAGATCAAGATGGATCATATATACACATAGTAAAAGATGAAACACAAATGAATCCTTAAATGGGATGAACAGAAACAAATCAATTCCATGGGAAAATATGGATACTGCAGCGTGCATAGAAGAGCACTCTAGAACCACAGTATCTCAAAGTTGAAAATTAATTTATTTAATGTTTGCTGATTGAATATTCAATATTTAATATTGCTGTCCAACCATCCATTTCTATATCACTTAATTTGATATGAAAAGGCAAGGTACATGCTTACATTTATTTTAAAATATTCAAAGCAGAAAGCTTGTTATCACCATTTAACACGGTGAAAGAGCCTAAGGTCGAACTTAATCATGCAGCTCTCATTTTATGAGAGCAGTAAGGATACACTTCAACAACAGAACACTTTAAAAAGCTCACGTCTCTTTAGTTTATCAAAATTAGCTCAAAATAAAGATAAAGCATCATGCAAATTCTCCAATCAGTATCTTTTGAAGTACCTGTCTTGCACCATTGTGAGATGAAAAGTTTTGAAGAGCCACAACACATGTATGCCCATACTTTCCTTCCCTGTAAGGAAGTCACATAGGTTTCATTCAACTCTAACTCAAGCAAATGGTTTATCAACAAATAGGTTTGCCTAAAATTGATTTTTTTTTTAAATCTAATAACAAACCTGGAATACATATCCAAGTAGAAATAGCCCAACAGTTCACTAGAACGCAAGTCAAAAACAGAATAAACACGAACATCGTTGTGCCATACCTCAGCATCTGCAATTTCCTCAAATCTTAAGCCTACAGGTAGCAAAGGAGAGGGAGACCTTATTACATTAAAATGAAACAAATTTTAGGAAAACAAATATAATATAATTACCATAAAGGTCTTGGCATATTTTGAAGACCCCTGAGAGAACTAAATCAACAGGGAAGTACTGCTTAACAACTCCAAAGTCCAGATCAAATTGTTTTTCTTCTACCCTCTTCACATAATATTGCAGATCCTCAATTCCAAAGGGATTATCTCCTTCCTCCTCCTTCTGAATCACCAGGATAAATAATTATCAAGGTGTAATATATACCTTCGGAATAAAAAGACGTGGAAAAGTCAAAACCTAGACTTGAGATCTTCCATCTTGGCAAGTTCAAGCCAAGTCAGAAAAAGACCAGACAAAAGCTAACCTTTAAATCTTTCAAAATTGCAAGTTCTCTAAAGGCCAAGTCAGTCAAACCAGCAGAGATTTCCTCTAAGAAATCAAATACCTGAAAGCAACAGCAACATGGTCATCCTGAAAATTCCACATGCCCCATGCTATTCAGATCAAGAATGAGACCATCACAAAACAGAAGAGCACAAAATGACAAGATCGTAATAGTAGTTTACTCATGGGTGGCACTTCATATCTAGTTATCTACAGTCTCCATATGATAAAGATTGTCACTCTAGGCAATTCAAAAAAATTAAGTAGATTTCTGTTGACCAAAAAATTGAGTTTATGGGAAAACTTCCAATATTGTTCTTTTCTCCATCAGTTGCACGGTTGCACTAGTGGACCTCACCAAAATCTCTTACCTATCACATCACATCTCATCTCAATTAGAACTAATAGATTCCATTGGCTTTTGAAAGACAGACAATAATTTGGAAACAAAAATAAAATCAAATCTGAAAATCTCTATAGAATAGAGAGTATTATATTGTCTGACATAACAACACTACTCATCATAATAATTTATTAGTTGTATCACATGAAATACAGGCAAAAGTTGTATCACATGAAATACAGGCAAAAGTTGCATATTTTGCATTCATCACCTGCAAAGAGAATGGTTGGTGCTGTCATCATTTTACCAATTTTAAGTTGGACATAACTTCACCACTATTATGTGAAGAAAATTTTCAATTTAAGTAGCAGGTTATACAATATATCAACTCTTCAAAATTTAGCATCTGTAGATAAGAAATTTGATTAACCATTTCATTCAAGAGCCAAACATCTGCCAACCTAACAATATTGCGTTTTTCAGAAAGCATCGACAAGATATGTTAATGATTGAATCTTTTGAAATAATTAATGTTGTGTTTTTCAGAAAGCATCAATGAGATATGTCACTGATTGAATCTTTTGAAATAATTAGTGGCTGTGATATACAGGTTAGCTTTTTGTTTATTAATGGAAACAGGCCAGATAAGTTCCACATAATTTTAGACAACAAAGTTAGTAATTTTAAAATATTAAACCCATTAAGCAATAGCTTGTACTGTCATTAGAACAAGAAAATCTCAACTTCAAAACAAACTCCAGTAAACAAAGTGGTCAAAGCCTTTTACCCAAATTAGTTGGCGTAGGCTGAAAATGATTCAAATGAAATCGTAAAATCAGTATCAAATTCATAATAAACCAGGCAACTATTTCTTTCTCCATTTAACTGTGGAAAATTTCATATGCTACAGTGTTATACGCAAATAAAAATTATGCAAACAAACTACTGAGCTTGATGGATGATGGTCAAGCGGAGACTTGACTATCATTAAGATACTAATCAATACCATTTGCAGGGAAATAAGAATAAATTAGGTTACGGGACCAACTGAAATAATGACATTTAAATCGCCGGAAAAAATAAAAAAAATCAGTTATATGTATCAATGGGCCACAGAGATGAGCCAAAAACTGACCAGGTATGACTTTATGACCCCAAAAGTGTGATTTACTTGAAGATACTAAGGGCTTAATCAAGAAATGAGATACAATTAAAACAATGAGCCTAAGCATTTAGTAGTCTGCAATATTATTCCTGATCATTAGATTCGTTGAAACTAGATCATCTAAATTACTCTGGAGAGTCCAATCATCACTCAAAAGGAAATTATAGATAGTTGGACAAACCTTTGATGATGACCTTGCCATTCTGATATCAATAGCATAGTCTGCATAGTTTGAGTAGCCAAGCAATCTAGCAAATTTATGCCGTAACTGAACCTGAGCCGTTTAAATTAATTATTAATGCGTACAGCCTTTCAACCAGTACTACACAAATACATACAGAAGAAATGTAAGCAATAGGACGACATGCATAGGAAACCGTGATTTTATTGAATGACCATTTTGAGATGTGTCAATATGGCCAAATGGACAACAAAGAGGAACAATTAATATTTAGTATACATACAAAGTGCTTTATACACCTTAGCATGAACTGTTTCATCCTATTATCTCAATGCTTTACTCCAGATATTCGAAATAGAAAAGATATGACCACAAGACCAGCATGATTCTTTTTATGAACTTTCAAAAACTCATGATGTATAGATAAACTTATTAGGAGAAAGATGGAACTTGATACCCAAATTGAAAAGAGTGTTTGAATAAGTGTATTGAAAAGTACAAATCAAATAATGAACCAAAGTCTTTCGGGGATGTTCCTACAGTCTACTTTGTAATAATAAAATTCAAGTGAGAAAAATAAACTGGAAATTTATTTTTATATGAAGCACTTCCCGTTTGTTATCCTTGTAATTCAGTATGGAACTATCTTCTGATGCAACCTGAGATAAGGAGCACTACTCTCATCCGAACAGAAATGAAAATATCAGACATGTTGGCAGTATTTACCAATTAAGAAATAACTAAATGTTATATATGTTCATTGGAAAGCCAGATAGTTCTGTCTTCTATAAAAATGGAACATTGGTGAAAATAGCAAAACGATATTATTTCTTTTAATTCAACTCTAATATACCAATTTCCTCATCAACAATTATGTTCTATTTCATCATAGGTTTTATATTAAACATTATAAATGCAATATCTGTCAATTTAATAGGAGTATACATGCACTTAAACAATATTGATCTATATATCATCATGACATGGATTTCAAGAAGATACATCTTCTATATTGCATTACCAGCTTTTCTAAGACAGAAAGATTAACTTCACATCGCCTCCCATATGCCACAGCCATAAGCCTCCTTGTCGCTCCTACCTTTAAAGGATTGAAATGGAAATTGTAAATTCCCCTCTGGAATAGACTTGTGAAGCACACATACATATACCAAAGTGCAGTACGACAGAAAATACATTGCACAATAATACACAACAAAAAAACATTCATAAAAACAAAAATAATAGAATCAATTAAAGTTCAGGTTTACAAGTTATATCATTACTGTGTAAGTTAGAAGGCAGTTTGGTTTATGTTCACTAGAAAGAAACCCAATATTTTACATGCATTTCCGTAAACGAGAAACCCAAATTTTAAGAAACCAGTATTAGAAATCTAGTACCATCATTTTGATCCACATATACTTGGAAATGTGGGGTTCACTTTAAGGGAGCTTCCATGTATGCATGTGTTGCAGCAGCTCAGCTATAGAGATTGTGCAAGAGGAAAACAGGAAGAGCAGCAGTTTCCAAAATGCCACATAATCCAAAGAGCTTATGCCCTGTCTACGAATATACGAATGTAATAATACTTCTCGTCAGTTTTTTCATTGGCCATTTCTTCACACCAGCATACATGTTTGTGTACATATTAATAAAGCAATTTTGTTGCATAAAAATACTACTGTAGTTGACTGGCTCTAAGCCGTTCTAATTAAGTATCTAATCCAACGGATTTGTCTTACCCTATCTTAATGTCCTTTGTTCCTTATGCTTAATCAGCCAAAAAGAAAAAAAATATAAAAAAATACTACTTGTCAACTGTAGTACTCAGGATGACAATACCAATGTTACCTGAAACATGGTACTTTTTGGTATGCTGTACGAATATGAGTGCACGGTACGCTACATAGCTAAAACGCGATACGCTAGGGTATTTTTATATAAGTTCTTATAGTTAAGAATTCATTTATAATCTAAATGTAATAAACCTAAGTTTTACAGAAGATTTTTTAGTTAAATCAACAAGTTGATTGTTTTATAAATATTTTAGTACAAATGCAATGTTTGAGCATATAATACTAAGTTATAATATTGATATTTGTGCAATTATATTTAAACAAAAAAGAATTTTTTCAGTATGTTAAATTTATAGATTCGGTACGTAAGAGTACCCTATTTGGGTACGCAAGTACCAATACGCGATTCGCTAGGTCTATAAGAGTATCTGGTAACTCTGGATAATACTAGCAAGCTAAGCAGGTGAATATTCTCATGAAATCTAATTGATGTACCTTACAGAACTCTAGCACCGGAGAAACATGGTGACTTCTAAGAGTGATCTTGAATTTTCCATTTTCTGTTTTGTCTAAGCTCTGCAGAGAAACACAACCAAAATTAACACCTTTCAAACAGAACAGTATAATCCGACATGGTGACAAAATCAACTTAAACTCTTAATTTGTGTGCCTCCAATCCCTATTCCATGGCATGGATTCCAAGCAACCAAACAGAGCCAAAATGATAAACTGACATACACAGACAAAGACCACAAAAAAAGATGTAGGGCAACAAATTGCAGTAACAGTCCAAGATAAAATGCTGAAATTTTTTCAAGCTGAATGTGAACGTGCCACATTCAACTTGAAAAGTCTGAGAATAGTACTCCATTCGGGTGCACAGTACTCATTTTTTTATAAATAATATATCCATAAAATCACAGAGGTTGATTGGAGGCTCAGCTAACTTAGGGATGCATATGGCTAGGGCTGGTCTAGGTGAATACAGGCCCAGCCAGTTCATAGGAGTCAGGCTGGGCCAAGAGAGAGGGAAGATGGACACCCTACCCACGGCCTAGGGGATAGGTCAAGCAATTTTTATAAAAAATAACACTCAACTCCATACAAATTATTCTTCTATAAGTATAACTCACATGGGATCCTAACAAATCTCCATCTTCACATTTGAGTCCCTACGAATTGTATTCAAGAGCGAATACCCACTTATAAGAATAAGGGACCATGAAAAAGATGAGAAACAATTTTACGAATTGTAAGTTGGAATTTGATATTAAAGAAAGAGAAAGAAAACAGAAGCGGAAAACTATTATATTTTCAACTTTTCAGTTATTACAATGCTCCAAATTATGGACCAAAGAAGCAAGTCAGTCTCAGGAAATAGTATAAATATTCATATGAATTTGCAAATAAAGTGAGAAGGGGTGGAAGATTAGAAGTTCAAGCAGTCAGCGAAGTAAGAATATAGATTGACTTTATTAAATACAAGACAAAATAAAGGTATGTGTAACCTTTAAAAATTCCGGTGGTGATCCAACTAACTCCATCTCACTCAAGAGAAGAAATGAACAATTGTCATTCAAGTTTTGGATATACTGCATGCTTAGCTCATCTATTTGAGCCTTCAAACGTTGCAGTTCTTCTCTCTTAGTTAATGTGAGGTTCAATCCATTCCGCTCAAAATCTCTAACCTGTCACTAAAAATTAGATAATAAATACTTGTACCTAAAAGAGAGACTGACTTAGAGAGAAGCAATCATAAATGAAATGATTCCAATCAATACAGATGGAACACTCAAAACTTATTAGTGTAACTATCAAATAAACAAACAAAAAAAGATGAAATGTTTTAACTTGTAACATCTCATAGTCAATAGAATTAAACTATTAGCAAATGAAAACACAGAACCCGCTTGAATAAAAATTATATATCACTGCTAGGTCCAATATTAAATGCTTTTCTTAACAAGCATGAGCAGCCTGGCTCGACTCTAGAGGCACCCACTTCTAGAAAATAAGGCCAAAGAAACATTTATCCTGGCTACTCCTCCCAACTCCCTATATTGATAGGACCGGTAAGGCTCTTAGCTACCCTTTCTTGTAAAATCTATAATATATGAATGTTTAGACCAAATAAGAATCATCGTCAAGCTAAGCTATACAATTGCTGCCTGTAAAAATTTTTAAGGACATACAAGTAGTAATAAATTGTCAATGATACTGTGCCTCTAAATCATTTCATATATTAAGTTTTCTTCTTTTGATACATAAAGCAACCAAGTTCTTCTAAGAAGCAGTG
The DNA here is from genome assembly GCA_947179155.2 of Hedera helix. Taxonomy (NCBI): domain Eukaryota; kingdom Viridiplantae; phylum Streptophyta; class Magnoliopsida; order Apiales; family Araliaceae; genus Hedera; species Hedera helix. Next base: position 2,691,339 of record OX359275.1, on the reverse strand, counting down.
ATTTAAAAGAAACAAGAATGTTAAAATATAATCAGAAGTCAGAACATAGTTGTCTATTGTCGTTAGTATCATAAAGATATTACAAAAACTGATACTTATCCAAACACAACTATGCTCCCAGTGTCCTAAGCAAGTGAAGTCTAGCTACAAATGGGAACTATTCTTATGAACCAGTGGAGTTCATTAAAAATGTGAAACACGCGACTAGCTAGTGAAATGAAGTTCAAGGATCTAATTCTAGCTAAAAGCCATCTGAAAAATTGAATCTGGAAGATACGGAGTACAAGACAAAAAAGACTATAAAATAATGATTCCAGAAACACAAAATAATATAATATGAAAACAGCTCCAACTTGATACCAGGAACTGTGTATAGCGTTTAGCTTCTGGGCTCATCCTTTCTCCCCTCGCAGCAAAAGCCTTGATGATGCAGTACACATCTTCCCGTTTACTGTACAGCTTGCATGAGATAAAACAGATTAAGTACTCAGTTAAGTCACAAGCACCACACTCTTTCAAAGAATAAAAATATAATCAATAAATTATTTGGAAGACTCTATCTAAACTCAACGATGTTTTGGACCCTGTAGGCGAAGTGCCATCCAATTGATAGTCCTGCTGAACAGCTCAAGCACTTACAAATTTGTAAGTAAATCTATGGAAAGATGGTGAGACCTGCATTTTGTAACATGAGCAACTATTCTGCGCTCAGCTTCAGCACTTGCTTTGCGCACATCTTCTGCATCGGACACCAACTTCGGAAAAACACAAGACTGGAGCAGCGCGAACTGATGTGCTTCCAAATCTGCCAATGGTAAGATCACGTTTTTATAAGTAACCTGTCAAGATTTAAGAAAGAAATATAATTATTAAAAACAGCCAGTTAACAATTTTAAAACATAGTTTATAAGAATTAAATTAGCATCCCCTCCATTCCAAATTGAGAGCCCATCAAAATTTTGCTTCAAGAGTTTGGATTTTAAATAGGTAGCACTCACTAGTTTTTGGACAGAGTTCAGTGCAATGGAAAAGTAAGAGCAACGAAAGGATTGACTTGATATCACAATATTCATCTGATAAATGATTTACATAATGAATGTAAATGTCAATACAAGTGTGGACCACAAATGGTTCATCTATGGATTTCTTTTTTCAAGTTGATTTCAGTCAATCATGTAACCATCACGTGTTTGAGACAGCAAAACTCAACTCTCTCCACATTGGTGAGAAAACACTAAACCACTGTTTTACTAAACGCACTGAAAACGTATTGCATACATTCAGCTCCAACTCAAGTCAATAACTGTAAGATATTTACTTTAATACCTTGTCAAGAGGAACGGAAGCAACTGCATCATGAACCTCCTTGGATTTGGCAATTATTTGATCAGCTAATTTAAGAATTTGAAATGCGGAGAGATTAATACGAACATTCAAGCCCTTGAGATCTGAAATATTAAAATTAAACAAAACAAACAATTCTGTCATAGACTCATATTAGCACTTTAAACAAACACTGTGAAATAAGCAAATAAATTGATTTTTAAGGTAATAAAAGAAAAATGAACAAATAGAGATAAACTTCCATCAATTAGATGCACTTTAATTACTATTGCAATGGATTAAGTATAGTACCAACAAATTGAAAAACACACACGAATATAGATACACACACCCGCACACAGATTAGAGGATTGGAGACCTTTCATCTTCCGATTTCTCTTCCTGGAATTGATTACACTAATAGCGAAGTTGACGGCGACAGCCACCAGAGCAGCAGCTCCGGTGAGGGCTAAGATGTTGTTTATCTCTCTCTTCTGTTTGGCCATTTTCTATCTCTGCAAAAACCCCTCTTTGTTTTTCTCGCCTCACCAAACGGCAAATGGGAGGGAAATTTGTGTGTAGCTGATGGCGGAAAGACAATTGACCTTTTTAACGTCCGACATACTCTACGACCCGTCAAATAAATTCTTTAACTAATAAATGTATTCGTAATATTACTTAAATGTACATGGAGTAAATACTTGGGTAATCAGCTGTCAAGGGTTTGTTTGGTCATTTCAGAAAAACTCTCATACTTTGTTGCCAGTAATACACTGCATAACCCACCAGGTTAGGAAATCCCAATTCCGGATGTTTAATGAGTTTTTTTTTCCCTCCATCCACAAGAAAACTCTCATTTTCACACTTGCTACAAGGAGATTTGCTGTCAGATTCTTGCCATGGTCATTGTGCAGTTTCGTTGGATCGATTTAGATCATCATTTGTATCAATGGATCATGAAGCAGATTAATGATTCACTACGTAATGAATCAGATCATTAATCAATTATCACACTTGGTGATCCATATTAGATCATAGTATGATTTGTTCTAATTCGACCCATGCTTAATATATAAACTACTATCTTAAGTACTCCTTTATTAAAGAGTCTCATATGCAAAATTTATAAACTTTCAAGGATATTTTTTTATTTTATATTCATCTCTAAATTTATTGTGTGTCTTAGTTTATCAGTGATAGCTTGATTATCAAATTATAAAGATAAACTAGAAATCTATGGTCTCAAACAAGCTTTCCGTGCTTGGTACATGAAACATTCTTTCTTAGTTGTGAACAATAATTAGTGGATATTGGTACTGTCACTGCACAACAAACAAAGAATTGAGGATTCAATGGTGTAATGTTAAGAGGTCGTGCGACATAAAGGCATTGATAGCAATATGGGAGAAGTTCCCATCAAACAACAACGATTCCGCTTGTAAATTTAAGGATATTGTGTCATTTTATTCTATAATTATATAAAAATAATAATAAGCCTTTTATAGAATAATAGAAATTTATGGAAGATACAACATTGACCTAAAAAGATTTATATACCACCTACGAAACAACAAAAAAATAATAATAAATAAATCTTGATGGTCAATGTTGGGAATTTTTTTTATTATATTCTTTCAAACACACTCTCATTTTCTTTTAATTTGGTGTGGTATGTGAGATATGTGGAAAATATTTTTTTTGTCAATCAGTTTAGAAAGTTTGATTTTAGATTTGGGTTAGCGTGACAGAGTCACCAGTTGGTATAAGTTTTAATAGATGTACCAATCCATTTGAGTTTTAAGGTTTTGAAAGTTAGATATGCCGAAATATAACTCTATTATATTAGTCAAGATTTATAGAATTTTGGGGCTTACTTAAGCGAGGGGAAGTTGTTACACACTCCCTGACTTTCGTGAATCACGGTTACTGTCTTCCTAATCTTTTCTCAAGTTTTGAAAGAGTTGCTTTAGCGTGTGCTAAGTATGTCATGTCTAGGTGTTTTGTATCATTCCAGTGTGTGTGTGTGTGTGTTTTGGTATGAGTGAATCTGTTTTATCCTAGTAGGGTTCAATTTTGATAAGAATGGACTTTTGATTTGTTTTATTTAAAATTTTCGTAAGTTTAGTTTCTAAACTCGTGTGTGCATTTTTAAAAGATTTGAGAGTTTGATTTCTAAACTCATGAAATGTGTTTTTTAAAAGAATTTGAGTTCTATTTCTAAACTTGTATGCTTTTCAAAGGAGTTTGGTTTCTAAATTCTTAATGTGCGCATTCATAAAGGTTCATGAGTTTGATTTCTAAACTCATATGTGTTTATGTTCGCATAGGTTCGTGAGTTAGGTTTTCAAACTCTTGTGTATTTTAAAAGGCGTGAGTTTGATTTCTAAACTTATATGTGATTATGTCCACAAAGATTCGTGAAATATGTTTTCGAAAGACGTGAGTTTGATTTCTAAATTCCTGTGCGTTTATGTCCACAAAGGTTCGTGAGTTTCAAAATGTGCTTTCGAAAGTGGTGTTTTCAAAGGTGATCTAAAAAGTATTTTTCAAAGTGTGATTTTTCAATGTGTCTTTAAAAGTGATTTTCAAAGTGTGTTTTTAGTTTGTCAAAGTCTCTTTCGAGCATTTGGTTTTTACCCTTTGAATTGTTTCATTTTAGAAAAAGTCTTTAGTTTTTGAAAATATTTTTTTCGTTCCCTAAAGCAAAGTAAATGGGTTAGGGTCTAACTTAGGGTATATGACTAGATTATTCTAATTTTTATTATTTTTGGCCTTAAACTCCACATTTAGAGAAAAAAAGCAACCCAAATGATTTTAAAGCCCATGAATGATTTACAAGCACTAATAGCCATGTACAAGCCCAATTTCAAATATTCATCATAGGAGAGAACTCCTAATTCTTTCAAATATGGATTTGGAGGCGTTAAATTTCCTCATAGGCTCATAATTTTCATAAATTTACATCAATTCAAATAATACAATTTAATTTCAAAGTTCATAATTAGAAGAGGGCCTCAATTCTCGTAAATATGAATTTAGAAGCCTTAGGCCTCTTTCCTAGGCTCATAAACAAGGAATTAATTCAAAATTTAAGCAATTACATGAATATAATTTCTAGATCCATCACGGGTTAGGTCTAATTTTCATGGGTCGACCCACAAATAGGGCTGAGTAAAAAATGGATAAAATTGAATTACTAAATTGAATCAAAAAAATTTAACTGAATTATTTCGATTATTCGATTATTTTGCTTAATTCAGTTATAACCGCTTAATTATTTGATATGCGAGTTCGATTTTGATTTTTAAAATTATTTTATTCAGATACCCGAATAACCGAATTAAATATATATATTTTTTTAACTTTGTCCTATGATTATGTACTTATGTATTATTAAATTAAAATTATTAAACTAGTTTATGAATTATTTTGACTGTGGATAAATATTATTTGAAAACTCTAGCGTGAAATTTGAAATGAATTTTTTTGTTTGATAAAAATAAATTCATATTTTGGTTATATACTGAGTAACCGAATAATATAATTTAGTTAGTTGGTTTTCGATTATTCTGTAATGTTCCGAATCTTTATAAGACTAGTAATTTAATCGAATATGAATAAAAGTTGAGTTTATGAATTAAACTATGTGTTATGTGATCGAATGTGTTTGTTCTATACAAGTATTGTGAGTTATATACTTGTTTTAGACTTAGAAATGATTAAGGGTATACATTGGGTTGTATTATGTCTTAAGTATTTATACGACATATAAATATGAAATCACTATTCATAAATACAGAGTAGAATACAAGTATAATACAGATTATAATACATGTATAATACATAGCAGAATACGAGTATAATACGAAAAAATATATGGTAGAAATACGAAAAGTTAAAGTGCAAAAATAAAAGTCAACAATTACAGCTAACTAAATTAGTTACAATTGAACTAGGAAAGTAAATTAAATTAGTAATCTCTGTTTTGGCTTCTAAAGCAGACGAATCAAGCTGATTGGTTTCAGCTGTCGGAGGTACCCATCCATGACAAAGCTTGGGGTCACTTGGTCATTTGCATTTGAGTTGTCAATTGGTATTTTGCTTTCTACAATGTGTTGTTAAGCATTGCATGGTGATATGTGGCCTCTTGTGTGCCAAATATTGCTAAGAAAGATTGTTCATCACAATTAAGCAAACAAAGTGAGGATTATAGATAACTAATTAAACTAGTAAATGAGATTATCAAAGTTAAGCAAGGTTAATTATGCTAAACTAGTCAAGTATGCTAGGATATTTTAGCAAGGCATTAATGGCAAGGGAACAAAGGGGGTCCAGACATCATGAGGGGGAAGGAACATAACAAGCCACTTAAGGTGGATATTTGATTGAGCAAGCTTGGAGGCTAAGCATTGGGAGATATTTTGTTGGCTTAATGTCCTTTATACCCTAGGTCTTGGATGTCTATAAATAGAGCCCTTCCCATTCATTATTCTTCACCAATTCAAAAAGTAATCAAGCGCAAATAGAAGCTAGTATAATCATAGAAGAGTGTTAGTTGAGAACTTAAAGGTTCAAAGTATTAGAGCAAGCACTTCAAGAGATAAAGAAATCTTGTTTTTATATTTCTAGTTTATGTTCTTGTGTTCTTGAGTAGGATCCATGAAATAATGTATGATTAGACTTATGATTTTGTAATTTAGTGTTATAGAGTTATAAAACATGGTGGCCTAGTTAATTAATGCTAAAGGCATCAAGTTTTAAGCAATCGAAAATATAAACTATGAAACATTGTTTTCATTTGTTCTTGTGAGTGAAGTGCAGTCATGTGTATATGGAATTAGGATTTTAAACCTAAAGAAAAGTTGTATTTTATGAAGTTAGGAAGACGTATGTGAAAGAATCATAAAAAAATTCCTTAAAATGAATTAGTTATGAATTGTATAGTTAGCAAGAGTCAGACTGCTAGCTTGCTGGACAGCACACTACTGGGCTACTTCTTTTGAAGCAGATGAGTCAAGTTTTCTTGTTTTAGCCATCTGTTTTAAACTTTTGAAAGCAGACGGGTCAGGCTGTCTGGTTTCAGCTGTCTATTATAACTTCTGAAAGCAGACGATTTAGGCTATCTGGTTAGGGAATGGAATCAAAGATAATTAAAATGAAATATAGTAAAGGATTATTAATTATGACTAATAAGTATGTTAATATAATAAAATATATAGGTCATACGAAGGATGCAAATTAGGGTAAACAGTAAAAGCAAAGCAGACAAGTTCTTCCATTACTGTGTGCAAGTTTTTCAGTATTATAATGTGTTTAACTGTTGAATTTCAATTGAGTTGTGAAGTTCCTTGATTATGTATGAATTGAGTTATTAGTTTGTTGAGTCAAGAGAAATGTGAGAACTTATTTGTCTATTGAGTCAAGAGAAGTGTGAGAACTTATATGTCTGTTGAGTCAGAGAAGTGTGAGAACTTATATGTCTGTAGAGTCAAGAGAAGTGTGATAACTTATTTGTTTGTTGAGTCAGAAAAGTGTGAGAACTTATCTGTTTATTGAGTCATAAACTGTATATGTGTATATCTATTAGACTTGCTGAGCAATTGTACTCATTCTTGCTAATATATTATATTTACAATTAAGGAAGAAATCCAAAAGGTTCTGGAATAAAAAGGAAAGAAAGGAATGTGATTAGGCTTATAGACATTTATTTTATTGTTTCTTTATTAGTTGTATTATAACTTAATGTTATGATAATTTTTAATCATTTAACTATGCTAGAAATACATTATCGATAAAGATCTATACATCAGAGTAAAGGTATTGATAATATAGAAAGTTCTGACAAGGACCAGAATTAGGTTATTTAATTGCGCCGTTAAAGTGTCATTTTTATCAAAAAGCCCCCTCTGTTTTGGGAACGATCTTATTGTTGATACTGTGAATCTCGTTGTTAATATTGTGAGTCTCAGATGGATAAATGCTGAGACAGTTAAGAACAAGGATTTAATGTTGGATCAGAAGATTAATGTAATATAATAAATCATATCTTATATAATTTTGATATGTAATAGAAAACTGTAAAGTATACGATTTTGGAATAGGGAATATGATGTAAAGTTTTTAATAAACGAGTTTTTATCAATTATATTATTGATGAATGTTGTGGATAAGGTTGTTTAGTCAGCATCGGATCCGCCTCAGTAAGCAGGTAGATTTGGGGGCGTGACATATTCGGTTAGTACTATTTTTAGATACTTTTTTGAATAGTGAAATTGTATGAAATTCGGTATTCGATTTTAACCGAATAGGCAATTCGGTTCGATTAATAACCGAATGCTCACCCCTACCCATAAACCTTATTTACTTAGGATTTTAATAATTTGCAATTCAAAATTTCAACATAAGTAATTCAATGAATTTTCACATAATTCAAAATAATACCTAATTCACATACTAATTGAGAAGTAGAGATGAGATATAGAGATAGAAATTAACAATTCTTCATAGTTGAATTGAATTTAGGAAAGTTAGAATTGGACTTTGATGGCTGAGGATGGAGATAGAGTTTCAAGACTTAAAGTGATTTTCTCACTCTTTTTTATTGATTAAATGTTGAAGAAGAGATGAACAAGTAAAGATTTGATTGTATTCTTTCACTTTTTTTTAATATATTTTTTTGAGTTTCTCTATCTAAAATTTCTTAGCTCTCTGTCTTTTTCTTCAAAGAATGAAGCAACAAGAAATATATAATACTAACAGCAAGTTCAGAAGTTGAGTCGCAGGTATAGCCGCGACTAAGGCTTTAAACCCTGGGTATCGTCGTGGCTTAGCACCTATTCTTCGCTTGCGCAAATTGTATTTTTCAACTTTGTCCTTCTGACCTTTAAATGACTGTAACTTTCAATCCGGGAAGAGTTAGGAGACGTGCCACCCTCATTCAGAAAACTCATTTCGAGATCTTCGCAATGTTATCCCATTTGAACCTATAGGAATTTGTGACAATGGATAAAAAAAGGTTACAAGTATTCTACTATGTTAAAAAATGGTGTTTTGGGCATCCATTTTATATTTTACTACCTTGAGGCCTATTAGTGCACTCCAAGTAATTCTTTATCACAATTTTATAATTTCACCCTCTTGTTATAAATAATCAATAATTATCAAATATAGGTATAAAATTTTAAGCGTATACATTAATGATCAAATCTATGGAGATCTCCCACCTAGAATACTCCGTCCTTTTAGAAAGCACGATCATTGGAACCTATAGACGACCAAAAAGCCACATCCTTAAACTTAGCAGAGATGAAATATTTAAAATCATTTACCTATTATAATATGCGATTTTTCTCATAAAGACGCTCAAACAGGTGTCACAACATGAAGTAAAATAAGCTATAAAAGCATAATCTTTTGCCTTTAGGCCCTTTATTGAGGAAATATCTCAATGTGCACTGGGGCATTACTTCGTGATAGTTGCGATTTTTAGGGCCTTTGTGTTGCAAAATGAGGTACCAGGCGAGAGGGAGGCGGCTGAATCCTTATGGGAGGCTGCCAAACTCTAATTTTTGGAAACTCATGATGAACAATGATTCATCAACGTAAAGAAGAAGAAGACCAAGAGCTAGCAAGGGAGTAACAAATATAGAGGTCATGGATTAAAGGAGCTTGGAAAGTGAAGGTTGGATGATAAAAAGTTTCCTTCTTTAAACTCTTCTCTATTTGTGTATTCCATTGATGTTGAATCTTTTGTGTATTACGTATTGTATATTTGCTATCTTCTTAATTTCAATTTAAGATTTTAATGAAATCCAATATGTAGTTTAAATTGAATCTCTATCTTTTGTGTTGTATTTTAATTGCTTGGCCTGTAATTACCTTGGTAACCTATATGGAATTGGGAAATAGATTATAGTGTTTAGACTCGAATATGATGACATATGATTTTGCTTATTCTACTTGAGATGAAATACATAATTTGTGTATAGGATAGAAATATATATATATATGTCATGTGTACCCATTGTGAGAATCTTAACTCAACGAATCTTATCTAAATTAAGTCGAATGAGATTTGTTTAAAAGAGATATGTTTATATGACCATCGAAAGAGGCTTATAAGAAAATTAGAATTCATGAATAACAATTCATCGTGACCTTATGATTAAATGGAGAGTTAGAAGATTGAAACAAAATATTGGAGGTATGTGCGATTTGAAGCCCAAACCACACATGAAATCGCTTAGGTGCAGTTTGGCAAATTAAAATCTGCATATGAAACCGCTTATGATTAGTGCGGTGTAGTTTTAGTTCTAAAACCAATTGAAATAATTAAATTTTATATAATTTAAACTAACAATTTAGCATCACACAATATTAAATACCACTTTAATAACACGTAATCACACACAACTTTACTTATAATATTTTGTCTAAACAAAAGCAAAATAGAACCTGCAAATATGAATGATGTTATCTCCTTACATATGAAAATTCTAAACAGAGATAATTACAATTTGGGATAATTTTAAATATTTGTACATTATAATAATGCTTCTTGATATGTTCTATTTTGACAGTGCATGGTGCGGTGCGATTTATTACTTGCGATTTTGCCTATAAATCAAACTCAAAACTGCATTTGTAGTTTTTCAATCCACCTAAAACTGTTGCATACATCGAAACCATTGATGCGATTTTAATTGGTGCGGTTTCGGGGGTAATTCGGTTCCTTGCTCACCCCTAATTGGGGGAAATTATAATCTTAGGTTTTTCTTATTCCATTTGTAGTTACTTAATTGTTAATTTTCGTAATTTACATTTTACTAGCTTAAATTGATGTCATTTAAATAAGATCGATTTGATATAAAATCGGTACTTGGAAATCATTTGAGATAATTCCTTGTGGGATCGAAACTTACTTATCACTTTATTATTTTTTAAACAATTCAAAATCAAAACTTTTCGTTTCAATTTCGCCCAACAGTGCATTGCATTGGTGATGAATTGATGTGTGATGGATAATATAACCCTGCTTCAAGTGGTATATGAGTCATGACTATGGGTTTGGATCATGCATATGCTACAGACTATGCATGATAGACGAAAAATAATATCCTTATAACTGGTATCGGAGCTATGAAAGATTAATCTCGGGCTGGTAAACCTTTTTAAAAGATACGCGATGGTAGTTCAAAAATTAATTTCGGACAGCCTCTTCAAAAGACACGTGATAGTGATAAATTCTTGATGAAGGGTTAGTGCCTTCTTCCCTTAAGGTTCTCTCGACGGGTGATGTTGAATTCTCGATGGGTTTAACCAATAATTGGTTCTGAGATTAGTTATCCTAGAATTGGTGATCCGCGTAATTAAAGAGAATATGTTTTATTCTTGATGGAAGTTGACTCTCGATAGAAAAATCGAGAATGGTTTAGCCAATAATTGACATTGCGGTGGTTGAAGAGAAGATATTCAAGTAAAAGGGAGCTCTTGATGTAATGAACTCACTTATGAAGGGGAGATTGTTAAAATATAAGTGAGTTAGAGTTTTACATCAGATAAATAACGAGAGAGTGAATGATTAATATACATGAATGGACCCAAGATATAATGGTTTAAGCTTTTAGGTCAAGTTAGGTTCTAAACATGTATGTTAGTACCTTGTATACATGTAAGAGATGCGTAGGCTCTTCGGTTCTACACTATAAATGGTATCAGAGCCCATAATTAAATGGGCCTAAGTATTAGGTTGGTACTCCATGGTGGAGCATTTGTATGTCGCGTGTTACTCCCTCCGTGCGATGGAACAAATATGATTGAGTCGGGTACAACACAAGGGGATTACTCATGTATATATTGGCTGAGAATTCCACATGTCATTAAAAACATAATTTTCAAATAAGAATTAAAATATTTTTATACGAAAATATTATGCGAACGATACGATATATGTGTGTATGTGTGATTATGTGAACTAGTTAATTTAAGTAAGTTGAATTAACTAAAAAAATGGAAAGGAAAAGATTAATGAAACGTAAGGTAAGTTTATGTGATCAAATTATAAATCTCGAATGTTGGCCTTGAATGACAAATAAGAAGAGTAATAATCATAAAGTGATTTTCTTGTATGATTAATGAAGAGAAAGGAAATAAAATAATAATTTTATGAAATGTGGGTAATTATAAATAGCCCAAATGATATGTTATGTGTATCCAAGTGTTATTAAATTTTATGTATTCTATGTTAATCAAGTTTTATTAAATGTTAAGGAAATTAAATGAGCTCAAGTGTTTGTAAATGACTTGTTGTATTTAGTTGCCCAATTGGAAGTAAATTAGAAGCCAAATGAAATTAAATAAGAAGTCCAAACCCTAATAAAAGAAAAAAAAATCAAAAATAGAAAATAAGGAGGGAGTTGGACAGCCATGTAGGGCCCCATTGAGGGGGTGCAAAGCTCTATGCAATTTCTTAATTTACTCTAAGAATGTCCCTGTAATAATCAAGAAAAATGTACTATTATTATTAATAAAAAATAATAATATTTTAAAAATTATTTGTGTGCACATACATTTATGTGTTATGTTATAAGCATTAATAATTTAATTTAATTTGATTTAAATATGTGATAAATAAGAAATTAAGTGATGATGATAGTGAACTTAAATTATAATTAATTTAAGTCTATGTAATATGTCTTGTGTGACATAATGAGCACGATGGATTGTTTAATTAATTAATAGAATTAGTTATGAGATGATTAAATAATTAAATGGATTAATGAGGATTAATATTTAAGTCCAATATGAATGTCACATAAATTAATGTGACATGTCCAATATGCTAGAAATAAAAGTCCATTTATGTATAAGTTACTAGAATAATTAACTAGCCCAATAGAAAATAATTATTCAAGGCCCAAATGTAATTTAATTAGCGGTCCAATGGAATTAATTAGTAATCCAATGAATATTATTTGGACTAGCCCAAGGTGCATGAATGATGCTGGTATATATATATATATATATATATATATATAACCGTAGGCCCACCTAGCAAGTCAAAAAGTGTTGAATTTTTGGAGCATTATAGCTATGTGTAGGAAATAATTAAGGGAGACATGGATTAGTCCCTTAAAATGTCGATTAAATGACTATTTCATGTAATTATACATGTATTTGTACATGTATGTGTATATAGGATTTGCTTATAAATTGGAGTGTTGAACTAATTTTACAATGTTGCTAGAATTTTTGGCTAAGTGTATAGAGAGAAAATATAGAGAGAAGAGAGGAAAAAAAGAAAAGCTAGGAAAACTCTTGCCAAAGTGTGGTTCAAGTGTGATCTAACAAGCAAGAAATAAGTGAAAGCTTATCTAAGGTTCATCTCTAGGAGGAAAATAGCTTCAAAGAGGTATAATCATTTAACCATGAATTTTTAAGTTAAAGTAGTGTAGTTTAGATTGTAAATAGATTTTTGCATGCTTGGTTGTGGGAGAATTTTTTGTGTGGGAATCATGGTGGATTCCGAAGGCATAAGGGAGGATTTGTGAGGTGGATATTTGATTTGTATGTGTTCATGTGTGTTTTATGTTTAAATGAACAACATGTATGCATATGAGCATAAAACCCTAAAATACCTAATGAAAATATGTGATTTGGTGAAAAATAAAATAAAATGTGTAACCCATTTGTGTGATCTAAAAATTATATGTTGTAGATCTATAAAATACGAAAATATTTCAAGTAGAACAAACAAAAATATAGCTAAAATGAATTTACGGTAAATTTTCTTGTAATGTATGTCAAAAAAAAATCTTAGCTTGAAGAACTAACAAATTTGGTTAAATAAATATTTTTAAAAATAATGTAAAAATTAGAATATTGTAGAGTTATGAGTTTGTGAAATAACAAATTTGATTTGAGCTCATTTAGATGTAAAATGAAAAAGTTATGAAGGATTAAATCAAAAATGGTAAGGGAAAAAAAAATTTAGAATGGTATTCTGCTGAGGGGACAACGCTTTAATTTGAGCAGTGCAGCATCGGTCAAAAGGTCCAGTTAACCGGACCGGTCAACCAGTTGGGTTGATCAGTCCAACTTGACCCAATCCGAAAAAAACTTTATTTTTAATAATAATAATAATAAATTATAATTATAATAAACAAATAAAATTATTTTATTTGTAAGTTGATTAAAATAATATAAAATAAAAAAAATAAAAAAATATTTTATTTGTGAGTTAATATTAAGCAAATAAAATTATAAATAAAAATTATTTTATTTGTGAATTAATAATAAAGATTATTTAATTCAGATTAAATATTTCTATAAACAATTAAAATAATTCTAAAGGATTGTTTTAATTATAAATTAATAATACATAAGCAATTAAAATAATTGTTAATATTATTTTAATTGTGAATTAATGAGACTTAAATAATTAAAATAATATTAAAGATTATTTTAGTTGTGAATAAATAAAGAATAAATAATTAAAATAATATTAACAATTATTTTAATTGTGAATTAATAAAGAATGAGAAATTAAAATAATACTAAGGATTATTTTAATTGTGTACTAATGAAGCATAATTAAATTAAAATAAGAGTAAATGTTACTTTAATTGGGAATTAAATAAATAAAATATTAACTTAAATTATTTTATTTGTAGAATAATAAGGTGTGATTAAATAAAATAATAAAATAATATTAAGATGTAAACAAATAAAGGAAGAACACTTTATTTGTAAATAATTAAATGATAACGAAGAATAATAAAATAAATAGAATAACACTAATGATTATTTTATTTGTGATGATTACTGAATGAATTTATAAAGGTAATGAGAGATATTGATGTTTAAAGAAATAATATTATTTGAGATTATATGTGTGATAATTGAATAATAAAAATGATTCGTGAGTCATAGTTGTATAAAACTAGTGAATCAGATCGATTAGATCATTATGTAGAGGTTATAGAGAGATTAACCGCTAGATAAATATATTGAACATATGTAGTTCAAAGGAAAAGGAATCAAAATCGGATAGAGTCGACGATCTAGACAAGTACTTTAACTTATACTTTTATTTCTCGTACAAGTAGAATTAATTGATGGAATAATTTCTATTTATCTATATTCATGAAGATTAAATTATTAATTTTGAAACTTGATTTAAATCATGATATTACTCTTGAATAGTTATTCAAAACCTATTTGCGGATATTGAACGTATCAATTGTTCTTAATTGTGTTGAAAAGTATGTCTATGTCATTTGTATTGGCTAGACCAACGATAAGATCGATTGTTAATCAATCATATTTCTTTGAAAAAACTATCAAAAACAATTGCTTTGGTTCGGACTCTGATGCTAAGAAGAACAACCATGTCTGAGTGTTATGCATAATATAGTGTACTTTAGGTTAATCACTTATTGTACTTGTTTATTATTGTGAATTTTCAGTAAAATACTGTTAATTCAAGTATGTGTTCACGGTCCATAGTGACCACTCAGTACAACATATTTATTTATCTGTAAATATTAAAATTCTTGATTTCATATACATTATTCAGTCCATAGTGACTCTTCAGTAGTAAAAATTATCAGACTTGAAATTATTGACACTTACTTTGTTTTTAATTCATTTACTTAATTCCTGAGCTAATAATTCCTTACTTAATTCCTGAGCTAATAATTCCTGGGTTTCATAGTAATTCTTGTGATTATGAAGCTTTAAACATGAACACTTAATTTTATTGTTATATACTTGCTGAGCTAATCTGTTACTCATTCTTGCTTTCCTTAAATATTACAGTTAAGACTGAGCAAGGCACCGACTCGAAAAAAGATAAGGGCAAGGGCAAGGTTCCTGAATAGATTTGGTGTGAAGTCATAAATGTTATTTGATGTTGTATTAAGACATATGTTCAGAATTTAACATTTAAGTTATGTTTGTATTAGTTATGGTTGCGAGACTTGAGATGAAAATATTTATGTTAAATCAATATAAATATTTATATTATTTTGCATTTAGTTGTTATTAGCATGTTGTAGACACCCAAATTTTGCACTTTTGTACTAACCCTGACAGGAGGGCAAAATCGTCACTTGACCCGACCTGCAAAAAGGAAGGTGAACCCCAACACAAAGCCACCCCAACGACTTACGGTCAAGGCTGTCATAACAAACAACGAGCATCAGGTTACTTGAGGCGAGGCAAACAGCTGATCCAGAAGAACCTGATTTGATCACAAAAGACGACTAATGGCCACTACGCTTACGATGGTCGGAGGTCTCGCTCACTGGAAATCGAGAAAAGCAATTGACGATTTATACGTCAGGTAACAGCCATCCAAAATAATACAGCAAAAATTGACGATTTAAGACTGCGTGACACGGAAATCGAGAAAAGCAAGCTGGACAGCCGCAGGTGCACCTGCAGCCATCGACAAAGGGGACAGTGCGCGGCTCGAGGAGACAACCCGGAAGCCGAGGAGACAACCCGGAAGCCGAGGATTCAGCGCAGGCGGCTAGCGAACCCAGCCGCAGATGCACCTGCGGCCAGCCGCAGTTGCATCGCGGCTGCCTGCGGAATGCCATACATTGCCATTTCCACCCGAGAGACAAAAGGAGAAGAAAGAAAATAGAAAAGAGAGAGAGAAAGTGAGGTTTTAGAGAGAGAAAGCTTCGGGTTAGGCATATAATGACTTGATTTTGTCTTCCTTTTACTCCAGTCTCTCCCATATCTTGTGTATTGCCTTGTTATTGAAATATCAAAGAGTTCTTGAGAGCTTTGCAAGGTTGAAATCCCATCTTTGTAGCATTTTATTGTGTTTTTCTTAATATTAATTTTGTTGCTATTGGATAGATTAAATGTAGTTCTCTTAGCGGGTTTGCATAGATCCTTGGATTAGGGTGATTAGCGAGGGTTCCTAATGAACGATGTTCCCTCATAATCACCCGATGATGTCCATTTTGCGTTATTTGGGATCTATTGTTAGTTTAGATTTCCATTATCATTTATTATCATTTTGGGTGTTGAACTAGTTTATTATGTTTTCCCGTTAGATTTATTGTTATTGCTTGCCTTGTGACGTTTTTTTGTTGTGAGCCTAGGAGAGAGATCATTTCGATCAAATTCCGAAGATGGACGATTTTGAGCTTATGTAGTCATGGCGATGCATTTGTATTGTAAATATGTAACTTTAGGGCCTTAAAACGATGTCGAATCGAAGTCGGGTTAATGCCCTGTAATAGTGAAGTACGTGATTGTGGGTGTTTGGGGTTATTTGGATGGCTCACATGCCCATGAATAGCCTCAAAATCATTTTAATGCTTGATTTTCCCTTTCGACACGGGAAAAGAATTTTGGAATGAAAAGATGAAGATTTTCATAAAATCAATCAAACTAGGATATTAGATCATCCGTAGGCTAAAATAAAATTGTAAGTGTCGGATGAGCTCTATTCCTATTTGGCGAAGGATTTGAAAAAATATATTTTACAAAATATCATCGATTTTATTATCGAAACAAAAACAATAAAAATGAACTCTTCGATTAAATCAAATCCTTCGTGCATAGGGTCAACGAGATTTCTGAAGCACTTTCAAAATAAAGTATTCCAACAACATTAATTTAAGCACACACGCACACGCACACACACACACACACACACACACACACACACATGTTTTATGATTTAAAAGGATAGGAAAACATCGAGATTGCGGTAACCGTGTTTCACGGAAGTTGGGGGGTGCCTAACACCTTCCCCTCGCTTAAGCAAACCCCCGAACTCTATGAATCTCGATTTGCGGACCAATTAACTCGGAGTCACACATGAGCCAGCGATTACGAAAACAAAATTCGGATGAGTTGGTACATCCATTTCAAATATACTAACTGACGACTCTGGTCAACTGACTCATTATAAAATCGACCTTTCGAAACCCCGTTGACACTTAAGCTGACCCTTTTCAAAAAATCACATCTTAAATCCAAAGGCTAAAATTGGAAAGGGCTTTTTAATATAAAAAAAACGAAACAACTAAAATCCCGGCATCGACACATGTAGTGTGAGTTGGATACTGAAGCACCATATTCGAGGTACATGTATTTGAATTTGGGGGCGTTACAGTCCCATCCACTAAAACCCTCCCCCATGTAATGTCCCATCCCTTAAAACACTCCCCCATACAATGTCACGTCCCTTAAATTGTGGATCTTGTTTTGTAGAGAATTAACCATTGTTGGGCTAATTTGGTAACCCTAGATTGTAAGTAAAGTTAGAGCCTTAACTATGCGTGAGTTAAGTGCTAGAAAATTTCCTAGTGAATGCTTAATTACCATGTTGCCTTTGGTTGGTGAAAATAAATGACTATTGTGCCCATAAGAGAAATTACTAGGAAGCTTCCCAATTTGTTGCTTGGTGACTAGATTTTCCTTAAAGAAATAAAGGAATGACTTTGATGTCCTAAGAAAAATTGCTAGAAAAGTTCCTAGTAATGACCTAATGACCACCTTGCCCTTAGTGAAAACCATTAATGCCTAATGTGTCCAAGTAGGAAATTTTTAGGAAATTTTCTAGAGATGTTTTAATGACCACTTTATCCTTAGCTTGCTATGACTAATGACTATGAAGCCCTTGATGGAAATTTCTAGAAAACTTCCTATTGGTGGAATAAAGACCAATTTGCCCTTACTTTAGTTTCCTTTAAATAGAGGCCATTTGTTTAGTTGCTAGAGTTTTGTTCATTTTCACCAAGTGTGTAGAGAGAAAAGAAGATAGAAAGTGAAAGAGTTTTAAGGAGAAAGAGGAACTTTTGTATGAGAATTTGTGTGATACACTAATAGCGTTAGCCGTTTTCGGGTGGAGCTCAAGAAGGAATAGTGGAGTATTTTGCTAAGGTTCATCTCTAGATAAAGAAGAACAAGAAGAACTTCAAAGTTTAAAAGTGTTTTATCCTTTAGATCTTTAGTTATTTTTATAATTAAATGGTTATAATTTAAGTTTTGTCATGTTTGTTATGTGGAAAAATTATATGAAGAGGAATTATGGTGAGTTTCAAAGATATAAGGGTTGATTTGTGATGACATATATGTGATCTATGAGATATATGTATATGTATGTGAGTTTTATGATCAAAATGTTATTTTGGATGTATAATATGTAGTTATGTTTTCAAAACCTATTTTTATAAATTTTATGATGGTAGATCTAGATTATTTAGGAAGATCAAAGAAGCATGATATGTGTATTAACACAGTTGATATGTGAAAAGATGGGAAAAAGTTACATATAAGCATGATTTAAAGTGAAACCCTAGTTTAAATTGATGACATGTGTTTTGAAATATGTAAGTTGTTTTTGTGATCTTTGTATCTTATATGGTATAATACATCGGATATAGGATTAAGTTAAAGATTAGTAAGATGATTTAGTAATACTTAGAGTTTTGAAGGTGAATTATGACATGTTATATGGTATATGTGATTGAGTATTAGGAAGTTAATGTTAAAGAGAATGTGAAACTTGTATGTGGAATATTATGTGTAGGATATTTACAGGACGAGGTATTAAGGTTAAAGGTAGTCGACGCGACAGACAAGTGCCCTATTCATACTCTTTATTGAACTTCTATCTATTGAATCTGTATGCCATGATCGCACTTATTTGCTTTTGAAAACCATTATTCTATTGTTGAAATTGTTAAGCCTTTAAAAAGTTATATATTGCATAAACTGTTTTGGAAATGATAGTCTAAGCTAATTGAACCGACTAGACTAATTGTATTGAAAGTTCTTGAAGTCATAAATTTCTTTGAAGCTAGTCCAAACCATATTATTGTGGTGTAGAATTTAATGGTAAATGTGTAATGAACAACACTCATAGTAGGGGAAAATCAATAAAATAGTCGAGGTAAAAACCTCATAACGATTTATAAATGGTATATTATGCATAATATAAAGGACGCTAGGCTGATTCCCTAGAGTACACATCTCGGATATTTGTATACTCATAACGCATATTTTGGGTATTGTTAATACTCATAACATATGTTCACGGTCTTGTGACCATCAACAGTAATTGGCATGTTTTTCAAGCAAATGTTTAATTGATATTCTTGTTCACTCATGTTGCTTCACCATTATTGTAAATTGTTGACGTTCTTTAAAGCTAAATCCTTATTCTTGTTAGGATATTTCTTGAGTGTTTTTAAAAACTTGCTGAACAAATTTGTTGCTCACCCTTATTTTCAAACTAAACATTGTAGCTAAGAAGGAAGTGGCCGAAGGTTCTACTTAGGACAATGGAAAAGGAAAATTAGAATATTAGTACTATTTATGTATTTGTTTAACTTGTTATGTGTGGTAAAATCTTTTAGATTTTAAGTGTTGTATGTAAATGTTAGAAACCCTGGGATGATTGTATGAACGTTAAGTTATTATAAGAGGTATTTTATTTTTTGCTTACGGTATGGGTAGTTTTTGTTGGATCTTGAGGCATTGAACTCGGGTTCAAGGGACCCGAATTTTGGGCTGCACAACTCACGCGTTTGTCACTACTTGACTTGGTGAAGTTTGATTTGAGTCTAATGGAGTTTACTCAGGATGACTTTAGGAAACTACTCAGGATGAAAGGTTCACAATTAGTAAGGTTGTACTTCCACGTTTGCCTCTGGCGTGGTGGAGTAGTATTAGAGTCGAGCAGGGCTTTTGAAAGACTCAAAGAAGGTGTGCTCAATGGTGACTACTCTAGTGTATGATACTTGTGATGGGTGAATAGTGAAAGGTGAAGATTGTTGAGATATTTCACATGAATTCCACATCGGGTAAATTCAAGACTGTAGATGAGTTAACAAGTATGGTGGAGTCTCGACCTAATAGGTTAACCTTTTAGATAATTAGGTGATCCGACATACTTGTTGAGTTAGTCTACACAGATGTGCGTTATATTGGTGATTAATTGATGTGAGATGGATAGTATAATTCCGCTTCAAGTGGTATCAGAGTTATGATTATGGGCTTAGTCATAGATATGGTATGGATTGCGCAAGATGGAAGAAAAACAATTTCTCTACAAACCTTTCATCATAGAGTTGTGGAGCATCTAATGGGGTGAGGTGGGCATTCAACACTAAAGAAATCTTCGTAGAAATCAATGGCGTTGCAAAGGTTTTGAAGATTTGCCTTCCAAACTTTCATCTTCTCCGAAGATGTATTGCTGCTTTAGAGTGATGCTGCGGAGGAATCCAGGGATGCAGGCATGGTCATTGCCGCGAATCCTACAGTACAAAACATACACTGTGCTCACTTTAAAGGCCAACATTCTCAAAGTGATAATAGATTGATGATACCTTGTCTGCCAGAGGACATCAAGATTCTTTCTGGCTTCTAGGATTATATAAATCTTGATCCAATTAGTATGGGAAACAAAAGAATCTACTTTCCGCAAGAAAATCATCAAATGCCCAATTTAACCTGTATCTGATTTCAATTTATGTAATTTTCGTTGGTTTGATTTGTGAGGACAATTTTATCTGAAACTAGATGCTTAAAATATCTAAAACACACATAAATTATGGCATAAAGAAATGAGCGAGGTGAATCAAAAGCAGAAAGAAAGAGAGAGGCCCGAGTTGCTGAATCAAAAGATAGAGAAGTTGATGGCTCAGAACTTTTTGTATTTAAGCCTGGGCCCCAAACTACAGTATTATGCAGTGCGACTGTGTGAGGACCGTGAGATTTGTGGCGCAGCAACGGCAGCGTGTCTCTGACTCCAGATCAAAAGGTTGCTTTGCGTTGTTCGAGGTTTCATTTTAATTAGCACACTCCTTATATTACAACATTAGAAAGCAAGTATGGCGGAGCCACTCACCATTAGAGAACAAGATTCATACTTGTGTAAAATTAGAAAATGTGATATACGAGTTCCCCCGTTATATGTTGATGAGAAGCACAAAACAAACAACAAAAAGTAAAAATGGCATTAGAATATTTTTTATTCCATATTCTCTCATCCACGCACATAGAAAACATCATTCGTAGCTATCAAATTACAAAATGTGAATCAATGATTCACAACATCTACTACTCGCTATATGTTTGTTGATGAGAAGCACAAAAACAAACAACAAAAGGTAAAAATTTACTGCTCATCCCATTCATCATTCTTGTAGGATACCAGAGTGTCAACTTTGTGTATCTGCATAAACAAACAAACAAAACTCGAGCAAGTTAACTACCATTACTACAGATCTCTATTTTTCAATGACAAAAAATTTAACACCAGCAAATATTTTTTTTAGCACCTTAGTGTCAAAAGTGTGCAATTTCACCATTTGAGGATTTGCAATCAGTTTTGGATCACTCTCAATCCAAGTGAATGGAACTGCAACATCTTTATCGGTATATGCTAACACATCAAATACGCCTGCGAATATACAAATAAAACTGTCAAAAACATACGTGTTTATAATCATCACACAGCTTCTTCATATATTTATAGAGATGAAACTTTACATGGTTCATCAAGGCATGGCATGTAGGTAACACTGGATATTATCTGTCTCATAATTGCTTGAATTTCTCTCATAATTTCTTTATCACTTTTCTCCCTTGACACACTGGAAATTCAATCAAATCAAATGGAGAAGACCATTAAATTCAACAAACAAATTGAGAACACATTTCAAGGATAAAAAAATGTACAGATTATATATATTACCCCTTCTCAACAACCTCCTTGTCAGTTTCAATACTGAAATTCCACCTCTCTAAAACCTCATTAGTGGCTTTACTCATTATCACAAGAACTACCCTTTGCAATTTCCCAGCTTCCAGCCATTCTTAGAAGAATCAAATTTAAACAAATAAACAAAGAGGGAAATTAAACTGCACATATAACACACATGAAAATATATGTAGTATATAAATAAGAAAAAAAAAACAAAATAAATTAGAAGATACCAGAAAGCTGAGCATTTAGGTTTGAAAAA
The DNA here is from genome assembly GCA_947179155.2 of Hedera helix. NCBI lineage: Eukaryota > Viridiplantae > Streptophyta > Magnoliopsida > Apiales > Araliaceae > Hedera > Hedera helix. Next base: position 2,669,014 of record OX359275.1, on the reverse strand, counting down.
AAACTCTTAACACCCTCATCTTGACTAAGCAGCAATGGAAGCCCATATTTTTTCACCTTCGCAAAACTTTCTTCTGGATAAACTCCTCGATTGTACAGAATACTAGAAATTTTCCCATCATAATTAAGCTTTCTTAAACCCCAGAAAGAATCATAAATAATTTAATTTAATATCAATAATTCATAGGGCCTTACCTGTTTGCAGCATAACCTGAAAAGGGGTTTCCAAAATTACAGAAAATTAATCAAGATTTCTTAAAACCCCACGAAACCCAACAGCAATCATATAGATCAAACAAGAAAAAGTGCTATAAAGACCGGAATAAAACGATGACATACCGAAAAATTCACTGACAATGGCGGCAGATCCCCGGAGAGTGATTATGTCTTTGGTGGCTGCTCTGGAAGCCATTGTATGTGCCCTTTTTTAGTACTACAAATCTATGAAATCTGAATTTGCGTGTTTATGATGCACAAGAAAATGGAGAAAAATGGGTGCGAATACTTTGATGTTTGGATACCGAGAAATGGGCAAGTGAATATGAAGAGTTTAAGTTTATGAACGAAAAGCGAGGTAACGGCTAGTACCTTGTTTGGGTAATGCATTTGGCTCCTCGGAATCAATCAACGGTCAAATAAATTTTCAAAATTGCGGAGTTTAATGGGTTTGATGAAATGGGACGGCTGATTTGGTTTGTTCCTTATTTGTTGTCCTACTTTACTTTCTTTTTATTTTTTAATTGTCACGGTACTATTTGAAAATTACAAAAGTAGTAATAATAAGAATTTTAAAAAGTTTAGGAACATAATTGTTGTACTCCTCAATTTACCATCATTATTAGAATAAGAGTTTAAATTCAATATATATATAGTCCGTCAACTGTAAAATTTAGGAATGATCCTACAACCCTAAAATATAGGAATTGAAACATAATTTTTTTTATCTGTTATTTAATTTCAAAATATTTTCATATACATTGGTACTATCATAATTATTTACTTACTATTATCTATTATTCTTATACATTTTCTAATTTAACTAGTGTTCTTTAAAATTCATATTATTGATAACAATAATATTTCATTGTATAATAATTTTTTATTATTAAATTATATGAGTATAACTATTTGAATTTAATTAAGACTTTACTATATTACATAAATAGATGAACAAATGAAAATAGAAACAAATAAATAATTTGAAAGAGGAATACTATCATTTATATTATATAAGTAGAAGATTTATTATTATAGATTTTTAAATTTATTTATTTTTTCATTAATAATTAGTTATACATTATTTATTAAATATGATATTTCAGAAGAAAATATTTTATTTATATAGAAATTATTGTTCGCAATATTAATATATTATTAGTAGAATTAATATATTAGTATAATATAATATAAGAAAATATAAATAATATAATAATTTGATAACAAAACGTGTGTTTTGCGCATAATCATGAGCTAATTATTAAAATAATTAAAAGCACCTAGTAATTTCTAATTAAG